>CM069442.1:6980508-7261007 GCA_035610835.1 Ophiura sarsii
ATTTTTGAATGTTACCAACTGTCATCTGATATTCACATGTTTGCAGGCCAGGAAGCAGGATTTTGTTAGGGGGTGTATTTTTTGGAAAAGGTGCATTGGTACAGAAAAAGATTTTTTTCAGATTGGGCCCCACCCCTCCCCCGCCCCCCCCCCCCCCCCCCCCCCCCTCCACCCACCACCCACCCCCTCTCGTGTTACGGGCCTGCATGTTTGTGATATTTGGACAACAAAGTATCTTCAAAAGGTGTGCACCATAAATGTTTTGATACTTTAACACTTTCCACGTGGCAGGTGTCTGCAGACGACATTCAAAAATGTCAAAATTATTGAATTTCATTACCTTATTTGGAATCACCATGAGAAATGCATTGAAATAAGTTCCTAGTATTGGTTCAGTATTTTTTCGAAAGTTGGGAAAATATTCTAAAATATCTTGTTTTGTATAATTGTAAAACTAATAGCTTTGTGGAAAGTGTTAACTTGCTCCATGCAATATTGATCCTTCGAACCCACCATTCTTGTAATGTTTATGAGCGTGTTTCTGCTGGGGAAGAAACTGCTAATAAAAGCTAAGTTTGCCCAGTAGAAACAGGCAGAACCCGGCAATAATCGGTATTTTTGGTAATCCCAAAAACCTTCACAAACCAGGTTTGGAACCGGCAATGATCGGCATAAACCCAATAGAAACAGAAAGGCGATTCTTAGCGGTTTGCGCCGTGAACCATGTCACACTGGGTTATACACATTATTGTGAAGCAATCTTTTTTCAGGTGCGGTGGCATTGTTTGGTATTACAAAAGGTCAAATGTCGTGGCCCATCGACTAAGGATCGATAAACTTAGCGGTAACTTTTCGCGAAGTAGAAACAGGAGGGATTAAAAACTGACCGATTGAAACTTAGCCTTTTTTAGCGTTTACTTTTTGCAGTGCCCAGCAGAAACATGCTCTATGTAACCCAATACAAGATGTTTGTCTTCTGCAGACAATTATGGATTATGACGTACATATTATTCCTTCATTTTCCTGAAACCCGGGATGTAGAAATCAAATTTTATTAATATGAGGATCATAATAAACAATCTGCCACTTTATAATCAAATAAAAATTGATTGATTCATGGATGCACATTTTGTTAATTTTGTTGTTGTTGTTGTTTTGCAGCTTTCTATAAGACAAAAAAAAGAAGAAGTTGACTTGCCCTTTCCGACCGACCCGAATTTTCGGAAATCTACATGTAGAGTCGCTATTTTTTTTTTTTTTTTTTTAAAAATCAACAAAAAAAGTCAACAACAAAAAAAAGTCAATTTTTTTCTCTTTAAAACGTGTTTTTGTGTAGTATTTCCCTGTTTAAATTTAAAAAAAATTAAAAAAATCCGTCCGACCTACACAAGTCAACTTTTTGTTGTTGCCTAATGTAAAGGTTAACAGGGTACTATAGGCAAATGGACTTATCCAGTAGGGTCATGTGTTTTTTGTTTGTTTTGGGGTGGGTTTTGTTAAATGTCTTGAACATTTGGGTGAATTTTTAACAATGTCTGACATTTGCAACAAATTTCATATACAATTTTAAAATTTGCCAAATTTGTCAAAAGAATTCAAAAAATTTGTTTAAAAATTAGAAGAAAAGAAATCTCTGTCGGGTATGTAGAACTCAATAATAGATCAATAAATGCGTATGGGTATTGTTTAGAGAGAATTTAGAAAAATCAATGCACACATGCTGATGTTGATATTTGTGAATAAGGCGACACAAAAAAACAGACGGACCTGTCAAGTATGGTCAGGCGTTTGTTTTTTGTTTTGTTTTTTATTTTTACCTAAAATGTCACCAAAATCTGGAAATTTTGTAAAAATGTGTGGAAATATTTTGTCAACAGTTTTTTGGCCAAAAAACGGCTGATTTTACATGATTTGAGAACGATATATCTATGTTTCTTTTTTTTAAAAATCCAAAAATCTAAAAAAGTGGGTTGGGCGGGCTGGTAAAACAGGTGGGTTTATTATTCATCGCCTAATGGAATGACCCAATCAGGAGTGCTATTGTGAGCATATCAACATTTGAGCATGTTCATTGATTTTTGTAATTTTTTCAAGAAATAAAATATCTGCATGTAATTGACCCAGGGTAATTGACCTAATTCATACACAACAACATTAATCAGTAGTTACAATTATGTGCATACTTTATAACTGTCAGTCAGTCTACTGTCTTCATATATAATTTCAACAACAAAAACCCACGTTAACAAGTTTGATAACTAACTGCAATAGAAATTGTCAAACCCATATATGTTTTAGTCGATTGGTTTGTAACTACTAAAAGTGTATATAGTGAATCAATTTTAATGGGAATAACCAACAATTTGTAAAGTAAAATTTATTAAGATTGGTTAATTAGTGCCTATTGTGTTCATAACATCATCAAGACATACTTGCGTCATCAATACTTTGTGAAATTGCTCTTTGTTTCCCGTAGTTAAAGGTATATTATGTGATCTTTCCAGGGAACGCCCTCAACATCGAAAAACAAATTAAAAGTAGATTTTCTTGCAGATTTACATTTCTGATCATAAATCGTACATACATTCCAAGTTACAGGGCGATACGATTCTTAATTACTTCAAAATCATGATTTTAGAGTTTATATTTTTCACTCTAAATTCACTCTAAAACCATGATTTTGAGGTAATTAGGAATCGTACCGCTCTGTAACTTGGAATGTATGTATGATTTATGATCAGAAATGTAAATCTGTAAGAAAATCTACTTTCTACAAATAAATTTTAATAGAGGGCGCTCTCTGGAAAAGATCACATAATATGCCTTTAATTTCACTGGAGATATAAAGCTATAAAAAGGTATCAATACTTTTGGACACCCTATACATGGTTTAATAATCATATTTCTATATACCAATGTAATATTGACTTATGTCTTAAGTCGGGTGATTTATTAACCACAATGTTTCTCCAAATCTTTCTTTCCAACATAGCTGTATTGATTTCTTCTACTTCGAAACATGTGTCACGTTTAGTAGGTCAATGTAAATTGTAAGTTAGGGCTGGTAGGGATGTAATAACTGTAAAACACTATAATTTTGGGGATACTTTATTTTGCAAATTCAAAATTTCTGCTATTTTAGCGGTCCTTTAATTTCACAAATCTGGCCATTTATTGAAATGCTCAATGTAAAATCGTCAGTTTAGAGGGTATTCGTGAATCCACACCCCCCCCCCCCCCATCAGAAATTCAGGAAATTAAGTGGTTTTACAGTATTTAAAAAAAAAAATTAAAAATGATGTTTTATTATGTATGTATTTTGGAAATATGTCTTAGGTCGTTTGTGATATTTAATCCAATGCCTGACATTTATTTTAGTCTCCTCATTGATTTCTATTCTACAGGGTAGGTAAAAAAACACCTGCAATAGTTGAAAAAGGCCATCTTGTTTTCAAAACCAAGTTGAAATTTGATTGTTGCAACTTTTTCACACAATGTTACTTAACAAATATGTTATTCGAAAAAACTCAAAATGGCTTCTTTCCACTACTGCAGGTTTATCCCTTTCACAGGGAATAAGTGACCACATGGTATGGACCAATCTGTGATTTGATCATGTTGCTTGTTTTTTTGAAAATTCAGGCAATTTCAAAAACAAATTGAAAATGTTTGGTATTTTTAAAAAAGCCTTTACATTTTTTAGTTTGAAAATCATGATTTTTTTTAATGTGTGAAAATTATGAAGACAAAAAGTGACTAACCAACGCTAACTTCAAATGTTCATCTGTCATAATAATTCCCCTCACCCCAATACATGATTCTTTTTGTGATGATTTTGTTTTCTTCATAAAAAAACAAAAATCGCCCATACGTTGGTGATATTTGCATTATAATAGCGATGTTATATCTAAACAGGCATCAGTTACTGTGGAACACTGTACCTGATCTGCTCAATACTATACGCCCGGAAAAACACACGGCTATCAAATATCACAAAATGGCGAAATTGAAAATATTGAGATGTATTTTATCTTGTTATTGTGTAATACAAGTCATGTTGATTGCTTTGCGCTGATACTGTAATATTATGAATTTTTGTGTGTTTAATTTTTTATTGGTCTGCCAAATTTGAGCTATTTTATTTTGATATTTTTACAATTGTATGTGCTCCCATAGACTTACGTAATAGGAAAAAAAATTAAGGGGCTTTATTTTCGTATCATTAGGGGTCTGAGAAAATGTAAAAATAACTCAAGGTGAAAATAACCAGGTTTGTAGATACTGAACTTAAAATGTTAGTAACACACAAATCGCTATTCCATTCCAGACCTCCAGGGGGTATTGGAATTATCATAACGCCCGAACACAATCGGGACGAGCGAATCACATGAATTATGCCTTTTTTGCTCGCTAAGCTATGAGTATTCAGAATGTCATCCGATACCTGGCGCTATCAATCTTTTGCGCTGACACGGGCAAGCATCGTGGAAGTAATAAATCTTCTCCTATGCATATAGAGAAGGACTAGGTACACTCCTTATAGAGCAGTGCATTTTGAGAGCTTATTATATCGTGTGTGTGCGGGCTGACGATGGCGCTTTAATTTTTTTTTTTTTTCATTCTCCCCCATTCCGCCATCATTCATTGTATATTCACCTGCGTGCCGGCAAGTTGTTTATCCATAGCAAACAGAATGCGGAATACTTTATCATAGCCGAGCTATAATATAGGCCTTTTTTACATACTCGATCTAGGGGTCGTAAGGGGCTTTGTTTGCCGAGAAGCCGGAATGAAAAGAAAAATAAATTGGTAGATAAGAGAGGTTTTGTTATCGCATATATCACATTATTTGCTTAAGGGCATAGTGCGTGTATATGGGATACAGTGACATAGCACAAACAGTTTTGTGTCGAGGTGTTTGTTTAGTGGTTTAATAAACTGATAGGGCAGCTATGAATGGTGGCAAAACTTAAAAGGCAGCTATAAGTTTATGCGGTGTTCAGCCATCATGTGTTAAAAGTATTATTCAATGTTTGGGATTTGTTATCACAATGACTCATTTTCAGATTTGTAAACAAATAGAAATGAACATGAATACAATTCAAAATGTGTTCATTTCAAAATATTTATATCTTTAGAATAATTTATTTTTATTTTTCGTTTTCACGAACAGCACTAAACTAAACAACTCCAACTTAGACACTGGGTAATCCAGTCAACCCGCTATTAGGCAAAATAAAAATAAATACATGTTTAGCATTCCCTACTGCTCCTTTTTGGGGTTTGCTTCAAATTTCTTTTCTTTTTTCATTATTTCACTCATAACGTTTTTGTTTTAAAGCTTTCTTTCTTTCTTATATGCATTTTAAACAAGTTTTGTGGTGAAAAACCCCTCAGAACCATGAAATAAAAATAATTTAAAGAGGTCTCCACCTCTTTCAGGTTCACAAAGTTTGTCACTAATCAGGACAATTTTGGGAGTTCCTTTAGTATACCCTACCACTGCATGTACTTGGCTCCAAAAAGTGCCAAAAAATAAAAAATAAAAAGGTCCTCCTCCTTCCTTTTTTTGAAAAAGTCAGGACGCTAAACATGTTAATTTTTTTATTTGGCCTTAATACATGCGCATGCTCACCTATAGGGATCACAGCAATTGTCATCTATTGCAATCATTTGTAATGAAATTTGAGACTTCCATATAATAATAGAGATACACTATAACCAATATTCCCAAAAGTCCTTAGGAACTGAAGAACAGAATAACGAAGATGGGAACAAAATCCTCATACACACTATCTGTGCTCTTTGAATTTGCTGCTGTTGCATTTAAGTTGCATTACCCCCTTATGGAAGGTAGGATGTTTATACATGGGGCCTAACTCAGATATTGTAATCATCCCGGCGTGTGACCAAAAATTGGCATTAATACTTGTCTTACTGAGCCTTTTTTGTAAAACGGTTTTCTAGGGGGGGGGGGGGGGGGTCACAAACATGGCTGACCTCAAAATTCTGTTGTATACAGTGAATCCAAAATTAAAATTTTCGCCCAAAAAAATTCAAAATATCAGAATTTCACCAGGATTTTAGCTTCTATGAGAGGGACTCAATGTTTCTAACATAAACAAGATTCAAGACCATACTATTAAGATGTTTTTCAAAATGGCAATTTTAAATATTGTTAGGTGGCAACCACTCCTCCCCTACCCTCAGGCTTTGACGGCTTACCCTATACCCCAGGTAAGGGGGCACCGTCAAAATGAGTGTAAGGGATGTAAAAACGTTAACCTAGATGCATAGGTCATTTTCTGTTGCATTTTGGTGCCATCTGAGAACCACTCCCCCACCCCCCTTATTAGGACAATGGATTTAAGGGGGCATTCGACCTCAACAAGGCCCTGCACACACAGGTATGTATGAAGGTATCAAATAGTCTATTTTAAGAGAATGACGGTTTCTTTTGAACACCTAAAATGGTAGGTTTGTGAATGTTTCCACCAAATTTGAACTTTTTTAAAAGAATTTTTTGCACTAAGATGTTGTTAAATATGATTATTTAGACTTTGTATATATTTAACTATTTGATATGCCGTATCATAACATTTGAGAAAAAAGGCAAAGAATTGTGTGTTTTTTCAATCTGTATTATTTATTTTTTCTCCTCTAAACATTTGAGTAGATATTTTGTTAGTTTAATTACGGGTATAATGTAAACACAGTTTATAAAACAGGGGATGGTGGAATTTCGACAAACAAACACTTCCTCGTGGAAAGCAGGGACATTCAACCTAATCTTTCCGACGTTTTTGTGGGTCACAGAGGGAGTATCAACAGTAAATGGAACGGCCAAATTGAAGCTGCTGTCTTTATGAAAGCGTAGTGAAATAAAACTTGTCATTATGATCTTGTGCGACGGAGAGCTCCATGAAAGGCTCCTCAGGATTTCTTGAGGGTACTCTCGGTTCTTGCATTTACCTTTCACTCGCAGCGCTGTTTGCTTTTAATGACACAAAATATGGATTTCTTACATACGAGGGAAAGACGAAATATATATAGATAATATATGAACTCCTCGCTACTGAACATTGCAACTTGCATGGTCTGTTGAAAGAGGGTTTTTCGCTACGGGTTATTTTACTCAATAATAGCGAGATGTCATCACGCTGATGGAGAATATTGCTTTTCTCTCTCTCCACTTTTGAGTTAAACTGCGGGGTCGTAGATCGTTTATGGCAGGGCAGGTTGGCAAAGGCACGTTTCTTGTAGACAAGTTTTTGACAATTAAGTCTTTCTGTCTGGCCTTGGTTGATTCGTCCTCAATTATATTTCCAAAAAAATCAACTTGTCTAATAAATGACTTGTAGTTGGATAAGAGACCTGTGACTTGCTTGTAACTTGGAACCAAATGATGTGTGACTTGACTTAGACTTTAAAAAATGACTTGGCAACACAAAAAAACCACCTGTTCTGCGGTGCTCGACCGACCCCCTTTTTTTCTTTCATTTTTCGATTTCATTTTATTTTTCTATTTTTGTTGTTGAAATAAACATGTTTGCCATTTTTTTGCAAATTTTTAATTTTTTGGTGAAATTTTTGAATTTTCTGAACTTATTAAAACTGTTAATTTTTTTGTGGAATTTTTTAATTTTCTGAACTTATTAAAACTGTTATGAACCTTTTTTTTTGTTGTTGTTTGAATTAAACATTTTGCCAACATTTCAAAGATTGCTGAAAATTCACCAAATTTTCACAACAATTTTGAAACAAAAATAAAAAACATCCGACCGACTGTCTCTACCTGAGAGATCTGTTTTCCCGTAGAACAGGGTACGTTTTTTCCATCGCTTTGCTGACATCTCTGCTAATTATGAAATAAAATTGTTACATTACAGTAAAATGCAGTCTATCATGTAATACAAATAGTATGTTTACAGATTTGCCAATTTACAAAAGGAATACAAATCGAATAAAAATATTCTAGAATATTTGAAGAAATCATGGACAGTCAATTAAAACCTTTGTGATGGTCTGACTTTAAAAATGTAAGGATTTTTTCCAACATTTAGGCAAAGTGTTTTTTAATTTCTTTTTTTAAGGTCTGTAATAAAATTGTCATTTTTGACAATTTTTTTGATTTTGTTTGAAAATGAAAACAATTTCTTCAGATTGTTTAAAAAAATAGTTCCTTCAAAATTTGTAATTAAAATACCATGATTGGATGTTATTTGAGGAGGGTCTTCCCAATAGGTCAATATTGTAGGGGAAGGTGGGGTATCTAAAGGCAGGTGAAAGAAGGTGGTATTTTGCCACCCTATGATGTTAGGTGCCTCTCCATTGAAATCACACAAAGCCTAAATGGGATGGTTGTCTCGCAAATTCTCGCGAGAATTACAAAAATTGGTATTTCTACATCAAGGAAAACAAAGTCTTATTATTTTTTTATGTAATGTATGATACCTTCTGATAAAAAAGAAATGAATTCGGAGTCACAATGATGAGCATAATAATAAGAGAGGATGTGCCCATACATTGTACATGGATTGGGGTAATCCCGGACATGTACCGTTTCCATGGTAACCAATATGGGCGTGGTCAATTTAACATCATAAATCGGTAATAGTTGTTGACCATATGAATATGTGACATTGTTCTTTGATTTCTGCTACACTTTTAAAAAGGGTATTTTTTAACTCCCATTGAAACGCTATAGTCCAATAAAAAGAGAGCTGCCATTGATAAATACGGTCCGGGATTACCCCCAGAGTGTGGGGTAATGCCGGACGACGCCATTTTTTTTATTGCGTCGTAGCTTCGAATTTCAAAATGATGAGTTGATAAAAACTTGATAAAAGGTAGAACCTTCACAGTGCTTTGTGTTTACATGATTTTTATTGTTATATGACGTATTATATGTGTGTTATACCTCTCTAACAAAATGTGTCCGCCATTACCCCACCTTCCCCTATTTTATGGGTAATTATATACAATTTGTATCAAGTCTGCAGACCGACCAACCCTACCTGAGAGGTCCGTTTGCCCAGTGCCCAGTGTTTTTTATGTGGCCTAATAGGTCTGTATTCATCGATTTTGTGAGATTTTGGACTGATAAAATGGTCCAGGACCATAAACAGAATAAAGCTATGTTATTATTTATTATTTATTTATGCTTTCTTTATTGAGGGTAATATGCTTCAGTGACTTGCACTGCTTTCCAAACAGGCCCTCATTTTGATACATACATACACACAAATAACAAATGTTACAGTGTTTAAATATAATACAAATATAATACAAATTATAATACAAATTATAATACAAATTATGATAGTATTCAATTATGATACAGTGGAAATATAGGATTTGAATTGGCCCAGTGACAAATTTTCTAAATCAATACGAATAGATGGTGGTAAATTGTTCCATAGATGGCTAGATCTGAAAAGAAAAGTGCGCATACCAGAATTTGAGTTGATTTTAGGAATTATTAAAGTATTACTTGAATGATTCCTGGTGGTATGATTGTGATAGTTATGTACAAATTCAAAATGGCATGATAAATATCTTTTAAACATTTGAATAAGATAATAAGTATTTGAATTTTCCAAGTGATAAACATATTTTTCCATCCTCCCCCTTCCACCACTCCCTTTGGGTTCATTTGATTTATTCTTTTTTACAAATATCAAATTCTACGGTGTCAAAATTCTTAACTGTAATGGTCCTGGACCATGTTATCTGGCTGAAATATCATACTCTCGTATTCATCACCCTAAAGAGTCCCATTGTACAAATGTACACCTAACACAAAAAGCCCCTGGCCTAGGTGCTCCAATGTTATAGCTAATTTTAAATCAGTAATCAGTATCAAAAATCTTAGATATACATTCAACAAGCCAATGTCTTCCCTTCCAATTTCATACCTCATTCATGATACTGACCAGACGTAACGAAAACAAAGTTGTAGCAAATTGTGTTTTTTTTACCTTGATTTTTTCAAAAATCGAGGTACTCTATCTCTGCCGTTTCTTTCTTCTTCTTTGTTTCTTTCTATCAGACCCATCTACAAAATGCTATTTTTTCTACAGTTTACATGCTACAATCACCAGATTTGGTCAGTAGGACCCCCTACCTGACCTACATATAGGGTCTTCACAGTTTGGGGTCAAAGGTCACACAGGGGTCATAAGGGGTCAAAACGTGATTTTCACTTAAAACGCATTTTCAATTTAGTGAAATGACCTAGGATTGTCAAAATTGGTCCACATATTCCTTTTGACCGTACGCATATACAAAAGAACGGTTTTTAAAATTAAAAATCATTTGGGGTCACTAGGGGTCAAAATGTAAATTTTTACTCCTCGCACTGAAAATGCTATTTTTTCGGGAGGAAATGACCTATGATTGTCAGAATTGGTCAAAAGATTCCTTGTATCCATGTACATATAGGGTCTTCAGCGATTAAAAGTGACATGTCATATGGGGTCACTAGGGGTCATTGACCTAAACAGGGGTAAAATGTAAGACATGCTCCGATTTTAACCGGTCATGTTTCATTTTGTAGGCATTGACAAGACAAGAAAAAAAGTCAATCATTTCTATGGGGTCAAAGGTCAACATAGGTCACTAGGGGTCAAAAGGTCAATTTTCATTCCTCGCACTCAAAATGCTATTTTTTCTACAGTTTACATGCTACAATCACCAGATTTGATCAGTAGGACCCCCTACCAGACTTACATATAGGGTCTTCACAGTTTGGGGTCAAAGGTCACACAGGGATCATAAGGGGTCAAAACGTGATTTTCACTTAAAACGCGTTTGCAATTTAGTGAAATGACCTACGATCGCCAGAATTTGTCAACATATTCCTTTTGACCGTACGCATATATGATAGTTCGGTTTTTAAAATCAAAAAATATTTGGGGTCACTAGGGGTCAAAATGTAAATTTTTAATCCTCGCACTAAAAATGCTATTTTTTTTAGAGGATATGACCCATGATTATCAGAATTGATCAAAAGATTCCTTGGATCCATGTACATATAGGGTCTTAAGCGATTAAAGGTGACATGTCATATGGGGTCACTAGGGGTCATTGACCTAAACAGGGGTAAAATGTAAGACATGCTCCGATTTTGACCGGTCTTGTTTCATTTTGTAGGCAATGATAAGACAAGAAAAAGAGTCAATCATTTTCATGGGGTCAAAGGTCAACATAGGTCACTAGGGTCAACAGGTCAATTTTCACTCCTAACACTCAAAATGCTATTTTTTCGGGAGGAAATGACCCATGATTGTCAGAATTGGTCAAAAGATTTCTTGGATCCATTAAAAGTGACATGTCATATGGGGTCACTAGAGGTCATTAATCCATAAAAAATCAAGGTGTCCTGGTCTCAGACCAGATCCATGTCTAGTTCTTCTTCTTTTTCTGATCGCAAGTAAAATGTCATATTTAAAGTGCCTCTTGATCACCACGCTTAATTATAAGATCAATATTTTCGTTACGAAACAGCAGCAATAAAAAAAATTAAAAAAAGATAAATTTCAAATTAAAACTGTTCTACGGGCCCGATCAACCCATTTTTGAACATTTTGTGAACAATTTTGGGTTAGGTGTTTTTTTTAGAAAATATTTCAACACATTTGTTTTGTTTTGAATTTTTTTATTTTTGTGTGGAAATATAGAAAATTGTTTGAATTTGCCCCAAAATTCATGACATTGTTTGTAAACAAAACCCCCCAAAACCCCGACTGTCCCTACCTGAGAGGTCTGTTTGCCCATAGAACAGGTTTTTTGTGGGTGGCCTAATGGGTTATGTTTTTTAACCTCTTGTGCAATTATCATAATTTAGTGTGGTCCACTATCGTTTGGATTCTTATTTGTTATAATTCCTCTTTTTTTGCCTCATTTTATCGGTTTCCCTCCATTTTCAGTTTTCAGCCAAGCAACTCAGATTTAAACTGCGACCAAGTATAGTCTGCCCCTCAACCTGTGGGATTTCCTTTAAAGGGGCACTGAGAGGTACGTATGGAGTCGAGTGCGCCCTCAATTTGTCTGGAAATCAGGTTTTTTTGCAACTACTAACGTAATACTTTCGCATATTACTATCAGCAGAAACTGTTTACCTTAATTCGCCGTGTATCATGTAAAATAAAATTTCACGATTTGGTAATTTTGATGTAGATCACATCAAAATTATATATCAGCGTCACTCACCACATAACCAAATTTCAATCTAGCTTGATTATTCAACCATTTTCCCATAAATCATTACACTTCAGGGTTCCTATGTACCTTAGGCCAAAAAGGTTTGTCTCAAATGACATGAGAGACTGAAAATCTAATGCGGTCTTTTTTTCTTTTTCTTCAATTTAGATCTGATCGTCATTTGTTTGGCCAAAAAGTTGGATTTTGCACGATTTTTTTGAGAAAATTGAAAGAAAAAAAATGAAAAAAAATTGAAGAAAAAAAAACCCCACTAAAAAAAAAGCTTAGGGGGGCGGTTTTGGGAATCCGCGCGGGTCATTTGAGACAAACCTCCTTTTTTTTGGCCTTATCTATTGAAACAATTCCCTTTTTCCAAATTTCATTTTTCTCGGCCATCTCTCAGTTCCCCTTTAACTTGAATTATGCAGGTGTAAGTATCGAAAGTGTTATAGAGAAGTGGACATGATAGCTGTCAAACATCTCAAGAATTCCAAATCAAGCAAGTGAAAAACACTCGAGCAGCAAAAAGGATTTTTTTCCCTTCCCGTTTGAAACAATATCTTCAAAATATATTTATCGTGTCATTCTAGATAAACAAATATAATATTGAATTTAAAAGGAGTCTTACCAGAAGCTTATAAAGCTCAGAAATTGAATATTTCACATTCATTATAGCGTTATCTTTCTAAATTTATCCGTGAAACGAAAGCCTCGTAATTCTAGAAGTCTGGAAATGATAGGCTAAATGGATTAATATTTAAGTGTGCAAAAATCGCGGCTTGAAATAATCATGCGATAACATACAGCGTTTTTATTGAATTATATGCGAGAGAGGTCATATATCATACGTTGGCCTTGATCCGAATCCGAACACCGAGTGTAAACGAGACCTCCTCTCAGCAGAGATTGCTCATTAAGTCGGTTTAATTCCCCCACCAACCGTGTTTTGGCATTCCGGGGGATTATAAATGCCATTTTCCTCCCTCGTAGGGCATTCTGATATCTGGTATGCTTTTAAACATGATGGTCATAAACATGGGAAGCCCGGCAGTTGCTTTTGTTAGTATGCGCTTGAGTCGGATCTGTAATATACGCCTCAGGATATATTTTTCAGAGGTTTGAGCTGATTTGGATCGCTATATTATAGCTGTAACTAGCCCGAGAATCTTTTGATCGTTATGTACAAATTTTGTTGTGTGTTGATGTGTTGTGATAGGGCATGGAGTTAAGGAATCCTCAAGCTTACGCCGCTCTCCATAAGCTGTGACTGTACATGTAGTCCGAGAGTCCGCTGCCACTTGGCGAGTTTCTCCACTGGTTAGTAATGCAGCTGCTGGGGTCTAGTATTATAGGGTATATAACTTAACACTCTCCACGCGGCAGTCGTCTGCAGACGACGGATCTAAAATGTCATAAAATGTTTCAAAAATGTTAGTTTTATTGAATTTCATCACCATATTTGGTATCACCATGAGAAATGCATTAAAATAAGTACAAACATGCCTAATATTGGTTCAGTAATTCTTGGGATGGACTTTGAAAGTTGGGAAAGGTTTCTGAAAAATCTGTTTTGTAATAGCCGTGTGGAAAGTGTTAAACCAGGAAATCATCCTGATATTTGTCAAAGGTACTTGTTCGTGATTGTCGGAGTGGTGGAGTACTTTGGAGTAAGGTGGAATTACGAGCGAGTTATAACACGAGAATCCATCATGGGAAGGCAACACCAGTTAGCCTGAGAATCCCCTAGGCAAAAACGGCAAATACTTGGCTGTCATTTCTTTTGCGCCAGCCAGCCAGCCAGCCTTCCAGCCAGCGGTGGCGTGGTGGTATTTGTCCATGTTATCGTTAGCATCTCATTGGCATTCCATCAGCAACGGAGAGACAGCATTCGCTTCACTTATTCAGCGGTTCACACTACATCGCTTCCTTAAACACCCCGGGGTATAGATTTATTAAAAGTAAGCCCAACAACCCACATTAGCAAATCTCCCCAGGGGAAGCTACACAGGGCCTGACAAACCGAGCAGACAAGAAAAACACCATTTCTTAACGAGAAAAAAAATTGGAAATGAGGGAGGGAACAATCAGGACTGACCAATTTGCATCTAGTCAGATTGATACACATCTAACATTAACTATGTGGGAGCTCAATTTTGATGTTAACCTTTGATTTTGATGTTGGCAAAAATTGTCTAGTTATCATGTAGAATACCTTTTGTTTTTCACTTGCTTTGTTGCTATGATTGTTTATTCTTTAAATATTCGCCATGGCGCCATTGAAAATATGTGGATGTTAGGCCTTTTAGGGTATTATATGGTAAAAACGTTGTTTTTTCTATGAGCTATACAAGTACAGTGTTGCCATTTGGGCTATACTGTTACAGAGTTGGCAACATTGAAGACAGCCAGCGTGTTTACTCAGTTTTCTTCTCAACTTTTTGTGTAAAAGATATACCAGCCATCAGCAGGGTTTTCGGTGGGGTTGCCGGTTTAGCAGTCCCTATGGCAACAGTGTTTATGTAGTATCGAGTAACGCCATTGAAACAGAGCGGGGCGTAGTACATGGCCGCCGGTGCACTTTCGCTACATAACTGGAGTGGGTTCAGATATCCTGTAGAGTCCCTGCATACTGCACTAACAGTGTTACCCAAACAACGGGGTGGATAAAGTAACCGATCATCCGTGGGTAGGTGGCGGGTGTTTTGTGCGATACTACCAGAATTTCTAATCTGGTTGATATTATATACATCTGTGGGTATAATACCCTCGTACTGATTGCCAGAGAGATGTCATGCTAGGCTCGTTGCAATTAAAAAGTCTGCGCAGGTCGTTCCCAACCGGGATGCACGCCTGTCAATCATGCGAACTCCCACGATCACCTGTCGAGACGAATATCCTCTACAAGCGTCCTATCACTGAATAGCAATTGAGCTGACCAGGGACTACTTGATACTGACGTGTCAAGGCATTGGGGACAGAACCAATCTGTTTGTCCATCTTGTGATATGACAAGTAGACGAAGGGAATTGCTAATGAAGAATGAGAAGAGGACACTTAGTGATCAAAAAATATCTCGTTCCATCCAATGGCTGTTAGATTCAAGATTTCAACTCGCAAATCAAAGTATTTTGTGGCTTTGTAGTACCCATGTACCATCAAACTATATCTTTTGAGCCAAATACAGAACACTTTTAGGGGGGAAACTTTGAAAAGGGGGAAATGACCATTCACCATCTTCTATGGCCTTAGTATTTAACACTTTCCACAAGGCAGGTTGCTGCAGACAACATTCCAAAAATTACACAAAAATGTTTCAAAAAAGTCAAAAATGATTGAATTTAGGTACCATATTTGGAATCACCATGAGAAATGCATTTAAATATGTTCAAACATGACTAGTATTGGTTCAGTAATTCTAGAGATAAACCGTGAAAGTTGGGAAAGGTTTCTGAAAAATCTGTTTTATATTTGGTAAAACCAATAGCAGCTGCTTATAACATTGTTTCTTTGAACATCATCTGCTCCTACCTCAACTTTCAATTATAAAATGAAAGTAAAATATTTAAATTGCTACTCTCACTTTTTAGACATTTTACTCAGCAACATGTTAGCTAGTTTGCAAAATAATAAGTGGTCTTTTTGTCCGAGTATGATTGCTTTGATTAATTTTTGAACTCTACCCATTTTGAGAAATGGAAGAGTCGGTGTGTGTGTGTGTGTGGGGGGGGGGGGGGGGGGGGCTAATAAGCAGTTTTGGGGTTTCAGCAGCAGCAGAAGTCAAGATGTACCAATAATCAATCCCACAATGCAAAGAGTATTTTGCATTACGATAGTTACAGGTCAAAGGTTAATTTATCGGCTTTGTTGTGCTACACTCAGTGCATTGTGGGACTGAATTTCAATACAGCTCGGCTTCCCTTGCTGAAACCAAAAAATGTGTATTAGGGGCGGCGAATCAATTATGGGGCAATCTGCTCAAATAGTAATTATTTCAGGGATGCTGATCATCTTTTGACATCAGAAAGATGCAACAAAAATGCAAAACCGTCTTTCATTATTTCTGCTGATTTACCCCGCCACCCCGCGCGCTCTCAAGAACTGGACTGCCCTCACCCCCTACTCAAATTTCTGACTCAGCAGCACCCCCTCTCAAGTTTCTGACCCAGGGGCTCAGTGATCATTATAAGTAGGGTATCAGGCGCATCCAAAAAAATCACGTAATTAAGGTAGTTTTTACGTAACATGGAGGCACGTTAGATATGTAACGTGAACGTGAATGGGTATCAAAAACATGCAAACTTAAGAAAAGGGGTATACTTTTCGTGCAATGGCCTTACGTATTTAGGGTCCATATATTTTCCGTCCAGAATAAATAGCCGCGATTACAGGCAGGACATTTCTCAATTTCTATCCATCTAGATCAGCTCATCTTTGTTTCATAATACTTTTACTATAGGTGAGCCCGGAGTGACGTCACATGCCGTTGACCACAAACTACGTGAATTCAAACAAATTCAGATTGCACCATCACCAAAACGGCCAAAATTTAACACTTTTTGTACTCCCGTGAAATGTTACCATCGAACAGAATATTTGACAAAGTGATTCCTCTACATACTCATGTTATCATATTTACACATAATGCAAGTTTTCACATGTTTTTTACAGGTCAAAGTCTGAAAATCGAGTGAAACATTTTAAGAATTTCGGAAATATTCTCATGTAAACAACGGTCGCTTACACAGCCTCACATGGTCACTAGGAACGTTCTTCTGTATGGTCGAGTAGAGCGTAGTAATTGATTTTGATGCTTTGTTGTCAACGGCAAATTGAAGGTCCAGGCTGACCTATAGGGAAGGAAAAGGGGTTTGAAATGTGTCATATATACTTGGTAAAGGTTTAAACTATACAAATTACCATCTTTCAAGGTCTATCTTAAGGATTACTGAACCAATACTAGGCATGTTTGTACTTATTTCAATGCATTTCTCATGGGGATTCCAAATATGATAATGAAAATCTATAATTCTGAAATTTTTGAAACATGTTGTGAAGTTTTGGAATGTCGTCTGCAGATGCCTGCCGCTTGGAAAGTGTTAACAATAGAAATGAGTTAATTAGTGGATGTAGACATAGGAAAAAGCCTCTGTTATGCAACCTCACATAAACTTTTCTTTGTGATTGGTATTTTGCTATTATATGCACCATATTTTATACGAGTGCATATTCAGCATAATCTAGTGTGCATGCAACCCGCGCTTGCGTGCGCATCATGCTATTCTTCAGGTTGTCATTGTCATGTTTATTGCATTAGGCCAAAACAAATTTGTTATGTTGTCCTCGACCGCCCGCTCGTCAGATTTAGGGCCGCTCCGATTTGTCCCCCCGATTTTTTTCAGATTTTCTTTTTAAACAGTTTAAATGGCATTGAATATTAAATTAAGTGTTTATAACATAAATGTGCGACTCTTGGAGTGTTTTCAACTTCTTGTTGGCTGAACTTTGAGCTTCCGCTGGTAAAAGAAAATTAAAAGAAGAAAAAAAAAAATTATTTTAAAAATCCGCTCGCCTGCCCCTCCTCTCTGAAAGCTGTGGAGGCAGCGGCGGCGCCACAGGGGGGGCAGGGGGGGCTTTAGCCCCCCCTATAGAAGGATGGGAAAAAAGGGAAAAAAGGGAAAGAAAAGAAAAGGGAAAGAAAAGAGGAAAGAAAGGAGGAAAGAAAAGAGGAAAGAAAAGAGGAAAGGAAGGAAAACAGAGGAGCCTATCAGTGGTGTAGCCAGAGGAGCCCTCCCCCCCCCCAATATTGACGTCGTGTCGGTTGAGATTGGCACTGTCGGTTCATTTGACCAGAGGAATCATGGAATTATGATGGTCAAAAGTACATAGATGCAAAATTTTCGCGCGCTGCGCGCGTATATGTTACCCCGAAATGCAATATTCGTTGGAACAAGCTTGTTTACAGCCAAAATGTATCTCAATCATGCCAAAAATAGGTGTAAAGTCAAATCTTTAGTCTTTACTCATAACAATCTTGTCGGTTCATTTTATTTAGCGCCCCCCAATATAAACAACATAGCTACGCCACGGGAGCCTATAACATTTGAAGATGAAGATGATGAGTTGATAATGTGATAAATAAATTATAAAATGACCTAGCCCAACATAAAAAAGAAATATTAACAATTTACTGTAACCAAAAATAACCTCAGCAGACGGGGACACGAATGGCCGTAAATGTTAATCTCCTTTTGTGTTAATGTAAAAAAAGGATTTTAATGTTGGCACTAAATTATTTTCATCAGTATGCACAACTTCTTTCTTTCATATAACGAAACAGCTGTCTAATTTTGATAAAAAGCCAATATTGATTGGAAATGAAGTGATGGCTTTTCAACCAAAAATCGGTCTAAAGTACACACCAAATCGCACCAAATGGGTTCGAAAATTGAAAAAAGTTCTAACGCTGAGGGGGGCACATCCCCCCTCAGACTCCCCCTGTCCGCGATAGCGCGGAGCGCGGTGCTTCGCACCTTGGTGCTTCGCACACCACTAACAAAAATGCATTTATATACAAAATTTTAGGACGACCAATAGTTTGCCCCCCCTATGAAAATACCCTGGCGCCGCCCCTGTGTGGAGGACAACATAACAATTTTTCTTTTTTGGCCTTATTCAACCGACGTGGGCGTGTATGGACAGAGTCCACACAAAACAAATGGGTATTGAATAAAATGTATTAAAGTTTACTCACAGTCTTGTATATAGCTCCCATGTGGTCAAGCACTTTATCCAACTGATGTATGGAAACAACACTGGATTTTGTAGTAATGCATACATTTTTCCAATTTTTTTTATTTTTTAAAGTTCTAGACATCAATTTATGATAAAAATATAACTTTCAAAACATGGATTAAATAGTGCATTAAAAGGTAAATAATGCTTGCAACGCCAATATTGTATTTAGAAGGGGGGGAAATGAAATTCAACAAATGTTCAGAAGATCAGAAGAAAGTATTTTTGAAAAATTGGAATAAATATCTGGCTCAGTGAGACACAATGTTTGCACAAATAATATATTATTGAAAATTATGTGGAAAAAGGCAGGAATAGCAGAAGTCCTGATCACAACAACACTAATCCTATACAAGTTTCCGGTATGTTATAATCGCTGCCATATAATTATAATAAACGATATAGACCAAACTAGGAGCTTGAATGACACAAATATATATACTAGTAGTCATAATTGTATTAGTGATCATTAAAGGCTCATTCAGTGATATTGAACTAACACCTTTTTATGCTTTGACAATCACACTACATTTGAAGCCGTAACATTTTAAACATTTTGGATTTTTTTTTAAATTCAGGAAACTCCCTAAACTTGACTTTGCTGATCCCTGACCGTGGGGTAGAAATCCCTGGGTGCCTCCCCACCTGTTGGCCCAGCAGGAATGCAGAAAACAGTTGTTGGAAATAGATACTATTACTACATCCATCAATTGTTGTACACTTGAATTACAAAGGAAGCCTGGCCTATTAAGAGCAGTGATACAAACAATCAAATCAAGAAACATGTTGATGGATTATTCATAAATATTTGTGACTTTGTTATTTAAAATTCTCCATTGTGAATACAATAAGTATTGAAAATTAGCATTTGATAATTTATAGAGGACCAATTTTGGATATTGACATGGTCTTCACTTACATAAAATATCCCCCAAAACACCATAGATTCCATATGCATGGTATTTGGCTTACATATATAAGCAAGTTACTATGTAGTAAAGTAGGCTGTGTTGCGGACTCCTCACGGAGTGATGATAGTCTTTTAGACATGTTTAGCAATCCGCGGTAGCGTTTAGTTACACATAGCCAGTGTTTGGTGGATACTAATTGTGTTCTGGGCACTCTTCCCAGTACACCAGGTTAGATACTAGTGTTTGAAGCATACATGGTCTAGGGGCCGTATCTAATCTCCCTTAACTGTACCACATTCGGTCAAATATGGAGGTGAACCTAAACATGTCTGTCGGTTTCGCTAGAGGCCACGAAGGCTGGCTTCGCAGTACAGGGAGCCTCGTCGTACAAGGCATACGGTTTATCTTTTGATATTTTTACAATAGTATTAGTCGAAATGAGATACAGGGCCAACCTTTTTATAATACTTGGAAATACATCTATGAAAGACAGGATAAAACAGATTTTCATGAAGAGCCATTATAAGCTAATGAAATAGGCCCCTGTGTATGCTACCCAATTTGTAAATGAAACAAGTGTGGTATTGTCTACCCCCTTCAAAATAAGTACAAACATGCGTAGTATTGGTTCAGTAATCCTTGAGATAGACCTTGAAAAATGGGAAAGGTTTCTGAAAATTCTGTTTTGTATTTGGTCAATAGCTGTGGAAAGTGTTAAAATAATATCTCATTAGACAATAATCAATTTCAATCAGTGGCGGGAGGTGGGAGCAGGGGGGGGGGGGTGGGAAGACGGACATGGGAACATTTAGCTCTCCCCAGACGAATGTCAAATCCAGGCATACATGAAATGAAAAACAATTTCAAATCAAGAATTATCAAGAATTCCTCATAATGAATGAGGAGTGGGGGGGGAGGGGGGGGGGGGCACTCAACTTTCAACTTTGATAGGGATGTGCTATGATGTGTAATCAGGGTTTCCACAAGTGACAGCTTTGGAAACCAATTTGAATAAGAAGAATAGGTGTCATATGAACTAATACAACTTGCAAATGGAGGTATCATAAATACCATTAGAGGCATCTTCAGGCTGTCATATCTATACTTTAAATGTTAGTACTACCAACTTACCCCTACCGTAGAATGATAATTGATCAATGTGGTCTGATAACAATGGTCAACCTGTTGCAGATTGGTTTATAGAAATGAATTAGAAGGCTAGGCATGTTTTGCTTAAAGGGGATGCCCCACTCTGGACAGCAAATTTCCCAGGCAGCTCTTCACAACATGATGGAGGCTCTGTCTTTAAAGAGGTCAGGCACATGTTTTTTTACAGAGTCATTTCTTTTTCAAAATGACTCATGACAGGATTTTTCCTTCCAGTTTTGAGTAAGGCCAAAAAAGAAAGAAAGTTGACTTGCCCTTTTAGGCCGGGAGCCCAGAAGGTTTAATCAGCTGAGAAGGTACAAAAGGTTTGATGGTCTGACTAGTTTAGTTGGGTGCTAAGAGTCAATATTTTATATTGCTGCTGTGTCGCAGCCTGTACGGGTGGCAGCTATAGAAGGTCAAAGGTCATATAGGGGTCAAAATGTAAAAATGGTCTGATTATATTGAAATGCATATCAAACTCTTCCAGAGACCATAAGGAGCAAAAAAGGTAATGATTGTATTTCCACCCGATGCTTAGTTTCCGAGATGTAGGGCAAAATAGGTCAAAGGTCAAATTTTGCCTCGAATTCTTTGCACAGGGGTCAACTTCTCAAAATGCTCCTATTTTAATGAACATGGTCTCAAATTGTTCAGATGGATGCCACGAGCCATAAAAAGAATAGTTTGCCATATCTACAAGTTAAGCATCTATTAGTTTCATTAGGTCAAAGGTCAGCACACATTAGCGGTACAGCCTCCACCATTGACCTAATAAAACTAATAGAAGCGTAACTTGTAGATATGGCAAACTATTCTTTTTATGGCTCGTAGCATCCATCTAAACGATTTGAGTCCATGTTCATTAAGATCGGAGCATTTTGAGAATTTGACCCCTGTACAATGAATTTGAGGCAACATTTGACCTTTGACCTATTTCGCCCTGCATCTGGAAAACTAAGCATCGGGTGGAAATACAACCATTTCCTTTTTTGCTCCTTATGGTCTCAGGAAGAGTTTGATATGCATTTCATTACAATCAGACCATTTTTACATTTTAACCCCTATATGACCTTTGACCTTCTATAGCGGCCACCCGTACAGGCTATGACACGGCAGCAATATAAAATATTGACTCTTGGCACCCAACTAAACTAATCAGATCATCAAACCTTTTGTACCTTCTCCGCTGATTAAACCTTCTGGGCTCCCGGCCTATTTGAGGGTCAAAGTCAGGGTCGGTCGGTCGGATTTATTTTTTATTTTTATTTTTATTTATTTTGAATTTTTTTTGAAAATTTACTGCACAAAAACATGTATTAAAGATTTTTTTGATTTTTTTTATTTTTTTAAAATTTTTAAACAAGCAGATACTACTCAAAAACACGTTTTCATCTTTCCTTATTGTTATGTGCTTCTTTCAACAACAAAAAAAATTCAATCTTTTTTTTTTTTTTTTTTGAAAAAAAAAAAAAAAAAAAATAGCGACCCTAGAATTCCGAAAATTCGGGTCGGTCGGAAAGGGCAAGTCAACTTTTTTTTTGTTTTGGCCTAACTAAAGTTACTGTCACAATCTCATAGACATTAATTCCAATAAGGCAACATAATATGCTGCTTCAACCTGGAAGTGATCTTCCATGCGTAATAAATATTTGTTCTAAGCATACACTAAAATGCAGCCACTGATGGGCACATGTGTTGGTCGCAATATTACTAAAAGCCCCAATCCACAGGCTTTTCTGCCCCAAACCACAGATTTCCTGCCCAAAATCACAGATTTTTGTAGAAAAATAAGGACACTATACCAATGATTGAGCATGCTGCCTTTAATAAACATTTATTCTGCCGTGTTTGCAAGAAGATGAGAGAAAGTCCTACATACAATTCATATTATTTATCGTCTGTCTTGAATCTCCATCTGGCCCATCAGCATGTATAACCAGGGCTGGACGTTAGCACCGGTCCGCCCGCCAGCGGCGGGTAACTTTGGTGTCGGACGGGTAGATTCTCAAAAGTACCCGTCCCGCTGGCGGGTAACATTTTTAACCAACTGAAGTGTTGATTCTATTGTCGAATGAGTAGCTGTAAGCAGTAAGCTTAAAATAAAAAATAAAACACCACACACACACACTTACACGCACGAAGAATAAACCCACCGCAACCAAACATTAAAGTTTGCCGAGTTTGAGAATTGGGAAACCCCCGCCCATTGCAATGACCATGCACGCCATCTTCTCCAGTCAAACGTACTGTACGTACACTGTACATGCAGCGTAACAGCTGATTGCTGGTACCCTGCCTCAATGACACCACGCACCAGCCACCAACGTACCCGTGACGAGTGGACAGCGTGCAGGGAACCAGCGTAAACAGCTGAGTCGTCGTAAAGAAGCAATGCCCATATCCCTCCCGGTAAAATATTTGCAATAACGATACCCCCAAAATAGCGAACTGCGCATGCGGATTTCTTTATTTACATGACAATTTGTTATGATTTCCTCATTGTTCGCTTCTCGTTTCAATGCATGTGTTATGTTATGTGTTTCAGATTTCCAAGTCAATAGATGGGGCAGGTAAATTCTCTTACGGACTGGTAACTTTCTCAAGTTACCAGTCCCACTGGCTAGTGCCAAAAAAAGTAAAGATCCACCCCTGTGTATAACGCAATACTTCCTATGTGAACATTTGGATAGTCTGCTCTAAACATGTTCAAGGGCCAAAGCATTAAAACCTTGTAAGTGCTCTTGCCCCTTAACATGTATAAAAGCAACAAATCCTATGCATAACCTTTGGGCAGTTTTACCTTTATACATGTTGAAGGGCCGGAAAAAACATGTATTGACAGAACAGAGACGATAATGGTTTATGCATCACACAATGGGACATCCATGAGAGCTTTACAATGCATGGTATTTTTAATTTTGAATGAAAATTATACCGCCACAGTGCGAGGGATGAATTTCCGGGGGTGAAGTTTTAATGCATAATGAATGGTAGAGAGTCGTTGCATAATTGAAATTACATTACGGTTGCTGTCAGGCTTTATATAGACGGCGGTTTCGATATAAATGTTGAATAATTTGTGGCGATGAATCTTATATGGGTTGTTTTAACCAAGTTTTTTTGTTACGTATCGTAATGAATATTGACACAAAAAAGTTGTCAAAGAACATGGCAGAAAATAGTAAATAAAGCAAATATTGTTAAGTTTGTTTGATGTGGTCTTTGTTGGTTGATTGGTTGGTTGGTTGGTTGGTTGGTTGGTTGGTTGGTTGGTTGGTTGGTTGGTTGGCTGGTTGGTTAGTTTGTAGGTTCAATGTTTCATAATTTTAACAAGCTTGGATGAAAGAAATGTGTATTATATAATCATTTACATGTACCGTATTATCCCTATTAAGCGCCCAAGTCGGTTAGCAAAGTCATTTTGGGTGGGCGCTTATTAAGTTACCTTGTTTAAACTCATTTATCGTAAACACTGTCGAATTCGGCAAGGTTGCATTAGCGGAAAACCATGTGTGATCAAAAAGTAAACTGTTTAAAATGCATTTTAGTTTAAAAAAATGAAATTGTTTGTGCGTTTTCTTTGTGTTTCAACATAAAACCAAAGATTTTCTAGTACAATCTTTGATAAAACAACATTTGGACCCATCCCCTATTTTGTCTGCTTCAGCCTCCACTGCTTATCACATGCATGCATCTGTAGGCAATTGTATTACACGTCATTTCAATTTGATATAGCGTGTCAGCAGAGCACCACTTGATGATAAATATTTTCAAGCAATAATAATGGTAAATATAAATCAGACAATGATCAGTTGTAAATTTACCACTCAATAAAATGCTACTTTAAAAACAAGTGATGTCTCCCCTTGCATACGCCATTTTGTTAACACTTTCCACGCCATGGCAGCTGCAGACAACATTCCAAAATTTCACAAAATGTTTCAAAAATGTCAAAATTGTTGAATTTCAATACCACATTTGGAATCACCATGAGAAATGCATTGAAATAAGTACAAACATGCCTAGTATTGGTTCAGTAATCCTTGAGATAGACTTCGAAAATTGGGAGCGGTTTCTGAAAAATCAGTTTTGTATGTGGTATATAGCAGCGTGGAAAGTGTTAGGATAAAATTGTACCTAGTGACAAATACACTATTGGCTGGTATACTAGCCAATTGGCTGGTATACACACCTTTGGTGTCAGTCAGTGGTTTTTTTTGTGTAATGGGTAGTTAAGACGTTTGTTGGTTTGCTAATGATTATCTTAATTCTTCATTCTAAAATGTCAACAACTAAAAAAACTCTTTCAATAGCTTTTATACATTTGTTTAATTAAAAAATAAATCATCATGAATTTTGATTATCTAATCGTATAAGAAAACATGTTTTTTCCTTTAAATCTCAAATTTACCAAAATATTGGTTAGTTGTAGTTGATTCTGTAAAAAAAGGTTTGTTGTTGTTGTTTTTGTTGTTGTTGTTGATGTTCCTGCCTAATCAGTACTTCTTTTTTTCTGATCGGACAAAAATAATGCTAAAACAATAAAGCTACACAAAAATAATGGCAAATTTTAAAAGCTATTCACATGGATGCAGACGACAGTTCCAAAGTGTCACAAAATTTTCAAAAATGTCAAAATTATTGAATTTCATCACCATATTTGGAATCACCTTGAGAAATGCATTAAGTACAAACATGTCTAGTATTGGTTCAGTAATTCTTGAGACAGACTTTGAAAGTTGGGAAGGTGTCCAAAAAAAATCTGTTTTGTATGGTCAAACTAATAGCCTCATGGAAAGTGTTTAAACAACCTGCCATTTGCGTAATGGAATCAATAACAAAATGTATGAATAGCTTTTTATAGCTGCAAAGTGAGCTATATATTTTGGTCAGATATTATTTCCATTCAAGTATCAATCCCATCCACGACCAATCAAGACATTCTAAGAAGTAGAAGAAAGAACAAAAAAATGCATGCCAGGTAAATTCGTAAAATCCGTCAATCTTTTAGATTTTTGTCATGGAAAAGTATATTTCCAGAAGGTCAACCTTTCCTCTTGTTAAATTTCCAATTAAGACCTGATCGTCATTTGTTTGGCCAAAAAGTTGGATTTTGCAAGATTTTTTTGAGAAAATTGAAGAAGAAAAATTGAAAAAGAAAATTGAAAAAGAAAAGAAAAAAATTGAAAAAATTGAAAAAACAAACAACAACACACACAATAAAAAACAAAGCTAACCAGGGCTGTTTCGGGAATGCGCGTGGGTCATTTGAGACAACTTTTTTTTTGGGGGGGGGGGGGGGCTAATCAAAGTAACAGTCTGAGAGCTAGTTTCTTCAGACAGGCAACTGTGTCATCTCCTCACAAATCTGTATCAGACTCATGTTTTCTGGTCTGCTCGAAGATCTGTACAATTTCACAATATTTATTTTATTTTCACAATTTTATTTTATTTTCGTCAAATGGATGTGTCAATTTAGTTGCAAATTAACAAAGAGTCATATTTGCTGTCTGCTCAAAAATCTGTACAATTTCACTACATTTATTTTATTTTCACGATTTTTTTATTCTTTTTTTGTAAAATGGATGTGTCAATTTAGTTGCGAATTAACAAAGAGTCATATTGCTGTCTGCTCAAAAATCTGTACAATTTCACAATATTTATTTTATTTTCACGATTTTATTTTATTAAAAAGGGTGTGTCAATTTAGTTTTCAAATTCACAAAGAGTTATAGGGGATATATAATACTAATAGCGGATATCCATGTAGTCCGGTGGAAAGGATAATAAAAGGTTAAATTCACATGACGTACAATTCATAGCGTGAATTGTGCTATCAAATAGTATCATCATTAAACAGGTGTATCTTTTTTCTGAAAACACAGTTTAGTAGGAAGTTGGCGTCTGGTGGCATTTTCCGTTTTTGCCGCCAAAGCGTCAAAAAAAAATTCTCTAAGTTTTTTTTCTCTAATATGTACCATTATATTGAGTCGGGTGGGCAAAGGTAGTAATTTTTTTTTACTCATCAGTGGGTGAAGATTTTTGCCTGTATAGTGGGTGAAGTGGTTTTTTTCCCAAAAACTTCCTACCCACCCCCTCGAAGTCAAATGGTGCGTCCCTAACTTCAGTATTAATTTGTAAACATTATTTTCATAGGAACACCCTGTATCTCGATCCCCTACTGCCGGGCAATTTCATTAACATGATTCTGCAAAATTTGCCACTTTCAAGCCTGACTGGTTTCGATAGTGTTTACGCAGGAGGAAACGCACACACGGCAGCGTGTTTATGGCTTGCATCAATTGACTAGGCGTGTGCCAGCATATTATTTGCTCGCAAGACTCGGGCAAATTTGGAATTATGCGCCACACGGAGGCGGAGTAGAACAATCAAACGTAAACAACCTGCACAATTTTTTTCTTCTCATACCTGTTTTTTTTTTACGACGTCAGGAAATTGCATCGTTAACGAGCTGCACGATTATTCACTTGTAAACCGGCACCTCATTTAACGATGCATACTCGCCGCTGATGATACAAAGAAATTAAAGGTATCTTTTCAAACGAATGCTGGGATGAAACTGTTTGCGGCGATGATATATGATGAAGGCATACATCTATATCATATATTTGTAAACTTTAGAGTAACGAGGTTTTTTTTGTGTGTCAAAGGTTGGCTTTTGACTGAAGGGCGTAAAATTGAGAAAGAAGTTTGTGCAAGAAAGGAGAATGAGGTCCATTGAAACAAGCCTTGCCAGGCTTTTACATTTATGATTCATCATCCTTAACGTGTATAGCAAACATAGTATAGTAAATTTATTATGAGTACAGATTATGTTTTATATAAGGGGGCTCAATTAGAGTATAGATGGAATAACTAACTTATGCTTTTCCACTTTTATTCAGATTTTCTTTATAAAGGAATTGGAAATATAGCTTGAATGTGGCGTCGGTAACGAAGATAGCAACTCATACAGAGCTTGCATTTTTGGCATTCTACTTTCTTATAAGAGTGTTTTGTATAGTTAAATGCAAAATGAATGGGCGATTCGTTTGATAGGCTGACTGACTTGCAGGCTTACTGAGAAACTCTATAAAAGGAATACTGAAAACTTGAGAGTGTTACGCTATTCCATTAAAATGCTGTACTCCCTTACAAAAGGCATTACCCATACCTATATATCATGTGTAAAGTTGGTTTGCTTCCACACACGCTTGCAGACGTCTGCAGAAGGGGGTATGATGCATAAACAGAATTGCCCATTATCTGAAACCGAATAGCAAGTGCGAGTGTGCGCGTTATAGTGTGTCGGGCAGACGAGGGACAGCATAATGTACGGTATATTGATTGCAGCTTTTACGCTGTAATTGAGGACTTATCATGGCGAGTTGTTACATGAACTGAGGTGGTAAATAAATTGATGTGCCCCCAAGCCTCAAGTGTGCATAGCGTGCCTTTGAAAACAAGCATGCTCTATCTGTGCAAATGTGGTTAAAACATGCTAATGCTTTCTATGATGGAGAGCGGCGCGGCAGTAAGGGTATGACAAAAAATATATTTGTTTGATGTAGCTAGGGATGCAGATCTGTCCATCTACAGTCTGTCTGTCTGTCTGTCATCTGTCTGTCCATCCAGCCGTCTCCTCTCCTCCTCCCCCATCCCCATTGTCACCTGATACAAAATATTTTCCAACTATTTTTGATTTTGAACAACAAATCGAGGGCTGATAAACAAAAGGCCTCATCTCCGATTTTTTTAAAAATGAAATTTTGATATCAAAATGTTCAGAAAGAAATTCTCTTTCCCATAACACACATCCTATCTCCATAACACAACCCCTTTCAGAGTTATAGCCAGTATCACAAGGCCTCATCTCTATCTCCCCAATGTGTTTAAAAATCATCAATTAGGCTTTTTCTCAAAATGGTCAAAATGGAGATAAGGCCTTTTGTTTCGAGCTCTCGAACTGATTATTTGTACTATCTTGTTTTAGAAATAAATCTATTATGACGCTACTATTTAGAGATATTTCAATATTGAGAGAGGAGCTTGTCAAAATGGATTTAATAAGTGTCATCTGATTTTGTTTTTATGTTGGCTGCAATAATACTTGTGCTATTTTTATCCGGGGGGGGGGGGGGGTAAATTAGTGGATATGAGGTCACTGGGATGTGCTGCCAAGTAGGGTCCTATTTTGTACCTGTCTGGTAAATGAATGACCCATTTTCATAGCCATTTTTGTAAATGTATGTCTAAAATCCTTAAATTGCTGTTTTCACAGAAATATTAGCCAAATCTGTCAAATCTGTCGGAAGATTATGGGTATCTGATAAATATATGGGTCCATTTTCCTCGGACAGTTGTTAAATGTTTGGGTCAATTTTTATTTTACTGGCGGCACATCCCTACCAAAAAGTATCTGAGTACCCCCCCCCCCCCCACTAGATTTTTAAACAGAAATCATGAAATCTACAAATTGAAGTGATACTTATAGATTCCGTACCATGATTCGATGTCACGCTGACCTTATGATACTCAATAAATGTTGTTTATCTCTCATCTGTCCGGAAGTCATGCGTGGTTGAAAATATCTTTTTCGGTGAAACATCTTATAGAATTGTTTGTTTGTTGGAAAATAACACTCTGTGTAGAGTGCACACCGCCAAATAATAATTAAGTACTCTGCTGCACTACCTGTTTGTGTTTTTAAATTAGGATAGATTTTAACGTCCCAGAAAAGGTACAAAGAAAATGTACCTAAATGTTTTATTATTTGAAATTTAATGGTAATTTCCTCCATATTAGGCCCACAATCTCTAGGTTTTTCTTAACTGGTATTATTTTACATGATTTAATTAAGGGGGTGTGGACCCTCAGGTACAGCCTCCGTAAAACTGTCGTAACTTCTTCAATATTCATTTAATCTTTATGTCATACTAGTTTTATGATAATCCTGATAAAATTCCCCAGAGTGCATTTTTTTATATATTTTTTGATATCTCATGTAATTTTTGAGTTACCAAAAAGTGCCAAAAAATCATGAAATCACATTTTTTGCCCCTTTTTGGTCTATAACTCAAAAAATAAATAAGATATTCTAAAGATGCACCCTGGGGAATGTTATCATAAAACTAGCATGACAAAATTTGACAAAATATATTTTGAGTTATCTTTGCAGAACCTAAAATGGGTCAAAAAACGGGGTTTTTTTTAATAATTTTCTCCAAAATGGTCAATTACGTTATCATGGTTGGATTCATTGAACCCATTTCTGCAAAAAAAAGTATACTTATATGAAGATTAAATGAATAGAGTCCACACCCCCTTAACTGTTTACATCAATTTATAGCTAAAAAACACATATCCTAAAATCTAGACAGTCTGTCGTACCTATAAAGAGTAAAACGTAAAATGCTTTCAAAAAGTAAAGTGCGCCCTCAATTATCCTGGAAATCAGGGGGTTTTTTTGCATCAAAGTAATACTTAGGCATATACTGAAACAGTTTACCAACATTCGCCGTTTATCATATAAAATTTTCTTAGTTTCGATATGATCATAACGAAACTAAGGTGCTGAATTCGGAAGTTATGCAAAGTTTTACTCACAGACTTTGGCGGCAAATCTCAACCCGGAAGTGCCGTTATTTGCTTAGTTTGGCATGAAGGCGATGTCGGAATTGTATGATATTTTGGATTTTGGCTATGTTGATGATTATCTTTACGTTATTTGCTCATTTAGTATATCGATACATCTCTCAATGCCCCTTTAACTTACTTTGATTGAACTGAATGAACTCTCTAATCATACATCTAGCTTGTTGCCTTAAAATCTCACATTTCCAAAAAGTAAAGCTGAAATCACAGCAGCCTTGATGATCTTCCCGCATCGCATAGCATTTCCACCTATAACCATTTTGAACATGGAACCACCCTACAGCTTGCGACTTTATACGCTCAATTCTCATAGCCCTACATGTAGTTCACGTAATATTGACGCGATTAGAGATTGAACAGCACCCTCAAGAAGCTGGAGTCCTAATGAGCAATTCCCATTGTGTAAAATGCTAATCGCTTCATTGTTTTAATTTTGAAAGAAGTTTTGGGATCAGCAACGCGTAAGAAATGTGATGCTTGAATAACTCCATCAACGACTTTGTCAAAACAGTTAGTCTAGTGTAGCATAGTGGCCACGCTCTTGAGTGCTCCCACACATGAATCCCGGGTTCAATTCCTCAACCAACCTATATCATTATATGGCTGTTTTTTGTAACATACTCCTTCCTGCAACGTTCATAGTTTACCTTGCCAGATCTTAACAAAAGAAAAGCCCAATGTCTATTATATATTTTATAGTATTATGGGACAAACGCTGAGGCTGCTGTGAGCTGAAATATTGATATTGATATTAGAATGGGTTTTTTTGTTGGTTTTTTCTGTTTTTAAAACTTTCTAAAATCTATCTTGTTGCCTTAAAAACCTCTAGTTATGTGACATGTTTTGGTTAATTCCCGGTGCCAGCATAACAGGTCTATGCATGAAGCTAGCTTCATCATCTATGATACTTGTCTTATCTTTAAGTGTCATCGTTATTCAGGTGTTTTTTCACGTACAATTATCTTCACAAATTCAAAGCAAGCAAAAAAACATACAGATTTGTTAGTTAAGCACTTGATTCATTTCTACCATAACGCACACTCTATATGTACAGCACTCGTTAGAATTATCAAGTTTTGCGACACGATACACTCTCCAAGCATTTCAAAAATAATACAACTTGTAAAAAAAAATTGCTACTTAATAGAGTATCACCTAAGTCTCTGTAGTAATTATGCCACATAGTTAAAATTAATGATGTTCAGAATGACGGAAGCCCTACAGGGCATTCTACTGTCTGTTTTATTGATGTGCCAATGAACTCTCTCTCTCTGTATTATAGCTAGCTGTCAGTGTTACCAAAAGTTAATGATGCAACTATGTAACCCAATTTGTGTTAAAAAGCGGAAAAGTAGGCCACGTATGTATCTTCTCCATCCAGTCCTTCAGCATGTATACTTCCTTTATGTACATGTATAACCTTTGGACAGTATGTTCTAAACATGTTCAAGGGCCAAAAACACATCTATCACAGCCTTGTACAGCTGTAAGTACTCTTTCCTCGGAACGTGTATAAAGCAATATTTCCTATGCATAACCGTTGGGCAGTTTTACTTTATACATGCTGAAGGGCCGGAAAAAAACATACAAGGTTTTGACAGCGATGACATCGCATTTAGTTCAGTAGGCCAAGGAAGCTCAATTACGCTATAATGTATCAAATTTAGTAATTATACTTATGACGCTGTTGTCTGACAGTGTTACTAAATAATGACACAAGGATCCCAATTTGTGTCAAAATGTTGTTCAATATTTGCTGTAATGAATGGATTATTACGTCACCAAGGAGAAAATGTGCGCAAATCGCATGAAACCAACCAATGGAATGACTAGAAAATGTGCACAAATTGTATGATTATGACTATCTACTGAAGATAGCAAGGCATACGCATGTTTGTTATGAGGTTTTTTTACATATATACAAAGTTATAAAGAAGTGGATCTCTATACCTTATGTACAATATGAGGCTGTGCTATCATTTCTGTGTAAGAGACTTTCATTAATATTCATTAAGGGGATTGGTTATCATGAATGACGTATCAATCATGAGGTATGCAGATTCATGTTATTCAAATCGAATTCAGTGCTTATCTATCAATTTAAAAATGTCTTTAATCACAAATTAAGCTACTGTTCCACACACACACAAAATGAGTAAACTTGCATTTGGTAAGATGACTGTGTTGGTGACTCAGTTCATAACCTGCATGGATAGTAAACAGTATGTCCATAGCATCCCCATCGATAACGGCATTACCTGCCATTGCTATCGCTATCTACTGAAGATAGCAATATTATTGCTATATTTATTACAGCAAGATGCTGTCTTTATTATGAACATGGCTTACATTATCATCAAAGAAGATTTCTTGATGCACCCCAGGATGCTTCACTTTCATCACATGACCACTGATTTCTGTCAACAGTGTCTAATGGTTCCCATCGACATTACAGTGCAAGGAAATGCTTATAAAGTTGTTAAACGAGGGTCTTTAAGAAAATCCTGTTGCAAGTAAAATGATTGATGTGTCTTTAATACAGTCCACTCTTGATTTTCTTAAAGACCCTATATTTTTTATAAATACAAGTTTTAGTTGGGATTCAACTTCTTTCATATTTGTGACCAAGTTTACCCTATCTGCACCATGTATTACTATTGTAGAGGTCAGATGACCTCCAGCTGTTAATAACTTTAACACATGTGTGGCACTGTTTGTTTTGGTGATAAGCCCTGCTGGTACTGTAGGGGCGCTAAGCATGATGGGGTACATCAAGAAAACTTCTTTGCATTATCATGGTGTGTCTTTACACTGTCCATGGCATTGGAGAGCCCAGGTTCAACATGTTCAAGGTACTTGCTTAAATTTAAATTTCATCCTTCAGATCAATCTTCAACTTAATTTGCTACATCTACTCTGCTCGCCCACGACAAAATGAAGTATGGGACACTTCGATGTGTTTGTGATATGGAAAAACATAACTATTTTTGAGGATATTTCCATATTTTTCAAACAATTAGTCATTTATTTTATATACTAATGTAATTCAATGTCTATCTATAACAGAAAATGTAAAAAAGATGAGGGAAATGATATGTTTATGTTATTAAATTGTTAAGTTATGTAAAACTATGTGTCCCATACTTCCTTTTGTGGTGGGTTTTCTTTACTTTACAAAATCAAAGGAAGTAAGTACTCTTCACATGATAGCCATACTTTTGAAGGGGTTTCGGGTTCTACAGTGTTGTTATGAAAGTATGTGTCCTCTGAAGCCAAACAAACTAAAAAGTGTATTTTGAGGAAAGTGTCCCATATTATCCTTCTATCAAGCCATGAAAACACTTTAGTGCATGTGCACATCAGTTAAAATGTCAATACAAATCCCAGTCAAGATTCAAAATAGTGTAGGTAGGTATAGTAGGTAGGTATAGTCAATGAATTTCTAGTACAGGGATACTTATGTGCGCCAAGTCGTTTGAAGCTATGTGTGTTTCGAACCAAGATAAAGAACGTGTAGTATTTAGCCCTGTCATGAAATAACTCAACAACAAGTCATCAATAAATATTCACTCTCGTTCCCTGAACGATTGCATCTATTAGTATCGATCTGAACAATATGCACACATTATCCATTGTGCGCGTGGGTTCGAGTTTAGTTCTATAACAACACTGGGTGGAGAAGTTATGTACAATTATCACACATATAGTAAAATCAATCGGACACGGTGAATGTATGTGATAATTTAATATGTTGAAATTGTTAGAAGTATTTACACTTTCACCGTGCCATCTCGTGTTTAACGTTAGTTTTGTGTCACAACAGCCACTACAAGGGCCATGTTGTTGTCGCAAGAGACTACCAATGCCCATACTAATCACCGCTCTATTCAAACACGCCATGTCATACAGGTGCTATGAAACACACATAGTATCAGTTCTTATTCGACATTTCAATAGAGATCATAATCCCTGTACTAGAAAATCTTTGGTATAGTGTTGGTATATTTATCTTGATGAAAATAAATGTCTATTTCCGGACCATTTATGCCGCTGCTACATGTTAACTGAAATATAATACAATGTTCTTCATTTCATATTCTGTGCATCTGTTAATCTGATACAATTTATTGTTTTTCTTTCTCTCTCTCTCTCTCTCTCTCTCTATTTCAGGCTCTGCCTATTGCTGAGGAGGAGGTTGATGATAAATGGAGGATACTGTCATGGATGTCTAAATAGGGGCTTGACTTCAGTCAGTTCCAAATTGGCGAAACCTCTTTGCAGCAACAAATTGTACACTTGCATGTTCCCCCATGCATGGAATGGAACCGGGCACTTAACATTGTTGATCAACAAGAGGGGACATGGTCTATAAGGAGGCTGCTAATTTGGTGCCGATCAAACCGCTGATCATATAATCATTATTTTGTTGTTATTGTTATCAGGGTCTTCGTTTACAAGCCTGCTTGTAAGGGGTTACTTAGGCTCCAAGCCTTTTCTCATTTGTATTTTACTATTTCATCATCATTTTGCAGAAAAAAAGTATGAAAGATGACCACTACAATTGATGGCGACAACATGCCAAGCACACTCAACTTGGATTAGCATTTTGATGAGAGTTGAATCAATACTTAAAGTATGTTCCCCATGATGTTGTAAAATTTGAACAAATATTTTATATACCTGAAGTGTTTGCAGTAGATTTTCTTTCAACATTGTTTCAGCTATTTTGCTTGAACAAGTGCATAGAAACATTGTATCAATATAACAAGGAATCAAAGTGTCATTAAGGAATGTACCATTAGTTATTAGGGGAGTGGGGTAGGTATAGGTAGTGTTTTCTTTAAATTCACGCCTCAAATGGCAGAGAAAAATGTTAACCCGGATATCGGACACTGAAATCAGTTACTGCAATTAAGGGAGAAAAATAACCCAAAAGAAATAAGGTGTAGAAAAACTGGTGATTTAGATAAAAAAAACAAATATAAATCAATCCTTACCCCCAACTTACTACCCCGTCTGTACATCTAATGACCCGACCAACTGTAATATGATAGGCACTTTCTCAAAAGGCAAAAAAACCCAACTCTGTTGTACAGGCAAACGGACCTCTCAGGTAGGGTCGGTTGGGCGGGCTTTTGTTTCACTTCTTTTTGGTTTCTTCTTTATTCCCCTTGATAATGACCATAACAATTCCAAAAAAATCTGTTCACAAATAAAAAATTTGGGGGTCGGTATTCATTTGCACATGAAAATATTTGTTCACCAATTTCTATAAAAAAAATGGGTCGATCGGGCCGGTACAACAGGGTTTCTTTTTTTCGTTGACTAAGGCTATATTCATGTTTTATTTTTTATTTTAACATTATACATCTTTGGTGCCTTGTATGTCATTATCAATGGGAGGCTTCCATCAAACTTCCTTCCATCAAATGTATTCATGGATAAGTCACTGAACCAAATTGAAAGTGTCCCTCTTGAATTGCACAATTGTTATCTGTCACATGACATTGACAGGCCTGTAACCAGGGAGGGGGGGGGGGCTTTTTTGTACCATTGTACCTTTTTTTTGTACCAATGTACCTTTTTTTTACTAATGTACCCTTTTTGTGTGAAAATACCCCCCCCCACCCCTATTTTCCTAAAACGCCTCCTTTCCCATTGTGTAAAGCATTTTTTGGGGCTGTTTTGGACTAAAATATGTCCTAAACATGTTCAAGGGCCAAAAACACATCTATCACAGATGACTAAAAAATAATTTGGGGGCAACCTTTTACAATTTTTTTTGTACCAATGTACCTTTTTCAAAAAATACGCCCCCCCCCCCCCAAAAAAAAAATCCTGCTTACCAGCCTGGACATTGATGACATGGTATGGAGCAGACTGACAAATCGCATGGTTGAAAACCAAAAGGCCTCTCCAATTACCACTAATAGACCCAGCAATATCTCCTCAGAACCTTGCATGATTCACCCCTACAGACAGACTGCATACACTCAGTCTGATCTATAATTCAAAGGATAAGGCACAATGAAGGTGTCTTGGCCTTGTGTGAGATTGCTGCAGGATCTTTTCTGTCCATCCAGTGTCACTGGTCCATCTGACCGTTGGCATTTAGACAAAAATATTTTTTGTTGTGTTGCCTTTTCCCGACCGACCCAATTTTTGCCAAATCTGGGGTCGGGATTTTTTATTTTATTTTGTTAACAAAAGTTGACAATTTTGCAATAATATCAGGACAAATCATTTATTGGCTTGGTAAAATGTTAAAATCTGATGATATTTTTAATAACTTTGGGTTGAAGCCAACCTGGAACCGCTAATATTTCACCCTAAACATAACCCTGTCCTGCACCCTTTGGCCTGGTGATTTTGCTTCGCTGTGCAGATTTACAAGGTGGGCTGCTACTTGGACAAAAGTATTTATCCTTGGATAGCCAATACTGCTGGTTTAACAGTTAAAGATTGACCTCTCATAATAGGTTTAATATGGTTGGGATTGAAAGAAGAACAAAATATCAACTGACCGACACTATCAGAAATTGTCATGAAAGTGTAACGCAACAATTTATTTTATTGGCCTTATAGTGGCAACCAACCTGCTGTCCTGGGATTTTACAAGAACTTGTCTTTAATGGCAGGTGATCCTATGGGACGTTTGATTGGTGTGATAAAAACTTCTCTCCTGTGAGATTAGTTGGGATATTGTGAGCCCGTCACCCTTTGTGGGTTTTGCTGGAACAGACATACGGAAGATCTGTAAACGTGGACATTTTCGCGCTACATTAATTTTTGCGCTTTTCATGCTCCAAGCAGCTATCGCGAAAAATAAAAACATGTGAACATATTTATTTTTGTGTATAAGTCTATGTTATGAACTTTCCAATCACGAATTTAAAAACAAGCGAAATGGCAGAGAGCGAAAATGTAATCGCGCGAAAATTAACACTTTTACAGTAGGAAGATACCGAAGAAGATACGTATGATCATGTGGTTACGTTTGTGGATATCACTTGTGTGTAGCGAAGTGTCACTGGACTGTGTGTTTAGTATAATGATCACACTTACATCCATTTCAAGAAACTTATTGCTAAGGCAACAAAATAAAGCCCTAAATACTGGAATATTTATGAAAAAACCCACGCTGTTCTACACCATTTCAGTATTTATGTCTACACCTGTTCTACGGACCAGACCGACCCTTTTTTGATGGTGATGGTGACATTTTTTATTTTTTATTTTTTTAAAAAAAAGACTGAAAATTCACCAAGATTTCCTGAAATGTTTGATGGAAAAAAAGCAACAAAAAACGCCCTACAGACCGACCGACCGACCCTACCTGAGAGGTCCATTTGCCTGTAGAATAGGGGCTTTTTTTCTCGTGGCCTAACAACCATTGCCCTTTTACTACTCTAGCCTGGTCCCAGTCTGTACAGGTCAGATCAGGTAATTTTGTTACCAGCAATTAATCGTGTGGATAAAACAGCATGGTCTATTTTAACAATGATAAGTCAAAGGTGTTTTCAACACAACATAAACAATTCATGTAATAGGGTAAAAATGAATTGCCCTGAGAAAGGTTGTTACAACATTAAAAAAAGTAACTGATTAACTAAACACCATCTGGGAATGACATTGCTATAAATGGAATCTATGTTTATTGCAGTTTGGCGACTAACAAAACAAAACCATGTTTTTACGGGCTTAAACACTGTCTAACTCACTGAAAAATGTATAACTTTAAACATAGGTATGGGGGTAGTTTAACACACGTTTAACTATACCTGTGCAGCGACTGTACGCCTTGAATGATTACTCAACCATGCCCAGTCTGATGCAGATCACGCAGTCTTAAAAAAAAAATGCATTTGAGAAATTTGGTCGATATCTATTGTAACCCATTTGGGCTACAGTAAATTGAATACCTGTATGCATTGAAAGCACGACCACTCCGGGGATAAGATTTGTGGAGTTCAAAATCGGGCTTTGTTCAATACGTCGTTTAAAAGATAAACTCACATTTAATTTAGACATGAGTTTAGTTAGACACGGTTTTTAGTTAGAGAATACGGTCCAAAATCTTAGGAGGGAGATTTTATTCTCCTTTATACAGGGCGAGTCAAAAAAACTGCAACAGTGGAAAGAAGCCATCTTTTTTTTGTCAACATCCTGGGATGTTGACATTTGAATTCAGATTTAGGTCTTTTGGTAGAGTCTATGAATTGCTTTCTCATGTATCTTTAATCAGTATTTGTACCCAGATGGCTTTAAAATGTATATTAGATCTGGATATGAAAATATGAACACATATGTTGTTACAATTGTGGAGAAATGGTTTAAATAATATAAAACAAATGATAGAGTTTTGTAAAATCTGCGAAATTCGTCGTGTTAATAACTGAATTTAGTGGATTTGCAAATAGAACGGCAACTTTATACAATTTCGCGAGCAGACGGTTACGCTGGTTCCCTGCGCTGATGGTCTTCCCACACACTGTCCGACACTAACTAATTACCGGGGTCCAAGTGTGATTATTATGGGATAACAACGTGGTGGAAAGCAAAGACGATGATTTCCACTCGATAGAAGGACGCTGGTTCTCAGTTTTAAATATGGCTCCCATATGGCTCTCATAATAACCAGCAATTATAACGTCATTCTATCGAGTGGAAATTATCGTCGTCAGGTGGAAAGCCGCGATTATGGGATGGATTTCTTGGAAGCTGCTTATACTATTTCCGAAGCTGGCGCGGCGATGATAGCTGGGATGCAAATGTGTTAAATAAACCTTGATTCTGCTGCGTAACGTATGTTTGACCGATCGTGAAACATCTGAAAATTATATTGAATCAACATCAAAACATGTTAAATGCTCATGCCTAGCACGTCTGCGATTATTATGGGATAATTATGGCGCAATATTATTTCGCTGCTGGTGCTCAGTTATGAATAGAGAGTTATGTATTAAAGGGGCACTAAGAGATGTGTTGGAGGCTGCGCCCTCAATTATGATAAAAACTGGGATTAGTATATTTTTATAATTGTATTACATGCATGAACTTACACCTATAAGGATTAAGAAAAATAGCCCTATTTGTACAAGTAGGCCTAAACGTCGATTCAAAAATGCTCGTAGAGCCGAACGAGCATTTTACGTCCGACAGTATCCCCCTGCAGTACGCGTGATACATAACGCGAACCATATTTGCATATTAAAAGAATATTCATTTAAAACATTCTTAGTTTTTTAGTCGGGTTAATCATCAAATGTTGAGATACACAGGTGGGGCCTCATGGGATAGAATAAATGAGTCAGACGATGGAGGGTTTCAGAGAGAAAAGTGGGCCCAGCATTATTAAATAAAGAGTTTTTGTTAAAATACATCATACACTGTCTAAATCTTCTTTTTCATATTTCCTTTGTGTCGTCTGTTAATTTCATTTTAGGATGTTGACCAGTTTTTTGTAAATACCTTGTTTAAACTAAGTTAAAGTTTTAAAATATTTAAACTTTATAAGAATACCCTACTTGTTACTAACTTTGTGTGAACCTTTTTACCCGTCCACGAATTTCACACGTTTGTCCACGAGATACCCAAAACATGCATAAGATCGCAAAATGTGTCTCTCGTTCAAATTTGGAAACTTGAGTAAATTTGTGATGTAGTAGGAATTTTATGCATCCTTTCTTGTTTACATGTGAGTTAGCATAATCAATTTACCTCACCCATGCTATGAATTGCTGATAATGTTCTAAATTTTGGAAGAAAAACTGAACCTTTCCAATTTTTTGTTGGGGGGATATTCAAATATGAAAATGCAATGTGTGCAATTTCAATTGAAAATCACTGTGTTCCTAGACAAACACATAAATTGGTGTGTGCGGCAAAGAGGGTCACCGAAGACAAAGGGAAAATGCAATCGACTTCATTTTTTCACACACATTTTTGAACAAATATGTCATCCTTGCCACGTTTACAAAGGTTCAAAATTCAACTTGGTTTAGAAAACAAAATGGATCCTTTCCACTATTGCAGTTTTTTTGACTCACCCTGTACCTCCATATTGAGCCGGCTCCTCAGCTTTTACAATACTGTTGTGACGCTGATTTACCGTTTTCTCAGTATTTCAATATCAATAATTTAGGCCATGATTTACTTGAACTGGCAACACCGTACCGCCGTCTTCGAAATTCAATTCCGAATACGTGGACATCAACATTGACCAATTCAAGTCAACACGCCACGCTAAGAGGACATCATAATAGTTTAGGCCATGTAAGGGAGTGTTCATAAATACCTTGGTGGAGGGGTTGGAAAATGGAGGGGGGATCAGAAAAAAAGACCCCCAAACAGGGGCATCGCAAAAAAAATTAATAGGGGGGAACAGAAAGTCCAATTTTTTTTGCGTTTCGTGCACTTAAAAAAGGGTACATATTTGTCAACATTCGCGCAAAAAAGAACCAATATTTTAACAGTTACATGTTTCGTGCGCGGCCGAATCTAATAATGCTCTGATACTTTGACATACAGAGAAGAAGAAAAAAATCACCATAAAAGGGGGGATCAAGAAAAAAAAAATGTCCGAGGCTCAATGATTTCCAACCCCCCTCCCCCACCAAAGTATTTATGAACACTTCCTAATCATTTATACAACAAGTGAGTTTCTGATTTATGAGTGAGTTGAACTTTCAGTTATGAATCAATAATAATGCATATATGTTAAACTTATTAAAGCTTGTCCGTTATAATTATTCTGTGTGTTTTGGTCCCCCCTCTCCGCCATACGAGTATTTCCCCAAAGGCACGTCATAGAAATACCGTCGGTGTCGGTGCCCAATTGTATTAAAAAATATAGAAGTGTTGTCATTTGGGTGCAGAGTGAACTTCCCCCAACTACCTCGTCATTCACCATCCACTCCAGACGTTGACTGAATTTCTAAAACACGGTAGATTAACACGCGTTGTTTTCTTATAGCATGTTCACTGTGTCTATTCTATATGGTAAGCCATTTGCCCTCTAGGCACATTGTAACAGGGTGGAGACAACGCAATAAAATGCATTTCGGGGGGTGAGAGATTACCGGGGGTTGTATGACAAGTTAACAACGGATAAGGTGACGAATCTACATCCTTAGGCCAAATGTTAAAAAGTTGTTTGTTTGTCCCTATGCCTCTTTCATAAAGAAGAGCGGATGGACGGACAATTTTTTGTTGGTTGATTTATTTTTAATTTTTAAAGTGTGCTGATATTTGACCCATGAAAAATGCACAATTTAATTCTCAAAAGGGAAATATTTTTTTTATTTTATAGAAAATTAAGGTAGGAATTCTTAGTAAAAGTGTTTTAAAATGAATTGAAAACTTACGAACAGGTAGTGGAGGACATTCAAACAACTTTTCTTTTTGCCTCATTAGTGTGTGAAGTTTACTATTGATTCGGGCGTCTCAGAGTGATGCTCTGCATGTTGATGACAAAGGTGCAGAATTCAACAAGTTTGATAGATGACACTGAATTTTTTAGAAAACTTGTGTATTTGTCATTATCCTATTACCCTAATAGGATCATTTTCAAAAAAAAACCCCACAAACCAGTTTGATTTATTTTGAAAAAAGTAACACGATATTTGATAACAATCAACTTCGAAAACCTAGATCCTAACCGCTGTCCCTCTCTTTAAATAAGATTGTTATCTACTGAAGATAGCAATCCGTTCTACATGAGAAGTCTTCAATATCATTACTAAGCTATCTACTGAAGATAGCAATCCACTCTACATACAGAGCCTTCAATATAAAGGATATGCTATCTACTGAAGATAGCATTCCACTCTACATGCAGAGCCTTCAATATACAGGCTATGCTGTCTACTGAAGAGAGCATTCCACTCTACATGCAGAGCCTTCAATATACAGGCTATGCTGTCTACTGAAGAGAGCATTCCACTCTACATACAGAGCCTTCAATATACAGGCTATGCTGTCTACTGAAGATAGCAATCCACTCTACATGCAGAGCCTTCAATATAAAGGATATGCTATCTACTGAAGATAGCAATCCACTCTACATGCAGAGCCTTCAATATAAAGGATATGCTATCTACTGAAGATAGCAATCCACTCTACATACAGAGCCTTCAATATAAAGGATATGCTATCTACTGAAGATAGCATTCCACTCTACATGCAGAGCCTTCAATATACAGGCTATGCTGTCTACTGAAGATAGCAATCCACTCTACATGCAGAGCCTTCAATATAAAGGATATGCTGTCTACTGAAGATAGCATTCCACTCTACATGCAGAGCCTTCAATATACAGGCTATGCTGTCTACTGAAGATAGCAATCCACTCTACATGCAGAGCCTTCAATATAAAGGATATGCTGTCTACTGAAGATAGCATTCCACTCTACATGCAGAGCCTTCAATATACAGGCTATGCTGTCTACTGAAGATAGCATTCCACTCTACATGCAGAGCCTTCAATATAAAGGATATGCTATCTACTGAAGATAGCAATCCACTCTACATACAGAGCCTTCAATATAAAGGATATGCTATCTACTGAAGATAGCATTCCACTCTACATGCAGAGCCTTCAATATAAATATATCAGTAGATAGCATTCCACTCTACATGCAGAGCCTTCAATATAAATATATCAGTAGATAGCATTCCACTCTACATGCAGAGCCTTCAATATAAAGGATATGCTATTTACTGAAGATAGCATTCCACTCTACATGCAGAGCCTTCAATATACAGGCTATGCTGTCTACTGAAGATAGCATTCCACTCTACATACACAGCCTTCAATATAAAGGATATGCTGTCTACTGAAGATAGCATTCCACTCTACATGCAGAGCCTTCAATATAAAGGATATGCTGTCTACTGAAGATAGCATTCCACTCTACATGCAGAGCCTTCAATATACAGGCTATGCTGTCTACTGAAGATAGCATTCCACTCTACATGCAGAGCCTTCAATATACAGGCTATGCTGTCTACTGAAGATAGCATTCCACTCTACATACAGAGCCTTCAATATAAAGGATATGCTGTCTACTGAAGATAGCATTCCACTCTACATGCAGAGCCTTCAATATAAAGGATATGCTGTCTACTGAAGAGAGCATTCCACTCTACATGCAGAGCCCTCAATATAAAGGATATGCTATCTACTGAAGATAGCAATCCACTCTACATACAGAGCCTTCAATATACAGGCTATGCTGTCTACTGAAGATAGCATTCCACTCTACATGCAGAGCCTTCAATATAAAGGATATGCTGTCTACTGAAGATAGCATTCCACTCTACATGCAGAGCCTTCAATATAAAGGATATGCTATCTACTGAAGATAGCAATCCACTCTACATACAGAGCCTTCAATATAAAGGATATGCTATCTACTGAAGAAAGCATTCCACTCTATACATGCAGAGCCTTCAATATACAGGCTATGCTGTCTACTGAAGATAGCATTCCACTCTACATACAGAGCCTTCAATATACAGGCTATGCTGTCTACTGAAGATAGCATTCCACTCTACATGCAGAGCCTTCAATATAAAGGATATGCTATCTACTGAAGATAGCAATCCACTCTACATGCAGAGCCTTCAATATACAGGCTATGCTGTCTACTGAAGATAGCATTCCACTCTACATGCAGAGCCCTCAATATAAAGGATATGCTATCTACTGAAGATAGCAATCCACTCTACATACAGAGCCTTCAATATACAGGCTATGCTGTCTACTGAAGATAGCATTCCACTCTACATGCAGAGCCTTCAATATACAGGCTATGCTGTCTACTGAAGATAGCATTCCACTCTACATACAGAGCCTTCAATATAAAGGATATGCTGTCTACTGAAGATAGCATTCCACTCTACATGCAGAGCCTTCAATATAAAGGATATGCTGTCTACTGAAGATAGCATTCCACTCTACATGCAGAGCCTTCAATATAAAGGATATGCTGTCTACTGAAGATAGCATTCCACTCTACATGCAGAGCCTTCAATATAAAGGATATGCTATCTACTGAAGATAGCAATCCACTCTACATACAGAGCCTTCAATATAAAGGATATGCTATCTACTGAAGAAAGCATTCCACTCTATACATGCAGAGCCTTCAATATACAGGCTATGCTGTCTACTGAAGATAGCATTCCACTCTACATACAGAGCCTTCAATATACAGGCTATGCTGTCTACTGAAGATAGCATTCCACTCTACATGCAGAGCCTTCAATATAAAGGATATGCTATCTACTGAAGATAGCAATCCACTCTACATGCAGAGCCTTCAATATACAGGCTATGCTGTCTACTGAAGATAGCATTCCACTCTACATGCAGAGCCTTCAATATAAAGGATATGCTGTCTACTGAAGATAGCATTCCACTCTACATACAGAGCCTTCAATATAAAGGATATGCTATCTACTGAAGATAGCAATCCACTCTACATAAAGAGCCTTCAATATACAGGCTATGCTGTCTACTGAAGATAGCATTCCACTCTACATACAGAGCCTTCAATATAAAGGCTATGCTGTCTACTGAAGATAGCATTCCACTCTACATGCAGAGCCTTCAATATAAAGGCTATGCTGTCTACTGAAGATAGCATTCCACTCTACATACAGAGCCTTCAATATAAAGGATATGCTATCTACTGAAGAAAGCATTCCACTCTACATGCAGAGCCTTCAATATAAAGGATATGCTGTCTACTGAAGATAGCAATCCACTCTACATACAGAGCCTTCAATATACAGGCTATGCTGTCTACTGAAGAGAGCATTCCACTCTACATGCAGAGCCTTCAATATAAAGGATATGCTATCTACTGAAGATAGCATTCCACTCTACATGCAGAGCCTTCAATATAAAGGATATGCTATCTACTGAAGATAGCAATCCACTCTACATACAGAGCCTTCAATATAAAGGATATGCTGTCTACTGAAGATAGCATTCCACTCTACATGCAGAGCCTTCAATATACAGGCTATGTATCTACTGAATGGTAATCCATTCATGTAGCCCCTTCAATATCAGGTTTATGATATCTAGTGATAATCACATTCCAGTATTTGTACAAAACCTCCATATAGTTGCCATGCTATCTACTGACGATAGCGGTATCTTATACAAGACCTGCACTTTATATGGTATGCTATTGAAACAACGCAATACCTTGACTTTATTATGAAAATAGAAAAATCATATATAAAAACTTTGCTCTTATGTTATGCATTATTGTTTTGATAGCAATCCATATTCCTTATTGGTGAAAAGATTTATAAAAAGCTACTAAAAAAGATTATAGTTATATAAGCTTCAGTGTGGGAAGTAGAAACACTAGGCAAACATTTGTGCCTGTTAAATAACGATTCTATTAATGTTTTGTGCAGTCATTGACAGAATTTCTTTTTTAATGTCAACAGTAATTTTCCTGTTCAGAGAGCTTTAGGTACAAAGTGTTGTTAAATATCATCCTGAAAATGTCAATACTTCAGAATTCATGAATAGATTTTATCTTGTGTTATTCATAGCTTTGAGTGAATCAAGATAGTGGAATTACATCATCTTTTGAAGAGGGTAGCTCAGACATAAAGATGTTGGTTTGTCATGATTGATTATTATCGTTATTGTTGATTTTACCAACTAAATATTACAAATAATCAAGAAATATGTGTTTTGTAAAAGCAATTGTATGTTATCCAGCCTTTGAATTGCTATTTGAGTGCAATTTCTCCTAGATTATGATGTCGCTGTATACATGCTGAAGGATCAGATGGATATACGAGGTTTTGACAGAACAGCAACGAAAAGTGTGACTATGACGTACATCAGAAACAGTTAATCATGTTGTTTTTGGGGAATTTTTTCTCAGCCTTTTTTTATAGGATTACTAGTTTTTTTGTTTTGTTTTTAAAACCCTGGATGATGTAAAAAGGATATTTTTAATTTTTTTTCTCTAAAACTGTCAAATCTATGAATTATTTAACCAATCTATGAACCAGTGGTGGCAGCCACCGTATTACTAGGAATATTGTTCAGAACAAAATCTCTGGATGATATAAAAAAGAATATTTTAAAGATTTTACTCTAAAACTGTCAAATGTATGAAGTGTCATAGCCACCCAGTGGTGGCAGGCGTCTATTCCTATAGCATCATTGCAAATTCATGGTATACAAATGATGGTGAAAAAGCTGGTTTAGGAGCACAGCTAGCTTTTTTATGTTTGAAAGATGGTGGCAATCAATGGATGGTCAGTCTCTCTATTTCCTCAATAGAGCCAGAGCAAAGGGGCAAAAACCATAATGATTATTAAAATAATATTACATAAGTTGGAAGACCAACATTTTTCTTAATTAGTGGTACCAGAGTTTATGAAATTTATAAATCGCACCAATTTTTTTCTAAACACTTTAGATACCACAGGTTTTTTTCAGGTCAATGGAGAGTAACACAACATATATTTCTGAGCCTGATTTCATTTCATAATCCCTGTCATCGTTCGCTTGTTTAGTAAGTGAAGATCTTGTGCCAAGCCTACTCATCATTGACGCGCGGCAATGTTACGACGATCGCTTGTTTCAATATTTGTTCCCGTACCTCTTAAAGGCAAATGAAATGAGTTGAGAGATGTGTGTTTGTCAAGCCCATCAGGTGTGTACTTCAACAACAATATACACAAGACACAGGATGTCGTTTATCAATATGATATTATGATATACAGGCTATGCTATCTACTGATATATTTATATTGAAGGCTCTGCATGTAGAGTGGATTGCTATCTTCAGTAGATAGCATAACCTTTATATTGAAGGCTATACATGAAGAGTGGATTGCTAGCTTCAGTAGATACCATAGTCTTTATATTGAAGACTCTGCATGAAAAAGGGATTGCTATCTTTAGTAGATAGCATAGCATTTACATTGAAGACTCTGCATGTAGAGTGGATTGCTATCTTCAGTAGATAGCATAACCTTTAAATTGAGGGCTCTGCATGAAGAAGGGAATGCTATCTTCATGTAGATAGCATAGTCTTTATATTGAAGGCTCTGCATGTAAAATGGATTGCTATTTCAGTAGATTGAATAGTCTCTATATTGAAGACTCTGCATGTAGAGTGGATTGCTATCTTCAGTAGATAGATAGCATAACCTTTGTAACATTGAAGGCTGAATAGATTGCTATCTTCAAACAGGTAGCCTATGATTCTTGAAAGGACAATGTAAGAACCGATTGACAGAGACTAGGTATGTTTGGACCAATCTGACTGGAGAATAAAATGGATTGATAGTCAAGACAAATATCCCATATCTGGCATTGCTGTAATAATAGAGGTTATCCGTGCATCAAATTAGCTGCCATCTTGTCGGGAATAATAACTGTGTTCAAGATTTTCTGAAACAAGACACCCGTTTTGTGATATAAAGGCTGATTTGGTAACACGGTTCATGCAATATATTGGAAGTCATGCACCGATTCAATTGAATGTAGAACAGGCCGGGTGCGATTCCTCTTTGCAGTCCGTTGTGCATTGCTATACATATGGATAACCTCTGTTGAGTTACTTATACAATCGCTATCACTCCATATTGCATCGGATAGCAAATCAGTACAGAAAATTGGCATTGATTCAATTGAATGTAGAAAAGGCCGGGTGCGATTCCTCTTTGCAGTCCGTTGTGCATTGCTATACATATGGATAACCTCTGTTGAGTTACTTATACAATCGCTATCACTCCATATTGCATCGGATAGCAAATCAGTACAGAAAATTGGCACTGATTCAATTTAATGTAGAATAGGCCGGGTGCGATTCCTCTTTGCAGTCCGTTGTGCATTGCTATACATATGGATAACCTCTGTTGAGTTACTTATACAATCGCTATCACTCCATATTGCATCGGATAGCAAATCAGTACAGAAAATTGGCATTGATTCAATTGAATGTAGAAAAGGCCGGGTGCGATTCCTCTTTGCAGTCCGTTGTGCATTGCTATACATATGGATAACCTCTGTGGGGTTACTTGTACATCGCTATCAATCCATATTGCATCGGATAGTAACTCAGTATACAGAAAATTGAAATGGAAGAAATGCATTACGGGAAGCGTAAACATATCTACTCCGTGGTAGATCATTGTTTGCTGAATACTGTCTGTATACTCTCCCATTTTACATCTCATGGGGGCTCTGTAGGAATATAGATATAGACCAATTAATACTCGGGAAGAGTATTTCAATTTGAGTGGGTTGTATGACTTACTGTACAAATATAGTTAACACTTTCCCACATGGCTATTAGTTTTACCATACAAAACAGATTTTATTTTTAGAAACCTTTCCCAACTTTCAAGGTCTATCTCAAGGATTCCTGAACCAATACTAGGCATGTTTGTACTTATTTCAATGCATTTCTCATGGTGATTACAAATAAGGTATTAAATTGAATAACTTTGACATTTTTGAAACATTTTGTGAAATTTTGGAATGTCGTCTGCAGACGCCTGCCGCGTGGAAAGTGGTACATTGGATCATACTGTCGGTAATAATTAATGTATGTTCTTTCGATGTGTTCATGTATTTACATTTGTTCGCACACATCATGATTATTAACACATACAGCCAATTTGAATAGGGTTAACGGGGCAAGTTCAATATTGGCCTAATTTTCAATTACAGCATAAGAAATCAGTCTAAGTAAATAGTAATTTCCTTGCAAGCTCCATCATAATGGCTGCGATTATAGTAAATATTTGCGCTTTTAATGTGTTTTTTTAATTTAATTTTCATTTCACATAAGTGAGTTGTACAGATAGGCTATGCCATGATATATGTGTGAAACTTACACATACATGGTGTATCAGAAAGAACTGTACCGTGTTTCTAAAATACATTAAAAATAGAAAATGATTTTAATGTTTTAAATTTAAACACCTGCAATATAAAGGTGAACATGTTTCCTATATTATATGTTAATTTCATTGAGATATCTCTTTTTGTTCTCGTGTGGCAAGACAAAATCGATGAAAAACGTGTTTTCAATTTCAATCGATCCTCTCGACCATGCACTTACCCAACATATCTAACAATGTAGCCCACACCACATAAGTAATATTCAAAACTCCCGCCAAAGAAAGGAAAGTTAAAACCACTGAAGCAGAACAAATCCAGGTTTATTTGCAAATTAAAAATCCAAATTTATCTCAAAATTTCACACACAAAAGTTTGCAATAATGTGATGTGAAAAGTTGAGATATGGCGACCAAAAATAAACCCTGTCCTATGGACGTATGGATATCTCAGGTAGGGTTAGTAATTTCACAGATTTTTAAATTGATAATTTCGATCAAAATTGAAATCTACCATCTTTACCAGAAAGTCTGTATTTTCCATCAGAAATGTCCGATTTTCAAAATTTAAAATTCTTATGAAAGCTAGGCGTTTGCGCAAGATAAATGTGAAAACGGTTTGAACAATACCAATCGAATTCATACCGTAATAAATCATATTGCCTCGGTACAGTTCTTTCTGATACACCCTGTAAGTGAAACATGTATTACCTTTATTTATGGAAGAAAGTTTTGTGCTAGGAATTAATGTATTTGCTATTGCTTTGTGAACTCTAAAACTGCTATCTACTAACTCCAATGACACTTTCCACGTGGCTATTCATGCTATTGGTTTTACCAAATGCAAATTTTCAGAAACCTTTCCCAACTTTTAAGGTCTATCTCAAGGATTACTGAACCAATACTAGGCATGTTTGTACTTATGTCAGAACATTTCTCATGGTGATTCCAAATATGGTAATTAAATTCAATAATATTTACGTTTTTCGAAACATTTTGCAATATTTTGGAATGTCGTCTGCAGACAGACACCTGCCGCGTGGAAAGTGTTAACATTCTGCATGAAGTAGGTCTATATGCACTATTCATCTACGGCTGTCTCTGTCCAGTATTGTGATAGCATGATTCTCAAAATCCTTGCATAATATGTATGGTAATGTACCAACCCAATAAGACACATCCGGGCTCTTACACTTATGTCAATGCTGCTTCAACCGGTGGACTAGGCTCTGACATCACTACACATAATTAGATGAACACAGATTCGATCTAATTTACACATGAACAAATTGCCAATGTGACGTCCCTGGTACAGTCGTGTACGGTCCCCGCAGGGGGAGGCACCATTTTTGTCATGTCCCCGCTTTACAGTTCCGACCCCCCTTCAAGTTCTAGGACAAAAAAATATATAAGTGATGAGATGTAATGCACGTCCCTGCATCCAGCTACACATACCGGCTAGCGGGGGCACACTTTGTTTACGTCCCAAGTACATGCCCCCCGCTTAGCCGGCAATGTTGTTTGTATGATGTCCCCGCCATGTCCCGGGTCCCCCTGAGCCGGGGTTGCAATTGATAAGTGCATAAACATCCTTACATGTACTACCATTGTCATTGTTTCATATCGTTTAAAAAAGTGTGCATGCACGCTCAGACATAATTTCATTTAATAAAACCTAATGTTCTAATTGAAGTGTTGGCAAATATTGAACAAACTGAAATTTTACTATCTATATTTGCATGGGAAGGCGTATGTTCAGTAACAGTGCAAATAACATTAACTGAACACACATATTACTGTATGTGTCATTATCTCACACAGTTGTATAAAACTATGAGACTAGTTAAAGTAGTATGTATTATTGTAAAATAGGCCAGTATGAAATCTGTTATGTTTCACATTTTTAACTAGTGGAAAAGGATGTAAAAATAGCTAAAATCACTTAAAGATAATGCACCACCTTTCAAAATATACTTCTAAAGGCGTCTGGTTACATTTTAATTAATTGGAGACATTCTTTTTCATAATCTTTTTTTTGAAAAATTACGCTTCACGGAAAAAATGGCTTGAAAATGAGAATATGATCAATCAAGTCAAGTCAAACTACATTATTAGATCAAGTCAGGTCAATTCAGTATAGATTTTGGCTCAAGGCAATCACTAATGTTTGAATTAACATCAAGTTGGAATAACATGAAACTATAGTCTCAAATAAACTGATACATGTATTTGTATAAAGTTTTGTTCAGGCAGTGATTCCACACCACAAAACACATTTCCTGAAATAGCATCCCAAATTTCCTGGAATTTGATGGGATTTCCTGAAATCTTAAAAATTGCTATATATCCGTGATATTTTTGGTTGTTTAACAGTTTTATGGAGGTCTAAAGGATGGCAAGTATATAATACATGTGAGAAACTCCGGAATTGGCATTAAAAAAAATGTAGGGGATAGGTTATTCATTTTCACAATCAAAGTAATTTATTTTCAACTATTTAAGTAATAAAGTCAACATTTCACACGAGTTCAAGTCAAATCAAATCTATTGAAACGTTTTGAAGTGTGCACTTTAAATTATGCAGAATTGGTGAATTCTCTTATACTGTGACACATATGGCGTGCTCTGGGTACATCAAGTTAAATAACAACTCTGAATAAATGAGACCTACAAATACAAGTCATGTATGTATTAACTGGAGATTCAGATGTTGATAATATAATTGCCTTGGTTGGTTTCTCTACAAATCTTGCCTTTGCTTTTGCATTACGAGTATACACCAGTTTCCAAAACTTTTCAAATAACAATTGCTATCTTCATTGGATGTAACATTCTTTGTGAAGTGTTTTACACATCTATATACATCTTCACCCCAAGTTTTAAATAACACCTAAACTCGAACCCATGAGTTCGATGGACAACAAGCACATCTTTTCAAATCCTTTTTTTGTACCAATGCCTTTTTTTTTGTACCAATGTACCTTTTCAGTGTACATGTACCTTTTTTATGTTCGAATGTACCTTTTTTGTGAAAAGGCCGCCCCCCTCTCCCATCCCCATTTTCGGAAAACGCCCCTTCCCCATTGTTTAAAGCATTTTCCGGCCGGTTTGGAGTAAAATATGTTTTAGCCCCCCCCCCCCCCCCCTTCCTCTCAAAATGGGGGGGGGGGGGGGGCACCCTTTTACGATTTTGTACCTTTTCCAGAAAAAACGCCCCTCCTAAACAAATCCTGCTTATGGGCCTGATCTTTAGCTATACAATATTGCTCTAATTTGTTCATCTAACTCTGTGCAGTGACTTCAGAGCATATGCCAATGATCGCACACCATTTGTGCGAGTGTATTTGTAGTGCATTGGTGTATGTTCACGCAATCAAAGATAAATACCGGCATTCATGCATAAATGCTGCGTATATATACTACAATATGCTCGCCATAATCACTGCTCAAAGTTAGATGAACAAATTGTATCTTCAGTAGACAGCACTTGCGATGGTTGATCATCACCCGAACGACTCCACACCATTGTGCCCGATTATGTGTTCCTTAAAAACATGCGCATAAAACATATTCCTGGAGATATGCACGCATAACACGAGATAGAAATGGAGCAAAACCACTTAAATTCCCCTGAATTTAACAGAATGGATGCAATCCTAACACTGCTGTATAATGCTTCTTACATTGTAAAAAGAAGCGTTTATATTTCTGATAACACTTAATAAACACTTCAACACGTTTATTTTTATGTTTTATGTGTAAAGGTATAGCAGGCATTGCATACGATAAACGTTTGCATAAACACTACAACACGTTTATAGAAGTATTTGTTGTATAATTATTAACACCCCAACATGTTTCTTATTGCTGATATAAACATGTTGATGTGTTAATAAATATTACAAAATTACCTCTATAAACGTGTTGTAGTGTTTATGCAAACGTTTATCGTATGCAATGCCTCCTATACCTTTACACATAAAACACAAAAATAAACGTGTTGAAGTGTTTATGAAGTGTTAACTGAAATATAAACGCTTCTTTTTGCAGTGTATTTACTTTGTGTTGTTAAAATCACAAACCATCTTCACTTCAATATGCGGCCATTGTATATACAAATCAACTGTTAAACATGCAAACCAACAAAAACATGATATTCTTTGTATGATATTTAAATAATTTATCCGTGACTTGTTATGGCCTTTAAAAAATACATCGTTTAGTTGCGCGAGTCAAGCAGCGCAGACACCCTCAAACTGTACCATGACAACTTGGCGAAATCTAACTTCTGTCAAGTGATACGATAGTTGGCTGGAAAGGTTAAAATAGTCAGGGTGAAAACGCAATGTCTGTGGTTATTTGACAACTATACATGAATACTAATAATATATATTCATTAACCGCATAAATCCTATATTTCAGTATACAGTCTCCACAAAAAGTAACTTTCTAGGTGTTTAACATACTCATTACTCCAAAACTATAGCTCCTACAAATATTAAAATAAGACATTTCTTCATAACGCTATACAAGGCCCACTTAGCAGCGCTATAAATTGGTGCCCTAAAAACTGGCAACAAATTTAAATATTCGCCTTCCATCAAAGCTTGTTGCTATATAACATAATTCTCGTGTGCAACCAACCGGCTGTATTGCAACGCCCCCCGGGCAACGCCCATTGAGTAGTTTAAACACATGAGCGTGGATGTAATTTGCAACATAATGGAAACTCACCCATGCAGTTAGCAAGAAGTACCGCTCGAATTTAAATATACAACCAGGCAATCCTCTCGTAGTAATTGATAACAATAGGTTCACCAGACCGAATTAATAGCGCTCCTAAGCGCGCAATTATGTCATATCATCAATTTGAGATATTATAATATGCGAAGATTAACTAAATATTAACAGAGCTATGAGTCCAATATCTGTTTTTTATAAAGTTTAGCCTTTGGAAGTTCTGCACACAATCTGGGTGTAGCAATGGGCAGATTATTGATTAACTGGAAGCGACGACTCACCGGTCGATAGTAAAATGAGGATTGGGGATGCTTCAGTTGATCAATTTTCAAAACCCAAGTGCGAAACTGAAAACTGCACCTTGTCTCATTGTTTTCGGTGTAGTGTTCTTAATTGTTAACCGATCTTTGCGAACAATATCTCAAATTATAGAAGAGGTGAAATTGATCCACAATTTTTAATTTTTGTAATTTAATATTCCTAAGTTGGAATACATCTTTTGAGTTATGGGCGTATTTACTACCTGATCAGTTACTTTTTTTTAAGGACTACTAAAAATAAAACATACTGACAGTGACTGAGTGGGACGAATCGTGTAAATGAAGAAAATATGTGTGATGGGAAAATAACAAGAATTTAAAATGAGCATGAGATGTCTACGGCGCTCTGTATATTAAATATAACACCAATGTAACTATATTTATATATACACAAGCGGATATTCTGAAGAGTCATAGCGGATTTCTAGATGTTGTGAGATTCATGTATATATCTTTTCCCTTCTACTTGGCGGTTTCGACACTTTTATTAGTATTACACATTGCACTACCAGCGTGTAAGCCAATATAACACTTTGAGTTTGGAGTTTATACTGAGTAGGTGTGCAGAAATCCCAGAGTTTGTTATATGTAACGAAGACGGGTGCTTAGGAGGGTTTCGATATACCATTGATAAGGTTCTTAAAATATATAAAACGTACTTGGCAAACACTCGAGCTAGTAACTGAAGCCACAGCAATGGGTCCCATGTTATGATACTGGAGGAGATTCGAGGGGCTATAAATGTCAACACGGATTGAAGTGACTAGGCTACTGCGCCGCAGACGGGCGACTTCATTAATTCAAGTGATAGCCGAGTTTTTTTCTTTCCTCTGTAATTTACATACGTAATTTGCCTGCTAATCAGCTCAACGCGGGGTTGCGATACTTCTTCAGACGTGGTCTTAGAGAGATTGAAAGCGAAGGTGTCTCGACTTACGGTGGTGGTCATCAACACCTCGGTCAGAGGTAGTTTATACATGCACGCAAAGATGAATTGAAATTCACAAAGCCACACTTGGGAAGAGAGCTCAACATCCATACAGATGTCTACATGTTCTATGATCTACCTTAACACTTTCCACGCGGCTCACCATACAAAACAGATTTTGCAGAAACCTTTCACAACTTTCAAAGTCTATCTCAAAGATTACTGAACCAATACTAGACATGTTTGTACTTATTTTAATGCATTTCTGATGGTGATTTCAAATATGGTGATGAAATTCAATAATTTTGACATTTTTTAAACATTTTGTGACATTTTGGAACTGTCGTCTGTAGACAACTGCCGCGTGGAAAGTGTTAAAAATAATGCCAACATTAAATTATCACCATTTTGATTTGAGTGGGGGAAGACATTTATAATGAAACAAAAGTATGGATATATTGAAGTAGCTTTTAACATGTAAAATTGGCTCTATGAATTGAAACACGCTTGAATTTTCGCGCCCTGCGATTTTGACCACCAATTTTACAGCAAAACCCACAAATTTGGGAAAAGAATATATACCACTTACCACCTGCAGAATTTAGTCTATTCTTATTTTGAAATAATTGATCCTGAAACTCATCAATTAAAATTCTGATTCTACGACGCTCCTAGTGCTAGTGGTCTAGTTAGAATTGAATGGATTCAGTGTAAAAATGCTGGGGTTTACTCCTGAGTACATTTTTGACTTCCCCATTAGAATTGAATTCTTCAGAATTTTAGAATGTCATGATATTTGTATTGCCTTGTAAGTACGATAAGCAAATGCTTCTTGCTTCAGTACAGATCTCTCTCTTGTCAGTTGTGAATATTTGTTTGTTTGTTAAATGCTCGAGCCAAGCTAAAAATTAGCCTATATGATGGACAGTTTTGGACACTCATGACAATGTCCTTAGCATTTTGGCCTTCGATCCATCAATTTGTTTGCATAGCTTTGAGTCACTGTCTGTGAGAGCAGATAACTTGAAACTTGGAATAAGTAAAAATGAAGATGTGGGTATTTACCACCAAGACCACGAAGCAGAAATGATGTTTTCCAATGTCCAACTTGGTCCAACGTATAAACTCGCTGACTTTCACACTCCCTTCCGCGTACCTCAACCATCCAACACGGTCGGACAACACTTCCTCCGGCTAACACATCTCGACTATATACAAAGACCCGGTACCTCTCTATCTTCTGCTTATCATGCGACTTGCGCCACGTTACTATATTCCCTATCCAGCAAAGAGCCATTAAGCAAATAGCACTTCAGATGTATCACCTTTCACTAGTGTATTATCGGTGCACACGCATGCGCCGACCAGCAGATCACGTGCCAAGCGCGATTTTTGAAGTTCAAAATAAGTTTTCGATTTTAGTTTGTTATTTCATTTCGCAATTGGCAATTTCAGGTGCCACAACCAGCAAATATGCAATGCTATATGCACTATACAACTCATTCAAACATAACGGGGATTAATGTTGAATTGATTAATTAATATTATATAATTTTAACCGTGCCCCCACCCCCCAATTGTAAATGTATGTGTCAAGGAGGCTATGAACAAAATCATCTTAAAATCCTAATTCGGATACAATTATCGAAGTTGCCATTTTGGACCTGATTATTGTATAGCAGTCAAAATCACAAAACCCGAAGTCGAAAGTCAAGTAATTCTGACTACAATATTGTGAACATAATTGAAAGAAAACATCTATGACCAGTTGAAGAAAAGTAGCGAACAAAGAAACTGTATTTCAAGTTAAAGCGAAACACCATTGCACATAGGTACGATTTCTTTCAACATGTTCGAAACTATCAACTCTACATACACCAACTCCGTAACAAGTCAACAACCGAATCGACGAATCAGATGAAATTGTCACAGAACGAACACAAATATCGAGTTTTACAAGAGTCTTACAACCTTAAATGTACACCACTGAATCTATCAAATCATGTTAATCAAATGATATTCGCATAAGAACTTAAGAATAAGATTACCGGATACGGGTAGTCTAGTAAACCGCAGGTAAGTCTCAATTGTAATCACACACCCACATTAGCTCCTCGTATGTATGCACAGCGCATGTCTCATCATCCTTTTTCTGTCGGTTTGCACGGCACCGATGCATTTATTTATCGAGAGAATTCTATATAGTCCCGATTCTAGTGCTTGTTCATCTCTTCCGTTTCGTAACAATGATGTTTGAATTACATTCAGACTAGGATTTTCCCTCGGGTTCAGTCGGGATGGATCACGTGCTTTTCCCCAAATTTGGCTCGCACTTTTAGCTTTAGTAAGTGAACTTAAAGAAAAACACACACCCGCGCCAGTGTGCAAGCGATTGGGTGTAAATCTATACCCACTTGAACTTAGATCGATTGACGGCTTTCATCTGCAGCATTTTGACTCCTAACATATTAGGTCACAGGTCACTAATAGGTATATCAAATAAGGTGGGATCGTTTCAAAAAATCCTTAAAATCGTGATACGTGTCTCTATTTTAAATAGAAGTTGTCAAAAAACATAACATTTTTGGTATCATATTAAAGACGATTTATCCAGCTACCGAATAAAAAAAGAATTAAAGCCACATGTTTAGCAACAGTGAAGTTATCAATCTAAACGTCGAGTGAGTCAAGGGTGGGAGCGGTGGATGAGGAGCCGGTGGATGAGGCGCCCATAGGTTTGTACACAAAATAGCGGAAAACTAGAACTTTTGAAATTGATGCCATTTTAAAAGTATACATAGGAAAGTTTTCAAACTTCTCATATGTGTTAATAACATGTGCCTGCTACTATGAATACTAATATCGAATTGTTATCTAGACATTCTCTACTAGAATATGATGTTCAATTCAGGGAGTGTTTTAATGTAAAAAATACACAGTTTTATTCATTTTATTGATTAAACAATGGCCAAATCGCAGTCTCTCTATTACATTTGTGTGACTCTTCAGTCCTTTTCTACCCTGGGTAGTAAAACATTTAACTAAAAAAACCAGAAGTGTTTCTTCACAGAATTGTTCATAGATTTATGAAAAATTTGCTATTTAGACCTATTTTGGACCACCCTGTATTCAAAATAAAAGGAACTTTAACGATATTCATGTAGTTCATTTTGATAACCATTTTCTTTTAAATTAAATGGTCCATGCTAACTAAATTTCATAGAATATTATATACACAGAGAAAACGATGTACAAAATATCGCTGTTCAATTTCGGTTGTACACTTTTTCAAACAACAGATGTGTAAAAGTTATACATCGTTGTTTAAAGAAGACAACCTTTTTTTAAACAGGTGTTGTTTACAGTATAAAGAACGCCGTTCACATCAATACAAAGTGATCTTGAACAACGTTGTTTACTTGTGACGTCACAAGTCACGTGTCACAATGATTCGTTCGCGATATGCTGCAAATTAATGGCCGCCGTATTTCGTTCGGTAAACAAATTTCGATTTTAAATCATAATTTTAAAGATTTTGCTGACAAGATGGGGAAATACAATCAAGAAAATAATGAAATATGATGACCAAAGAACCGATATAGTTTGATGATAGACGGCGAAGATGGATATTTTTTGCAAAAATATAATTTTAATTTCGCGATTTTGCTCCACAGACAGAAGGCATCCGAATTCGACAGTTCTGCCGTTCTGTCTGTGTACTTCAACACAAGAAATTCAAGTCTTCAAATCGTGCTGGAATTTTAAACAACTACCAGTAAACAACCCTGTTTTTTTAACAACCATCATTTAAACAACCCTGCAGTTTTAAACAACCACCATTAAACAACCCTGGTTATTTAAACAGGCCAATTTCATCCATGAGGATTGAACAACTTTCTTTGAACAACCCAAGATGATTGAACAACTTTCTTTGAACAACCCAAGATGATTGAACAACTTTCTTTGAACAACCCAAGATGATTGAACAACTTTCTTTGAACAACCCATGAGGATTGAACAACTTTCTTTAAACAACCCTTGAAAATTGAACAACAATTTTTAAACAACACCAATGTGTAAAATCTGATTTTAAACATGTTGTTTAAAAAGTTAAACAACTAGGTGTTTAAAACTTTAAACAACCCCAGATGTTTAATATTTTGAGCAACAAGTTGCTCAGCTCACCCGTCAAACAGCAGTTGTTCAATTTTTTAAACATGTTGTTCACTTTTTTTTTTACTGTGTACAAACATTCATTTTATGCATTATTTCATCATAATTTTAGACACCCTGTACTTTTCCTGTGTACATTTTGGGCAAATGATTCTTAGCAAATTTGGTAGCACCTTCTGCGGTTGTTCTGATTTTGGTGACTATTTTCAGCTAAACCCTAATTGTACAAACTATCAAACTATTTTGTGAGGAGCAAAAACGATCAAATTTTTTATGTCCCACCCTGTAAAAATTGTACACACCCTGTATAATTTTATTATTTTTTGCAAAAATAAAAAACCTTGAATCTTAAGCTTTCCAACAATATATAGTTTGTGGGTCATTAAGTATGTAAAACTTAAGTTTTGTCCCGTTTAATCAGAATTGGTGCATTTCTCAACATTATTAGAAGTGAAACTTTTTTTTGGACCAGTTTGTGACTTCTGACCATTACCTTTATTCATGGCTACATTTTCTGGCATTGACACTTGCATATGAAGCAGAGTTCAAGGCAGTATGCATTAATTACAAAAACAGGCACATATTAATATCAAACATCCAAGATTTAACTGTGTGTCAGTATATGTGAAACAAGTGACGTTAAACCATCAATCTATTCATAATACTAATTACTATATAAGTACATTTTTAAAGCGAAGGCGTATAATAAATACCGCATGGTGATGCAGGTATTGGTATAACAACTTTAGACATGGAAACTGATGCAACAAACCGATGTTGCCATCACGCTCATTTAGATAACTAGCACATGTTTGGTTTACCTAAGCAAATCTTTTGTTTACCTTCAAGAAACAATCTGCTTTTTGGTTCCATTTTTTATTTGTATTCAGTTGTTTTATTTATAACGTAAAGTAAATGTGTTCGCAACTTAACTTATAATTATGTCTATCTTTACATCTTCTCCTCCATTTGAAGCAAACGTAATCGGTATGAGAGCAATACAAGAATATTCTTTTTGAATGAAATGTTATAATAGCATTTAAGCAGAACATTCCCGGATACGATAGTCTAGTAAACCGCAAATAAGTCTCAATTGCAATTATACGCCCACGGCCACATTCACTCCTTGAACTATGAACATGTATGCACATTGCATGCAACATATTCGCGTGGGTCTGCACGGCACCGGTGAATATATTTATCGAGTGAATTCTAGTCCCAATTCTAATGCTTATTCGTCTCTTCCGTTTCGTAACAATGTTTGAATTGCATTCAGACTGTAGGATTTTCCCTCGAGCTCTCTTGCATCACGCGCTTTCGTCCCGATTTGGCCCACACTTTTAATGACTAATAAGTGAACCCTAGGAAGAAGATGCGACATCTGCGAGCAAACGGAGGTAAATTTATACCCACTTTAACTTAGATCGATGGACGGCTTTCATCTTCAGAATTTTGACGCCTAATATATTACCCTTGCACATGATTAATTTCGTTTGTATGGGAACTGAATTTTTTTGCTGAGTTCACAAATGCGCAGGTTGCAGAGTAGGGCAAATATTTGCGACTGGAGAATGTACTACGTGTAGAACTTCCCGTCTGATATTGTTTGCATCCCATGCCTGATGAGTAATTCGTGCATAGGCTTTGGTTGTTCGATGTGAGAGTCTATCTAAACAACTGTTGCGTATTCCCCCTCAATATTTCCAACTGTCTGTTGGATAAATACGATTTAAACGTAAATGAATGTTGCTTTAATTTTGACGGGATTAAAATAAATATGTTCTGTCGTTTATTGATATTAAGAGTTAATTATGGGGTAAATAATGCTTCAAAATAGAAGAAACCCCGATACAAACCAGATATGTATCTTGGACAAACCAATAAAAACCTTAAATTTGCGGTGTCAGCTATATGTGGTCTAAAGTGCGGCCATTGGACACGTTACGTTGCTTCTGTTATATCCCTGCTGAAATCGTAACATGGCTCCGTGCATTGCATTCCAGGAAATTGTAAAAAACAACGTTATACTCGGGAACTAGAATAAGTACAAGTAGCACGACGTTGCCCGCAAACTGTTTCATCTAATCTAATAAGTTTCAATTCAACCAACCATGGGGAATTACGTTAGGCAGATCTCTGCTGAGGAAATTCCGTCTGTTTGTTTGTTTGTTATGCGTGGTAGTGCGGGAATGGGGAAAATGGCTTTATACACGGTAGGTGCACTGTAAAACATTCACGGCCTTCTAAGAGAAATGATATATGTTGACCCGTTTATTAACAAGTAATTAACTATTCCAACTAAGCCTCGCATTGAACCGGTCTTCGACATGTGACAATCCGTGTTAATACTGTAATGTGTTGCCTCTCAATCCCATCACAGATGGTTGGATAAAAACATGTCTGAAGTGCACGATTAATGGACTTTACGGAGGATTTATCAAGTGGGTTATTGTATCGGACATCTCACTGACCATGTTCATGCTGTGAAAGATGTACATAATCAGTCGGGGAGTGATCTGATATCATGGTTTATGAATTAGCTGTAATTGACTCAGACAACAGGCTTAATTATGGGTTAGGGTTATTGAGTATAACGGTCACATTGGCTATACGGTGTTTGACATGAAACTACCGTGCACCTACCGTGTAAAAAGTAATCGAATAAACTTGGTGTTTTTTTGTGGGTAAAAGTAAGGTATAAACGTACATTTATCTGTTTTGTTTTTAACATAATTATAAAAAGCCCGTTATATTATGTTGACTTGACACCTCTTATTTCCCACTGTAAAAAGAATTGTTGCCAGATGATGAAATGAGCTGCAATAGAATAGATGGCTATTGTATGGTAGAAAACCGATAATCCATTTACATCCTTATAAACTCTGCAATCGTAACTGCACGATAGCGTTGTAATTTGTTAAACGATGTTAGATGCAGAAACTTAATTGAATACAAATACAATGACACAATGTTGCTATAGTGTAATAAGTTTCAATTCAATAGACAAGGGAAATTTGCAAAGCGCATCTCTACATCCGGAAATACCCCTGGTTTTTTGTGTTGCGTTATAGCGCAGGAATGGGGAAAACGACTTTCGAATCTAAAGCAAGCATGTGGCATGTACATATTTATAAAGTAGCCAACTTCTAATAATCACGACGTTATTAGAGGATGTTAATGTAGAGTTATTCTTTAACACTCACGGATTCTAACCCGGCCTTGACTGAAAGCCCGGCTTTGACATGTCCTGATGCATTCTAACATCGGAATGAGTAAGACTCCAAAGTCCTATCATTACCGCTGGTGTCTGGATATATCATCATGTCTGAAGTGCTCGTTAAATGGACGTTACAGAGGTTTAAATCACTCGCATAATGAGACCGGCCATAACAACAGTGACCACGTTGCTGCTGATGTATGAACATCATCGGTTACAAAGTGACCCGATAGCCTCGCTTATAAATCAGCTATAATTGACTCGGACGACAGCCCCAATTATTGGGAACGAAGTGTTATTGTTAGGTATGCTGTTTATAAAATGAAAAGTGATCGAGTGATATACCTAAGGGTGATTATACAATAATAATGTATTTCTATACCGAATATCAGTTACCTTGATATTATTAAAGATATTAGATGATGAAAAGGGATGTCTTTGAAGTGTAATTCGATTTACTTTTTGAAATTTCTAAATATTAGACATTTAGCAAGTTAGGGTTACAGACCGGATAGAATCGACTTTTACCCCTTTTAAGATAGAGATTTTGATATCAGAAGTAATATTGTTTTCTCCTATGCATTACCCCTTATATTATAACTCAAACATTTGAAAGAGACGATATTTATCGTGTATCTTCATAACAAATCGAAAACATCTTATCAGGTTAATACCTTTAAAATTACAGACTGATAACCTAAATGTTTATCCAAATACTGCCGCTGAGTTTCATACTAGTTTTGATATGCATCAATCTGACTAAAATATACGGGAAAATATTTAAATTAACTCAAAACCTTTTGTAGGGCCTCTATCATATACCGTATAAATCTGGTAATCGAAATGACTACACGACTAGGCATATCCAACTGCTGCACCGCACGCTATCAGAGATTATATTTCCATTAGTGAATGATACGCTTGCATTTTCATCTCGCACTGTGCTTTTAATATCGATAGACGGTTGCCCAATTGACAACTAATCATTTTGGTGCGTTCCGTCTCCCATCAAAGAGTGCAACCTAAATGTGTTGTGCATCGATCGCGTGGGTTTCTACGCGTTCTGCAGTCATTTTACGGCGATGAACTAAACCTATACCGCTACGGGCTATAGAAGCTACAAAACTCCCATCTTCTTATTTCACTAGGGTGCATCGCACCATGATGCACAGATCAGCCTTTCGCGAGCTCAGCTTTCACGATACACCCGCAGTATTCCCGTCGGGGACAAGTCTTGTAAAGTAAGGGATGTACGGCATTACGGAACACTACTGATTCTTAAAAGTAATTGTATCACATGCAGCCTAGACTGCCGGAATCGGGTATTCATTGATGAAATGTGATCACGTCACAGCAATAATACACGTCTGTCAGCCATTTCAATATCGTATGCTTTATTGTTTAACTTTTGTGTGTATATTGTATCTAGACGATCGATGATCAGTTCATCTGTGTAAACAAAGAGTATGGATTGAAAGGAGTATTATTATAAATGTTTTTAGACTGATGTCTGTGTGTAAGTGTTGTGTTTATAATTTGAATATTGGAAACGACACAATGGATGGGCGTCATTTCATTGTTTCATATCTCTACCCATTTTCACTTCACGCTCACTTTAATAAAAGGCATTTCTTTGGTAGAGATGCTTAGGCCTTATTCAATGTCGTTTTGCCAGTTTCAGCTGCGCCGTGCAACACAAATTACTTTTTTTTTGCATCAGGAAATTGTACACGAAGCATTGACTGATATCATAATAGGACAAAAAGTATAGTGCTTGATATTTTCTTAATTCAGGGATATCTTTGCGTCTCATGATTTCTAGTACTGAGAACAGTGCGATACCTCTGGATTTTACATGTACGCAGCATCAAATGCACGTATTGAGTGTATTTTGAAATGAAGCAAACCGATTGTTTTATTAATGTAAATAGTTCAGTAGTGGGTGGTAGCAAAATCATCTTAACTCTAATTGCGAGACAATGATCGAGTAGTTTAAGACAATAAATACGGAGGCTATTATTTTATTCTTAGACATGGAAATAAGATTGTGTACTCCTTTTAATAGTTCAAAAGTATAAGCCGTGTTTCAGTGTGTGATCCATATAAAATATAGATGATAACTTGCGTTCAGTGCATCTTCATGGAGTGCTTGACAGGGCATTTATATCACCAAACTATTTTTTTACAAATTTGAATGTCTGAACCACCAGTTAAAACATGACTTATTTTAAAGTTACATTGGATGTTTATTAGGCGAATTGAGTGATAATCAAAATAATATTAGTAAACTCTCATCATATTATGGACATAAAGTGCTTTAAACCGTGCGGATAATACAAGACATTATGAACAATCTCGATCCGTTAGACAACATCCTGACGGGACGGAAGTCACACAAATTTATTCAAGATTCATCGACACGTTACCTTGGTAACCAGATCGTTAATATCATTTGGTTTCACTAAAAGGAAATACTTTATCTGCTATACATTTTCATTCAATGGTCGATTAATTTAAAAACCTCCTTGAACGTTAGTATACACACGTGCTATATAATGCGCTATTAATACTGCCTTGATATCCGTTTGTTCAATTAAATATGTTAAAGCTGTCTCTAGGTAAAGTGTGTGTACTGTGTACACGTGATTCACATACAGTGCACAAAACGTTACTAACCGGGCGGTCAAAATGATTGTGATTTCGAAATTGCCAAATATAAACCAACAAATTCCTGAAAACCCACCTGAAAATATCCAGATTTATAATATTTTGTAGGCCTACTCTTAAATTTGAAATTGAACTAAGCATGAAATGTAGAAAATGATGAAGTTACCGAGTTACATCACGGGTGATAAGAGCCATAACATGGTCTACTGTGTGTCTTGATGTGTGATGTGGCTTTTGTATTGTACAGAAGTATCCCTGTCCCATTCCCGTAAAAAAAAAGTAAAGACTCGTGCCGAGCAAAGCTCGCGCGCGGAGTGCCCATCTCTCTTTCATTAGCGTTTGGGCCAGACTCCCCATGTAATACTTGGCTGTGGGGGGTTCGCCACTCCTCCCGCACAGCGAGTCTGTTTTACTTCCCAACATGAATTAATGCCGGTACCCAATTATACAACTGGGTGAAGCGTGGCAAGTGCGGTAAAGTGCCTTGCCCAAGGACACAACACGTTGGCACCAACGGGGCTCGAACCCACAATCTTTGCATTGTGGAGCGAGGGTGAATCCGCTGGACCACACGCGCCCGATACTTGCGCCCCATTCCCGTACTTGGTAGCGATTCATTGTAATCTAGTGCTGGTTGGTTGAGAGGTAAGCTTGTAGTGTAAATAATAGAATTAAATAATAGATAGTTATATAATTGGCAATAGGCACACGAAAATAGGGTATACCAACAAATTAACTATCTCTACTTTCTTTTTGAGTCGTAATTTCGACATGTTTACCGCCAGGTAGTCATTTCTTAAGCACTACATGTTTATTGATTGAAGGCTACATTTAATGAAAACTAAAAGCTATCTATCCACAATTCTATGGTTCTCATTAAGACGGTAGATAATAAGAATTGTTCTTCTTCAAAAAGTAATAACATAGAGTATTGCCAAACACATGGATAATTACAAGAAAATGTATACGTAGCTCATTATTCCGGAGTTGCAAAATAAAAAAATAAAAATCCCAGAAATAAGTCACTAGTTTAATTTCATCTGTATCAAACACATTTGAGACATTTGAGAAATGTTTACCAACAGCAGTAACACCACTACATAAATATTCATGAACAAATCATGCAATTTTTAGCGGCCATAGGTAGGCCTTCTATTTACCATAGTACGGCCTTTTTTCCTATTACTTCATTCATGTCATTCCCAGAATCACAGTATGAGTTAAGAAACTACTGCATTGTCTGTATAGGGTATAGGGAAATACTCTTTAAATGTAAAAGAGTGGCTTTCCACTCTTTCAAGGAGTTTAAATCGCAGGACAACACGTTTTTTAGCGGGAAAACACTCTAAAAGGAGTGAAAGGGGATTTTATATATGACAATGTTCCACTCTACTGAGAGTGAAAATTAACTTTCACACTCATTTTAGAGTCCACTCTAAAACGGGTTGTCCTGCGTTTCACTCCCTTTACTCCTTTTCGAGTGAATTTCCACTCTTTCCACTCGTTTCACATTTAGAGAATAGGGCACACTTTACTTTTCCTCGGTTCCGATTAAGCTTCTGTAGCCAGTCCTCGGAATAAGATTTCCCCCTATAACAATGTAGTTTTGTATATATAATATAATGCAGACGTGGCCTACTTCATGCAAAGGTTTACCACTAACGACAAGAAGGCCAATATTCATAATATGCATAGACATTTTACACTTAGTAAAAAAGTTTCTTGATTGTCCTCTATGAATAACCCTTCCAAGTGGGCAAAAATGGTTGTAATTTGGTTGTAGGCTACTCTTCCTCCACTATAACAGCAAAGTCATACATGTATGTAGCATTTTGGTTGTGGTTTGGTTGCACAAGAAAGTGTTTACATCGTTTTGTTAACGTTATAACATCGTACCGTTATTATAACGTTGTTTGCTTAACAATTGAATAGGGAAGTTAAGTTGTGAAGATGTTGTAAATACGTTACTAACGTTAGAGTGACTTGTAAACACTTTTATATGCAACCAAAATAAGACGTTAAAACAACGGGCTGATTTTTCCCACTGGGTTAGTGAAAAAAGGGTTCTATAAATGTGAAGGCTCTAGAAAGAATCCAAAAGATTCTTTCGAGAACCAATTTAGGTTCTAAACACAACTATTTTGGGTTCTTCCTAGAACCATTTTGAGTAATTCATAGAACCTTTTAAAGGTTCCACATACAGGATAGTTCAAGAACATTTCTTTTTTAGGTTCTATTTGGAACCTTTTGTTCTGAGAGTGTGCATCCAACCACGAGACGACCACTACCATCTAAAACGCCAACAGCGTACGGCTAATGCCAACCATAAGACATGTAAGATAACAAGTCTCGTCCACAATGTTATCACACGAATAGAAATCATTGTAACAATTTGGTTTAACCGGCCGTAACCCCCGAGGCACCTTTTCCAAAGATCTTTTTTTTCGCTGCCAAAAAGCGAGGGGGAACGGGCTCGAACCCCGGACCTCTGGGTTCAGAGGTTTTATCAACAACACAATGTACAATTTGTTGATGCAGTAATAATACTTGCTACGTTAAGAAAATATCATGATTCCCACATGATAAAACAGACGTTAGAAATAAACATATAACACTATATAATCATATCCAGATTTTTCAGTTGAAAGTCCAATTCTTATTCAAAAGTGGCCAAAGTGGGATTCGCACCCTTGTTACTGAATTGATCATATAATATCTTGAGAGTTAGGTGGTGAATTTAATGAAACAGTGTATTTGATAGAGGATTGATATGGCTTGCGGTATATTTTTGAAGGGATTTGTTTTTAATTATTTTATTTTCCTCATGCTTACGATGAACGATATATCAGCGCTATCAGCAATTACGAAATTATTCTCGATTTGTATTCAAGATACTTACAATACTTACACGTCGTCGGCCGATTCGGACACAAATGACGTAAGTGCCAGTCTAATACTAGTTTATAGGCACTAATTCATCAAAACGATATCATAGTTATATACTGTCATAAAATACATATATACACCAACATCGATATTTCTGCTGGCGTGTTGGTATGCAACCGATTTTAACGTGAGACATGATAAATGGCTCAAACATGATCAAACTTGCACTCCAAGATCTTTGCACACAATTCTTATGGATTTGATGTGTACCTGCATGGATGTGTCATGTTCATCAGTGCAATTTACATAAATGCTACCAAATTATTACACCCTTGGAGATAAATGCTGAAGACGAGGAGGATTCATGTGAGGTACGTTGTACTTTTGTTCCAGATCATGATAGCCCATTTGAGTAGGATGGGCATCAGACGGTGGATGGGCATGTTCCCGAAAATGAAGTCCGGGATTCAGTATCACGACGCGCTATATGTGACGTTGGTAAGAGTCGATAACGCAATAGGTTTCATATAGGCTAAAGTGTTGCGAAATATCGCAATCTTGTCATTTTAACAATGTTTTATAAAAAAAATAAAAAAATGAAGAAGAACTCAGCTCATTGTTTATGCTGCATTTTAATTATATTTTTAAAAATTGGTATGTTCACATTTATTGTGAATAGCTAGCTACCCATGAAAGAATTGGAATTTTCTTTTAACAAATCCAAATTTACTCACTATTTATCGACGTTTCACAACCGATTTCTCTGGTTGTTTCTTCAGGAATAATGATGTTTTAGATTCATGATCACTTCCGGTGTTTCTAGAAGATTTCTGTATCAGCTGATCGTCAGTCAGCTGTGGAACGGGGCCCGTTTCAATTGAGGGCGCTCTGTTTAGTGACGCACTGCCGTCATTTTTACACGGCGATTCATCAAGTGACGGAAGTCCGTCGCCCGCCGGAATACGAACAAAAAAACACTTTTCAATAGAGGGCGGGCATGGGAACGAGACTGCGTTCCCTGTGCGTTTCCAAGGGAACGGCCTCATGCACGTCACAGTAATTTTCAAAATTCATAAAAAGCCGCCGATTTTGCCGATTTTAAACAACGAAATAACTCTCTTATCACAGAGATAACCGTTACAAAGGTATCACTTCTGAATACTATAGAGCTTTTATTTAATGTAAACATTATCACACTTACCCTAAAAATTCTATAAAATTGTGCAATCTCGTCTAGAAGATCATGGCACATCGGTCAGAAATGACATAATTTTAACTGTTGTCGTGTGATGTTGGGGTCAAAGGTTCAATTAAATCATCGAACTGGATGTCTTAAGGAGTTTGGGTACCTTATGCTGCTGTCAACTCGATGGATATTTACTTTTTATGCAGATAATTGGGGTAAAAGGCGAAAATTCAATCATTGCGCCAATTGACGGGTGTGCGTTAACTTGGTTGGTTACGTACACCCGTCGTTTAAGAGCGCCCTCAATCGAAAAGGGGCCCCGTTCTACAGCTGACTGATGATGGGTAGGCTACTAATCATATTGGGACAGCCTGTATACGCAACTGAGGAAAATTACCCGCTAACTTTTAATTACCGGTCGAATAGAAACCCACAAAACATTCTTCCAAATCTAAGTCACCGAGGAAACTCACTTTACAGGAACAATATTGGAATTAATTTAGCCCTAGGACAAAATGGGCAAACAGTCCCGGTGCCTTTATATTATGCTCTATAGTCGTTTGCTAGTGGCAAGCATGTCTCTAAAACCAGTTCCGGATCAGTCCCTTCAGGGCAAAAGGCCACGATCTATACATTTTCCATCCGTTATCACGGTCTGACGGTAGCAGCAATACGGCGCAAAAAAGTAGGTATCGTCGATAACCACCCGCTAAATTTAATGGTTCCGATTTGATTTGGTTCTTGGTGTTAATTAATCATAGATTAAAGGTCATATACACTATCATTAAATTGTGCTTTTAGTCGATTTATCCACCGCTCTCGCTGACACAAATTCAGCCGCTACCACTACAACGACGAACGCCCACCACCTTGACCCCATCCCCGGCCCCAACCCACCGCCACCACCACTACCACTATGACCCCCATCACCATACCATCACCGCTACCAAAACCACGGTCACCAGCACCATGACCACCACCACAATAACAACCACAACAACAACCAACACTACATCCACGATGACCATCACAATTATTTCCACCACCACCACCATTGTCACCACTAAAACATTCTTGACCACTACCATGACTACCACCACCACCATCACCACCAACAACATCACCAGCCCCACCCGACACAACCACAACCAAAACCACCGCCATGCAGGACCTCCGTCACCAATACCAAAACCATTGCACCACTCACCACTCACCACCACGATCAATAGCCGTCCACAAGTACCACCATGACTACCATTTCAACCACCACTAAATCCACCGCCACCTGGCCACCACCCTTTCCTCCTCCCTCGTCTCCCGCCGTCTTCTAGTCTCCTCATCCTTTAAGTTTCCATCGCTTTCTCTTTTTTGTCGTAGTTATGGCAATAATATTGGTTGCGGGTTCTATACCACCTCCTTAATCTACTCTTCCTTCACTATCATTTCCTTCACCCTCCTTCATTTTTTCAATCACGACCACCATCATCGACACATCTCACTTCTCCTGTCATTATGATTTCTCCGCATCCTCCTTAGGGAGCAGTTCCATTTATACGCGATAAATTTATCGCGACTGTATCGGGGCCTGATATGTTTTGGACCCGATGTTTTTCAAGTTGATTCGCGATAAAATAGTCATCAGGCCCCGACAAAATAGACATCGGGGCCCGATACGAGGCCTCTGCCATACCCTGGGGTATGTTTAGCAAATAGAGCGGGACATTGTTTAGCAAATACACGAGGATAATACAATTTACGTTAAACATCCATAATCAATAACATTATCTCTAAAAACATGAAATGCTGAATTTGTACCTTACAACTAGAATAAATAGCCCGAAGCTCTATTTACATACCGACCACTTATCTTTCGTTATATTTAAACAAGCGGTAATACGCTACTCGATAAATAATCCTTTGCTTCTCGCAACTGTACGCGATAAAAATCTCATCGGGGCCTGATAAAAAACTCATCGGGGCCCGGAACATTCTCGCAATTTTTATCGCGTACAAATGGAACTGCTCCCTTACAATCCTATTTCTACCCATCCTCACCTCCCTAACCCTACCAACCTCCTCCTCCTCCAATTATCCTCCTCCTCCTATTATCCTCAGTCTCCTACAGCTAAGTCCTATAATGGCGAGTCTTGTCTCAAAGTAATCCTTCATTCGTTCTCCTATTCCTTGTCATACATCTATGTTAAACCTACCAGTGTTTGTTTCTTCTCGTAATAAAACTAATCATACTACTGACCTCTTTTTAGCCCTAAGTCATCGTTGTCATCATATCAGTCCCTTTTCAATAGTTTCTTTCCTCAGAAACTCAGTCGGGCCTTCTAAAGTCCTAACTCTTGGTCATCCTCCACGCCCCTCTCTTATATATGCTATAAATCTCATAAGGTACTTCCCATAATTCCTCCTTCTACTAACCCCCCTTTCATATAAGGTCATCAGTCTCTGTCTTAATCATTCTATCTCCAAGCTCTCTCTCCTCAACGCGTTCTCTTCATCATGTTCATAGTCATCCATCTATGTTTCCTCACACTTCTTCTATACCGAGACTTCATCGTAGGTCCCTTTCATTTTCATCTTAGTAGGCCTATCCATCCTCCCTGTCCGTACCCTCTCCTCCTAGTACTACACGGTATCACCCGCAGTCCTCATCCCAAGCCCTCCTCGTGCGGCGCGCCTGGCCTCCTCTCGAATTCTCCTTAATTCTACCTCCTTGTCATCATCCTCTCCTCTCCTTTCATCCTCCCGAGTCTCCCCCCTCTTTCAGTTATTACTATAGTAGTATACACTCTCAGAATTTAAAGTAAAGAAATTAAAAGAAATGTTGCCCTCTAGGCCTATTTAGAATATTTAGAACCCTTAATGGTTCTTGAGTAGAACCTAAATGGGTTCTTTATATACCTTACAGAACCTTTTTTTTTTTGTCTCTCTCTTTTGAACTTTAATAGTTCTCCAAATGTTCTTCACATTTTCAGAACTTTTTTCAAAGGTACAATAGAGAGGTTCCTTTTGAAGAATCTTTTAAGGTTCTATACTGACCAATGGTTCTGCAAGGTGTATGAAGAACCATGGTCCATTCAAGAGCCAATAAGGGTTATAATAGAGGAGAGATTAACACTTTCCACGCGGCTAGTATTAGTTTTACCATATAAAACATGTTTTTCAAAACTTGAACCTTTCCCAACTTTCACTCTAGCATATATTTCAAGGATTAGCCTATGAACCAATACTATGCATGTTTGTTCTTACATGTCTTATGTTAACGCATTTCTCATGATGATTCCAAATAATGGTAATGACATTTAATAATTTAGACATTTTTGGAACATTTTGTGAAATGTTGGAGTGTCGTCTGCAAAACGCCTGCCGTGTGGAAAGTGTTGGAAACCTTTTTTCTGTGAGTGTAGGCCTACCATCCACTTCTTCTTTTGATAGGTACTCCTTATAGGTTGTTCTTCTTCTCTCACGACCTCGTCTTTTTTTTCCTTTCTCAGGTTCTTTGGTCTTCCTCTCCAATCCCTTTCTTTTCAAGTCCTAAAGCCGCCATCCTTATCAGTCCAGTACTCTCAGTGTCGCCTACGTCATCCTTACGTCATCCTCCTTTTAACACTGTTTAAATCCCCAAAGTTCACCTTCCTTCTCGTCCGAGGCAGACTATAACATGTTAGGATATATAGTTTATGAAATGTTATTTTGTTTGTTTGCTGGGGTGTTTGTTTTTGGGTTTTTGGTGATTTATTTATTCTGAATCTGTTTGAATTGTATTAATTATTATTTTCAGTAAATATTAGCTATGTTGGCCTATTAAGCATGATTCTAGCAGAACCTATGAATTTATTATTATTTTTGTGTGCGTTTCGTAGGTTTTTGCTCTTGTTGTTGTTGTTGTTGTTGTTGTTTGTTGTTGTTGGGTTTTTACTCGATAATGATGGTGATTTTGTTGATAATTTGCACCTCACATACGGAGACCAGAATCAACAAATCTAACATATTTAATTAAATATTAACAATTTATAATGGCCTATAAAGCATGATTCTAGCAGAATCTATGACAAGCGAAACTCAATTAAAGTTATATGTAAAACCATATTTTGTTTATTACCCTCTCTGTTTTGCTCATTACTTTCCATCCGATCATTCACTACATAATTGTAACTAACAATATATACCTAATACTTCTTATGAAATTATGTCCATTGGCACAACTGTCCGATTTTCTGATGCTAACATGATAATTAATAGACTCTATTTAGAAATGTTAATTATTAAACATGAGGAAATTTAATGAAAACTTCAAACCAGTAGTTTATTTAATTTATTAAAAAAAATAAGCCAATAAATTAGACCGTGCATGTATTGCTTTGAAATGGTAAAATGTTTTCTTTTTTCAAGCGGGTTTATAAAATATATGTAGTATTATTTTGTTTTCAATGACAATATACCTATGAACATGCGAATGCATACATGTACTGTGTATAGACGAAAATAGCTGCAGCGTGTGACAAGAATTGTCACGCAATTTAGAGAATCCTGTATGCATTGCACGTGCCCCAAATGAGATGCGGCGTTTTTCAGCCAATGAGATTACGCGCATTAGTAATTGACATTTCCTGTAGTTGTGATGCCCGTTGTGATGGGGGAGGTTTAACGCCATACATGTGTACGCTACACGATAATGCTATGGCGGTTTAACGGTGACCTTGTCGTAGTTATGCCAATAATATTAAACCGTTGGTTGCGGGTTTATTTTAGCAGCAGCAGTTCGTGTCCCATGGTTAAAAAAATGCCTCTTTTGTTATTAGACAAGGCATTTGGCATGCATTTAGTTAGCGCCAAATGATTTATTTTTCCATCTGTGGTATTTTGTGAAGCCATGATGATTACCCAAACTCCTGTTCGATCTTGTTTTCGTTCCCGCGCTCAAAATTCTCTCGTTAGCAGACTTGTTATGCGGAGAGAATGAAAAACAAAACTGTCACCGTATAAATAAAAATGGGTTGGTATTTCAATTTCTTCAAACATTTTAATAGTCACCTTTTGCCCCGGCCCTGACGCATAGCCTTCTATTTACAGGCATAGCCTATGGGGTTGTTTATATGGATATTTTTTCTGTCAAAAATACCCATTGCAGCCGTTATGTCCGGCACACACGGTCTGTGTCACAAAATTGTTAAGATTTTTCTAATTAACACGAAAGCAGAGTCATCAGAATTGGCCGGAAACTAGGCCAAATTATACACAGACCCTTTCGATTTCCCATAATGACCTGTCTGCCTTAATGTATGTATATTTTACAAGCAAGAAACTAAAAGAGATGCGTGTTCATCTCGTCCGTCATCGAGATGATAGTCGAAACAATCACGCCTGATAATGAGGCCGAAAAATGACTAGACAAAAAAAAATGCAAAAAGAACCCTTGTGGAATGGACATGCGATGGCGAACGGCGGCATGATAAATTATTATTATCGAGAGATGTTTAGAGGCCACGCAGCTAAATTTACAAAATGGTGATTTGACATGCGCCCGTTCGTTTGCTTGACTGGCTGATGATATGAGATGGGATGGGAGAGAGAGGCCCAACTGAATTTCATTTCGCAAACAAAACATTTGATTGACTTGTTTTCTTCGCAAACTTCTCAAGCTGACTCTGGCGGACAGCGCCCACTAATGTTTATGGATAGCTGGTACAATGTATCACAGATGTTTATTTTTAATAAATGAGGAAACTGAGTTGGCGATATTGGCCCCGGGAAAGCTTTTTTTTTGCAATGGCCGCTTGCTATTCCCGGTGTGCAGCTTCCCCCTTGGGTAACCCGATAATTTTCCTTTCTTTGTGCGCAGTTAGTAATCCCACAGGGACCCGTTTTCAGTTGACAACAACGGCCTCAGTTTGAAACGCAACGCTCGCATTCCATAGATAAGTGGTAGGAGGCGGAGCTTTTCTTCAATTTGTCAACAGCATGCATGCTGTGTAAATCGCTAAACCGCAGTCACCGACAAGGCGTGGTGAATCAGGCTGCGACATGCTGATTGGCTATACCACCGCATAGATTAACAGCACGTGAAATGCTGGCTTCCTAATGGATACGTGTGATTGCTTTCGGTGATACGGCCAATCAATTACTTTCCTTATATGGATAATGTCATTTGGACTGTGTCTTTGTGTATGCTTGCTGTATAGCATCGTTTACATTATGTGGTGTGGTATACCAGCAGCTTTTCTGAAATGGGACTAGCGTGGAAAATTCTGCCATCTTGACGATCGGTTTTGTTCAATAATATTTCTCACGACTTCAGATTCTGACAAAAAAGAGGACATATTACGTGGATTTATAGTTGTTTACAGCGTCAACTACTCTGTTTATCACGGATAATATACTCTGGATTCTACCTTAAAACATTGTTATTCCGACGGTTGATATAATTCAAGTGTGGATTTTGTGTGTTTTGTATGTGTGCAGTTCGGATCGTATAATCATACAGTATTTGAAACGGGCGTTGTATTGTATACCCGTTGTGTGTTTCCCTGACGCGCCGTGTCGATAGTATCCGGACGTACGGCGGCGTCTGACATTAATTTACCACGGATTTTATTTCTCATCGAAAATCATGTATCCACAAAGTAGACACCCGGTAAGTACATAATAGTATTGTTTTAACTAGAACCTTTTCAAACAATAATTATTATATTATAGGGCCGACATAAAAATGTTATATCACATTGCTATTATAAATCAACTGATTTCGATTTCATCCCGGCCATTCACACCGTACGTTGCCAGCCAGCGTATAGAAAGACATGTGTTTCTTTGTTGTTGACCTAGCGCCAACCTACTCAATTTGAGCCTGGTTTCTCACGATATGGCGACGGAAGACTTATACAAAACCATACAATCTGAACATAGTTTAATAATTTATAGAAATTAAATAATTAGTTCCTGCCCGAGTATTCAATCACGCCGGCCCTGATACCCATCTTGTTTATATCATGCTTTTTTGAAACAAACGAGGAGAGGAACAATTAACCAGACAAATAACGCCGGTTTAGTTTCGATTTCATGCAAAATCCAAAAACCCATGACCAAATTGACTACCTCTATCGGGTATTCAACTCGATTTTGAATTTACATTACCTCTATCGGGTATTCAACTCGATTTTGAATTTACATTTAGGCCGGCTATTTAAATTCATGCATACATGTTCTTTGTTTCTGTGCGTTAATTAGGCACCCCACCAACCGGGCCAGCCGTTCAAATTCACGGTGGCTGAATCATGTGACCGCATCAAGGAGGAATTCAGCTTTTTACAAGCGCAGTATCATAGGTAAGCTTGGAAGCAGGAAGGTCGAATCATGGTCGAATTGATCAGATGGAAATTATGGCTTGTCCGTATATATTTAATTTGAAACCTTGATGTACAGTTTGCCAAGTAGCAATTTATATTTGAGTTTATCTACGCCAGTGTGGCTCAAAGTCAAAGATATCTAGGCAGCCTCTTTCAATTTATTTTAATGAGAAAAATGTCCTGAACAAAAAACCACACGGGGAATGGGTGGGGGAGATTAGAAAGAAAATAGACGTAGCCATGCAATAATAAACATCTTACCACCCTTGAGTTATAAGTTGTTGGTGTGGGCTGAGGATTGGTAATCCGAGCGCCGGTCATGCATGGGGGATTAGGTGAAAAGGGTGATCGTTTCTTTATTTTCTCGCCTTCTTCACCGCATCACGTCGCCGCATGTTTGCTGTTCCACTGACTTGAGATAGAGGTGGGCGGGTCTTAGTAAATGACCACGCCCCCTTTGCAGTGACACTATTCAGCTATTTCACCATCGACACGGCAAACAACGCGGCGGTGGAGGTCTTCCGTCAGTGATGTTACCCATTTGCTATTAATATTATTATAATGAAAGATTTGCGTGGTTGATGTCATGATTTGTGTGCAAGTTAACGATTGACACAGTTTCTCAATGAGATTACTAATTAGCCCCGTTGTGTGTTTTTCATTATTTTGTGACAATTAGAATTAGCCCCATTGTTATTTGTTTTTCATTTTTGTCGAAAACAGAGCTTTTATTTATTAAAAAGATGCTATGAATAGCCTCTCATTTTTATTTTCTGTTCATTTTGTAGGGGTATACAGATACTAGTATTAATATAGTTTAGGGATAAGCATTTATACCACTAAATTGTGCTGCCTGATTTTGAAAAAAAAAAATGCTTTTGGGGGTAAAAATTGCTTTAAAAACAAACAAACCCCAAATGCATGGCTTTGTTGCGTGCACTCATCCATGTTCATTATATCTATTTATTATTTATTAAAGGTGAATGTTCCAATCCCTTGAAAAGCATTCCTTTTTCCATCAACATATTTTGATATCAGAAGAAACCCCAACATTTTCTAATTTTTCTCATTATTTATGTAAAATGTTTGTAGCAAGATATGTCCCATTCCATATCCAAGCGTAACCATAGTATTACTCCCACGCTTTAAAGAACTCCACTGGCTGCCCATACGGGAAAGGATTCGATATAAACTCTGTCTTATTGTCTTCAAAAGCATGAGCAATACTGCACCTGGATATTTATGCAATTTACTGTCACCATACGTTCCTCGAAGAGCTCTTCGTTCTGCTAATGACATTACTCGCCTAAATGTTCCTAGGAGGACAAAATAAGGTCTTGGGTCAGAAATCTTTCGGTCATGGAACAATCTCCCTCGTACCATAAAGAGAAACTGACAATATCTCTCATTTTCGTTGTAGTCTTAAGACTTAAGGTCTTGGGTCAGAAATCTTTCGGTCATGGAACAATCTCCCTCGTACCATAAAGAGAAACTGACAATATCTCTCATTTTCATTGTAGTCTTAAGACTCACCTTTTTCCATGCTAATTTGTGTTCTGATGCGTTACATGCGTAGTATGATCTAGATGGAATAGCGCCATATAAATATTAATTGTTATGTTATGTTTAATATGTTATAAATGTTATTTAGCATAAGTTATTGGCCAAAATGTAGTGAATTACTGCCAATGGTGGTGGTTAACCACCAGGCCAGTTTGTATACTACTCAATGGGCAAATTTCATGTCACCTTGCGCTTCTAAAATAAGAACCATTGGATTTATCATTTATGCAACTCAAACTTTGGAATATGACTATTTTAAGGATGAACCTTCATATAGAATGGAAAATATCAAGTTGAAAATCAGGCCAGCAATGAGCAATCTGAACACCTACCTACCTTTAATTGTCAAACCATCATTGTTCAGTCAAAACTAAATTCAAACCATTTCTCCTCAAGGATCTACGTTCAAACTAAACAAGGGTCTTAGAATAAACAATTCCACAGTTATGCAATTTGTTGAGAAAAAAAACTTGTTTGAAAAAAAAATGCTGTCATTGTAAATGAATGAGAATATATTGGATCAGATCAGATAAGCCAATGTTTTACAGTATGGTACGCTTCTAACAGTAACACAGGCAACATTCATTCATAAATATTGCAAGACAAGTCCACAATGGAATAAAGTTGCATTCAGCAGTTCAGCCGATCTGGTACATGTAAATATGATTGGAGGTGGAAAATATTATCGCTTATGCTTAGGATTATAATTGGCTTTGATTATTCAATATTGGCTTAATTTTTGAGCAAAAAGGTGAAAATGAAATGATAGCTGACACGCGATCAGTTTGCAAACATCAATAACTAACAAACTGTTCATCATATTATGTTTTTATTTCATCCATTTTCTCTTTTACCATAAATTAGTTTGAAGATGGAATGCGAGAAGTTAGCACAAGAAAAGACAGAGATGCAAAGGCACTATGTAATGGTAAGTCGGCCTGTTTTTGACAGAGTTTGTGTCCAGGGTGGGATCACATGGCATTTGCAGTCTATCGAATTTTTGTTTAGGCCATCATTTACACAGAGTCATTGGAGGAGTGATTTGCAATACAATATAAAATAATGCAATATTTAAGGTTAAATTTGAACTTCTTTTCGTCAATTTTGATGTAAAATGTGTATCAATATCATCATTTAATATTTCGAACAAGTAAGACTAATAATATTTTGCACATTTCCCCCCTCTACAGTACTACGAGATGTCATATGGATTGAATGTAGAAATGCACAAACAGGTAAGCCAACAGGAAGGATTTCTGGCCCTTCAGCATGTATACAGTAAAACTGCCCAACAGTTATCCATAGGAAGTGTTGCTTTATACATGGTTCAGGGGCAAGAGCAGTTACAAGGTTTTGATATGTTTTTGGCCCTTTACCATGTTTAGAACAGACTACCCAAATGTTATACATAGGCAGTATTACTGTATACATGCTGAAGGGACAGATACAGATGGAGATACAAGGTTTTGACAAATGATATTTGTAAGGTACATCTCGTCTGCTTTTTAACAAATTGAGATGATATTGCAACATTTTCTGATAGAGAAAAAGAGGAGTTGTAGTTACGAGATATTTCACCAAATCTTGAATTAATCTGGATATGGTCCTTGCCAGACCATAACTTAATTATATTATAACAATAAGTATGACAGCATGGACAATATGTTGAAAATTAAACATAAAAAGAAAAAGCTTTCTTATATTCAAAAATATGTTTATATCGAACAATATCTCAATTTATGCCTGTCTGACAACAAGATGTACTTAACAATGTATTGAATGCGTCACATAATTTAATGTATTGTATAGGATAGCTAGGCATTAACTGCATCAATTCCCATCACACAGTGATTCATAACCATAACATTAACAAGAAAATAAATATGATTAGGATTTGACCTTAAACGGGGTAATCAAGTACTTACCAGTAATTTAATAAATTTATTTACCATCAACTTCAATAGTGCGTTCATCTACACTTGGAGAGTCAATCTTCCCTTTGCCAATTTTGTACAATTGGATTACCACTAGGTAAATGTCATGCGCTTTAAATACCACATGGTGTTAATAACTAAATCCGGGCTAAAGTAACATGATGTTTCAGTGTGCCATTAACGATCATTAACGCCCAGTAGCTGATAGACTGTTTGTCCAAGCCTACCACTGGGCCTGCCTGCTAATCTGCTTCGCACCAACTTGGACTACATTTCTACCCTCATGCCTTCTCCGATGTGTGGCAGTTAAAATAGCTCAGCAGGAAATCGCAGACAGCACTTTAGGTAGCAAATCAGGACTGGTTAGCGTCCCACAGCGCCAACTGTTGGCAGGACGTTTCCAGTTGGGTCGGTCTCGACGGCAAGCCGGGGCTCAGCGTGACCCCAATGTGGTTAATCAGTGCGTATTTCCTTGCGATAGTTGTGAACTCCGGGCTCCATTGGCAGGTGTAGTGAAATACCCTCATGTAGTTGCATTATTTGTTAATTTGATGAGAGGTGCTCTGTGTTAATGTTGGCAACTTGACAAGTAAAGTGTCATTACCGGTCACATAGTTTGGCTCCAAGGAGTCCAAGATGTACAAAGTTTGGTACCAGCCAACCATTGTGGCACCAAAGACTTTGGTGGCACAAATTTCTTGAAAATCTGATTCTTTATTTGATTAGACTACTGTAAACCATGAACATTTCGTGTGTATTTTAATTTCGCGAGGGCATCCAATTTGCGAAATTTTCATGCTAGCGAAAATTTGTTCCACGACTGCCAGCCAGTAAAGAACTTTGCACATTAAACAAAGAAAAGAGAACGAAACCACCTGAAGGCCTACATTGGAGAATTTTTCTAAATGTAAATGTATCCTCTATTATATGTGATCAATTTTAAATGCACTTTGGCCAAAAGCATCCTTTTTTAAATTTAAGATTTAAAAAAATAGCTACATTCTGTTTTGAAAAGCTAACGTACGAAGGAACACACACTATACACCGCCACAGGGATTTTAAGAATTTCAAAATTAACACTTGGGTTTCCCAGGTGAAAAGCGCCCGGTTTAATATCTAGTACAATTTTGACAAGAAATTACGAGACACTCCGTTGCCACGGTTACAGATGGTCCCCCTCCGGGCAGAGGAATCACTGCATGTTGGATTGTTTTAGCGGAGATTTTTCGCAAAATAGCAGTCGACGCAAAAACGTTGCTGTAAATGGTGGAAGCCCACAGGGGTGGGAAAGTGGAGGGAAAAAACTGGAATTGATGGCGCTGGCTTGTAGTTTAACGACAGAATCATGCGTTACGAGTCTAGGGAGAAATTACCAAAACGCCGTCGTGTTGGTGCAATTTCCTGCCGAGGTGATTCCATGGAAGAAATCGGCTTATTATTTATAGGGGGTGCATTTACCCTCGAGGTAGGATGACGTGTGCGATAGTAGACACATTTATCTTTGACAACATTGTGTCAGTTTAAAGGGTGTGACAGACATGAAACGAAAATATAAAGGGTGATTGCCTACGGAATTAGATCATGAGGCATAATTCTGGAATACCCATCGCACCTTAATGTATAATCATGCATTAAATGCATTGTCATTGCGAACGGTTCAGTTAAGTACGGTTGGAAACATGGAATCAAGTGTAACATTCAACACTATTTTAGCCAAATTTGTATCCGCTAATTATCTGATTTAGAGTAGATTAGTTCGGGCATGGCATTCAGCAGTTGTTCCAAGATGCCAGGCCATAGGCTGTACAGTATTACCATGAGAAAAAGAAAGAAAAGTTTGAAAAATACTTATATCCTTTATCTAAATTATGATATTTATTTAAGGTCTGTTTATTTATGATGATTGCAGTAAGTGATGCATAGGAATGTATAGGTGGGTGTTGAGTGGGTTCTCAATCAAAAGACTCAATAGGCGTGTATACACAGACCATAAAGAACAGCAGTCTGTATATTCACAACACACATAAAAATAAAATGTGTTGAAATTGAGTGTATTATATATCGTGTTTGACTGACAGACCAACTGACCCAATTGTTGGTTTGGTTTTATTGACAATTGGAGGGAAATTCACATTTACACAAGTCTTAATAGGTTTTAGGGGAACTGTATTATATGATTTATATCCATTTGATAAATTTGTATGAGATCTGTTTGTTTGAGTATTCATGTTTGTCTACCATTGTATTTGCATTTGGTCCAATTTGCTGCATGTAGGATGTCAGCCCAGTGAAAGGAGAAAAGCAGACAGTGTTTCAACAAATTAAACAGCACCTTTGTTGAAAACATCAATCACCTTGGTTTCAAAAACAGGTTTACACACTTAAACACTACTACTAGATTAACTAGACCATACAAATTCAACATTTTTGGCATCTGTTTTTGTACAATTATGGGTAAAAGTGTACGATAATATTTGAGCGAAAAATTGACTCTTAAAACAAGCCATGTTATTGATATTATTCCTGGCCATTAAAATATTGATTAACTTTTGTTTTATCGATCGGTAATGGTGATGCTTTAACTCGGCGATGTGGAATTTATTAGGGAAATAATTGAAGGATAGGTTATACAGCTCTGATAGATACGGAGCTGATGCGGCGTTGTTCGTCTGTGTAGCGAAATGCAATACATGTCAGCGCAAATGTGCACCTGCCGTCGCAAATAATATTGACTGCGGTTTTATTTGTCCATTATCGACGGTGATACCGTGCCTGCCGCTTAACATTGATCACTTTTATATGTTTTATGAACTATTATAATAAATTGTAACCTGATAAGACAGGCTTCGATGCGATATATGAGCAAGGAAGGATGAGCAGCGGATAGGCAAAGAATGGGGGAATGGAGGAGATCTGTACAGGCAGTGTGTGCATTAACCATACTAAAGCCAGTGTTATAGAGATTTTTTGCTACCTCCAACATTTGAAATATGTGTGTAGGTTGCTGAATTTGAATTTTGAACGAGTAGCAAGTCATATGAAACTCTTTTGACAAAAATGTATGTTTACACGGTTAGTCATATTTATTTATGAAATGCACTAAAATAAGCCACTATGAAAGTTGCAGCTTTAAGAGGTTGGATATTATTGTAAAATATAGCCTAATATAAGCTTATGTTAAGAGGGGTTGGGAGCGGATGTTGTACGGGCATGAGCACCATTAATGCCAATTGGACCTATTATGATTTGGCAAGGTCAAAGATAATATATAATGCACAGCTCCACGGCGACAGCCTGCTGAGCGCAATTTAGTCCCGACTCTAGAGGCCGCCGTTTGAAGAGCTCTTGACAGTTGTTTAGTATGTACACCCAGCTCATTGAGATGGTTTGAATGGCCATTTTAAGGCTTTCCACATGCCCTCGTCTCATTTCATCCAAATCCGAGGGGAGATCGTTGACAATAATGCCACGCTGAAATTGTAGAATGTGGTTTTGAATTTTTTTTTTGCATCCCACTTGTGCTGCCGTTGTAGGAGGAAACTATGCAAATTGCACCCATAATTGGGAAGTTGATCATGTAGGCATATATCTACAACAATATCATACCGCCAAAGAATGTGAAATATCTATTCCGGATCGTGCTAAATACTGAATCAATATTGTTGTACAGTAGAGATTTGTGCCAGTCAGGCTGCATCTCAAATCAAAACTCAATTTGCTATCATTTATCGAGCCAGTTATTCAATTTACAAATGCGCGACGTGCATGCATGCCTAGTCGAGACGGGAACTCAAACATTTGGCCTCATTGTGTTGCGAACCGAGAGAATGACACTTAGCAAAACACATCCCGTGACGCTTATGATCCCCCCGCCCGCCGCATGTGTTATCGTTGCCAGTAAAGCTCCCCCTTTGTGAAATTAGATAATGCTATACCCCTTTTAGTCGTTCATATGTTTTCAAAAACTTAATTCAATTTTGATAGCCCGGTTGATTCAATTTGGTACTGATTTGATTTGATATTTTGCAGGTTTACATTTCTGCGCTAGCTCTGCACAATTTAAAGCGCAGCAGGGCGACAGTTTGAGTTTCAAGGGAAATGGCAGTTGTTGGTTTTGCTCAACTGAAAAGAGAGACCCGCTTTTTTTCTTTCTCAATCGGTTATGCAGGAAATAGGAAAGACTTTGTAAATAGCTCCTGGTCATGTAATGAAGAAATGAATACATTTGCTGTTTAAAGTGTTATAGTTGAGCTCACTTTTAAATTTAAGGCCAAATAAAAAAAAATGTTACTCACCCCATTAATTTGCTCTTCCTTTTTGTAGCATTGTATAGTATCGTTTTAATTTTAGGATCATTTATTTTTTTAACAAAAAAAACTTCAATTGGGGACATAACATAAAGACTGATGACTTGGATTAAATAGTTTCAAACTTTTGATTGGATTAAAAAATGACAGTACAACAGTTTTGTGTGTGCCATCCCTCTCATATTTTGCTTACATTATACATAAAATAACTTAAATAAGCAATACAGGCTGAATACAGCACACCAAAACGCTGTTCTCCCTCCCCTTTTCACTGATTTGCGCTGCCGAAATGTTATCCAATAACCATCCAATATCCATTCAGAATTCACACACATGTACCTTAGGGGAGCTCTGTATAATAAACTAGCCTTAAATTAAACAGGTTATAGTTATAGCGTTTGTGTACTGTTTGCGAATTTCACACACCAAATAGCCTGGGCATATATTTTCTCACATCATATAAATGGGAGGTTGAATGGAGTTGTTGGTTGATAATCAAAAATTTGTAAGGGAGTATAGGTGTTTGGACAAGCAAATGGTGTTTGCCCAGGCCTGGCTGTCTGAAAATCATGGGTGTGCTGTGTCAACATAGCCTTTGCCAAGCAATAATAATAATCCATGAGCATTTTTTGAATCCAGAACAAGCTAATGCCTTATCCTCAATGAGGGCAGTATAAATATGTTATCCATTGCTACATGCATGGATAGCAACCAAAATGGCTGCCATAACTGTTTTATTTCATTTTATTTATTTTTGTGGCCCTTGCTAGCTTGCTGTCAGATCACTTAATTTTAGGCCGGATGATTATAAAATGTTGTTGATGCTATATAAAAAGGGTTGGTTGGTATGGGGAGTTAATTGTGTTCCAAGTTTCCATTTTAAAAATGCTAAATTAGAATGAAAGTTTAAAGTTAAAGTTGTGACTGCAGAGTCAACGCACGTCCAAAGAAATTATATTAGACTTCAATCATTAATTCAGCAGTTGTGCCATTGTTGTACTAGCGTAGTCTGTTGCTACTTCAGCTACATGTATCCTCAGTTGATACTTGAGCTCCACTTCTGCAGTATTTCTAGAATTACTTTTTGAGTGGAACTGATCAATGACAGAGCCAACAAGACACGTTTCCAGCGGGCATGTTTGCTGGATAAATACCGTCAATACTGGCTGTAAAGAATCGACATAGATGATGCCATATTGCAAAAATGGGCAATATGGAATGGATGGGGCCCAAGCTTTATTGATAATTTAACTTATTTAAAAATTATTAGGATATTATCCAGTGATTTTGTTTTTTGTATGCAAGAATTGCAGTTTTCATGTTGTGAACTATTTCCCAAATGAAACAAAGGTGATCCTTTTCCAGTCCAAGTTTTTTAGTTTCCTCACCGCGAATCCGCTGCGAAACTCTCATATATGTACAAACTCATTATTTACCAAATTACAAAAATATGGATGTATTTCGAGCAGATCTCTAGTAAGCTTACTAAAGTAAATTGGTAGCCAGGCAGGTCAAGCAGTTTACCCTATTTATTCATAAATCCAGCAAATATATACCTGACCCAATTCTCAATTTATAATGGGGTCTATATAAAATACTACCAGTCCATATCCATCAATCCAGAATCATGATTCTGATGAATAGTTTAACCTCCACAAAAATAAAATTGGGGCGTATGTTATATAGAAACAGGCACTTTACCTTTCGTCTCTATTTAAACCATCTATTCTGGCGATTACATACTGCCCTTATGAGAGAGGCAGTGTTTGCACAGCCTCTATTTGCCCAGCTAGTATTCACCCTGGTCTGTATTGATTGGTGCTAAAAGAGTAAACTACAGAACCAGTGTTGACAGTGCTGTGCAAATAAGCTTGGTGATAATCGCCCTTCTGCACCAGTATCCTCAACTCCAATTTTTTTTCTTGTCTAGCTGCCATCCAGGGCATGGCAAGCAGCAATGGCCGCGAAACAGAATTCAATTTTGAACCGAAAGTCCCGATGGTAAGAGCCCGGCGAGAGTCGGTTCCATCGTGGGAGGGGGTAGGAGGGGGTGAGGGGTATGTCGTTTAATAGTGCCCATTCCAGATGCAGAATTTGCAGACTGTTAGTGTTTAATGTTAACAAATGATTGATCTGTATTAAACTTGTGACATATTTCGCAATTGCAATCATAGCATGATAGGCGAGAGAGCGAGGCCATCGCCGCAGGATCCTCTGATTATTGAGCAAACACTGGATTCTAGGCTCAATGGTGGATGATACGATGTCTTTGATCACCAGTATGCAATATAGAGTTGAATGATGCAAGGCGTAGAGTCTGAAGCATGTTTGCAGATTTACTTCCATTCTTGGCTTGTTTGAGTATCAATCCTGGTCATTATTGACAAATCGTGTTGTGGAGTGGATTCTGTGTGTGTCCCACCCCCTCTGGTTCATTAGTTGTTTTTTTGTGGGCTCTACAAACATTGATTTCCTACTATTTGTGGTCAATATATAATATACCCCTGGCCTCTATTATTGTCATGATTTATTTTGTGTATTTGAGTTTGAGCCTATTATTGCTTGAGTAATTTTAAGGTTAATACTTGAATCAATACCAACTTTATAGACAAGGATGGGGGATGTCATATTTGTGTAGGGATGTACCAACCTCTGATGCAGGGGTCAAGTCACATACAACTAACATGTTCAAGATGTAAATTAGCATTATATGATAATTTTTGTTAAATCTGGCAACTAGGGTATTTCACTTATAGTCATAAAGGAACAAATATTCATTATGATGTTGTATTTAATTTTTACTGAAATTTTAATGCCATGTCTTGGCTCAAATTAACTCCATACCAAAAATGGAAAATGAGTTTGACTGCCCAATTACAGATCCCATTTAGAACTTGGGCAATTATTATTATCCTTCATGGTCAGTTAAATTGGCCAGTTCGCTCTTCCTCTACCCGTTAATTTGTACGGTTACTTACACGAAAACCAACGTTCCCCTCTGATGGCAAAATAATGTATTTGGCAGCAGTGTGCCGTTTGAGACTTGACTAGTAATGGGCTTAGCGCTTGACCGCGCTCCACCGAACACATCGTTGACTGCTCATGCAGAAGAGATCTATATAGTTGGGGACGTGCTTGACCGGTGATGCGCTTCGTTTTATTAGCAGTGTTCACCAATTGGCCGGGCCACCTTGTTTTTAGTTACAAGTATTTGTATTCTCACAGTGTTGTTTGTATCTGCGGGTGGGTGCGGATGATTGGTGTATTTTGCATTATTGGCTTGTTATTCTGTGGTTGAATCTATTCGGAGTCAGTCATTTGCGTCTAATAATAATCAATTTGATTGAATTTAGGAAACATGCATGGGAGTTTGGGACACTAAACAGAATACATCCTGGTGATGTTACTCATTTTCTCTTTGTAGTTTTGTTCCACTGTGCGAATAAATTATGAGCCTTTTTAACTGTGGTCGTTTTAGAAATAATTATGCTACCATTTAACGGTATTGCAGATAAAGATGAACCTTTTAACAGGTAGTTATTTAAGAAATAATGACTGCTACATGTTAAGTGGTTTTACTGATGTCCCCCCCACTTTTTTTAAAATTTCTCATTAAGTTTGGTATTGTCATAGATCCTTGAGAATGGTATTGTACACTTTGTAATGAGTGATTGATTCTGCAGTCCAATATCCATGTATTGTTTGCGAAAAATGATGCTTGCTCGTAAAAAATCCCCACAATACCACAAAGCATAGTGAATGGGGAGATAACGTCCACTTACAATAATGAGCAATAACCTTTCCGAGTGTCATTTGTAAAATGTCAAGATACACATTACTCAATGTGTGATTTGACTGCGTAATCGGTGATGTTTATTTATGGCGTGTTGTAAAAACCCGTGGCGGGCTACGCACACACTACTCGTCCCGTTTTGTCTGTTTTCTTAGTAACCCGGGGATATTATACACACTCCAACTAATCTATCTGGTTCAATCTTTAAAAAGCATTCCATTGTAAATATCTGATCTTGTTTTTCATCCGTCTCCTTTGGGATTCGTTGCCGCACTTATCAGCGTCTCGCTCGTAGGTTCTTCATTTCTCGTTCCTCCGTCTTAGCCCGGTAGCACCGTGAGAGAGCGAAGAGATGGGAAGATTGCATGTATGCACGCAATGAGCGCCATCTTTGTTTCCCTCTCTCTTTCTCTCTATGCATCTTACTTATCTCGCGGAATTAACGGTTTACGCAGCGCAATACTACTCCCTAGGAGCTATTAAACGAAACATGTCATTAAGTACGTTTAATACGAAGTAAGCGCGTCGGGCAAATTGGTCTCGTCATGCCAGGAAACAAGCTGCAGCACGGAACCGTCGGAGCAGGATCGACATAAGAGGCATCTTCATTTTGATTCCGCAGTGGTTTATCAAACTTGTTGTCCGTGGATGATCTGTCTGTGTGCGCGATGCGGCAAAATCGCATAATGTTTTGGCGATTTGTGTGTAGGATTCTCAGTCGGTACTCAAGGTGTCAGAACTCATCGGTAGGTGTCTGCCTATGCTAGTTCTCTTCTGCATGGCAGCGTTGTTGGGCCATGGCTGATAGGCTAATTGAGCCGCATTATTACAGCTTGGGGGCTCTTAGCTGATATGATGGTAGTAATTTGCTTTTAGTTGATATTGCCAATGCGTTTCATCAACCAGGCATTTTTAGCAGGCAGTCAGTGTATGCACGACTGGTACGGCTCTGAATACTGCCTCTGGTTTTTTGTCTCGTTGTTCATTGGTGTGATGTGAATGTGATGATCGAAGCGCACGCGCCTGCCCGCTCAATATTTATCGCTGCATTTCGTCAGGATTCTGGCAGAGTTAATTGTGTTTATTGGTTTGTGATCGGATGCAACGAGTTGTAACATATTGCATTTTATGCGCTGCGCTACTGTTTTGTTAATTAAGATGAATCCAATAAGATGAAATGTGACCGTGTGTTTACAATTAAATTCATCAAAGATGTATTGTTCAATATATTTAGCTTATAAGTAATTTCTTGTTTTAAATTCACCCTTTCCAATTTTCCCTCTGTGATAACATCAATCTGTCTCCTCATAAAACCCACACATTTCATCTAACGCAATCTGAGATAGCACACTCCTAACAGTGTTGGGAAAATATATTACAAGTAGTCATGAATATTCATAAGCATCACCAGGGTGTGTTTGTGCAATTCACCCGCATATTCATGAGGCCAAGGACTCGCTCGGCTCACTCCGTCAGTGGCGTGTGTCGGATGTGCATCGTCTAAGTTGGCGGTGGCACAGCGGGAAGAGTCGTTTTACGCCCTTAATCCTACACTCACCTCTTGTGAGTGAATTGGTAGCTCTCCTGAAATTACATCTGCTAATCCGAGAGCTCTTCGGGAATATCAATGGGCCAAACTTCACACACGACGGCGCTGGCAACGAGAACTTGAGAGAAACAATCATGAAGTGTTACATTGTGTCTCGTTCGCTTCACGCCTATGCGTGCCTCTGCCCTCTCTACTGCCAAATGTGACTTTTACAAGTGTGAACCATGTGTGGTTGAGACAAAAAAAAGAAGAAGTTTAGTTGAGTTCCTAATAGTGGTACAATGTGACTTTGCTGGAGGTGGGCAATGTTTGTAATTTCAAATAAAAAAATGGTGATTTTTAAGATTCATGTAAATGCTTTAGATATATTTTTTTTATTAATAAAAACGCTAACATTGCTTTTGTCTTATTTTCTTCTTGTTCTTTTCAGACTGAAATTGCCAAAAGACTAAATGCGATATGCGCACAAATTATACCGTTCCTATCACAGGAGGTAAGTGTTTCTAGACTTAGTATATAGACCAGTAAATTGATACAGAATAGTGTTTGTTGTTTATGAAGAAAGACTTTGGAATGATATGTATGAAAGTAATTATAAAAACATGTATAAAACACCTTAATTAACTAGTGTTTAAAACCACCAGATAAAGCACCTATAAGATTAATAATATAGTACAATTGGTTGAGAAATATATCAAATGTAGCTACAAAAGTGTTAAAAGCATAATTTGCATGAAGAGCTACACTCTGTGATTAAAAATGTGGTAAAAGGTTTGAAATCGGATCCCCCGTTTGCTTATGCTTGAATTGTTTTGTTGCTATCATTACATATTTCTAATGTTTTCCACTTAATTTCCCTTTTTTGGTACCGCAGCATCAGCAGCAGGTTGCGGCTGCCGTAGAAAGGGCAAAGCAGGTCACAATGACAGAATTAAACGCTATTATTGGGGTGAGTACCGCATTGCACCAACAAACAGACACAATCTGTCACTAATTAGCATAGAATTAGCATATCTGCATCATCACTATTTTACCAAGGGTATCCTTCGTGTCAATGACTTACCTTCTTTACTAACGCATCATTGTTTTCTAGTAGTGTGTGGTGACATCCTAAAATAGATATTATATATAAAAATCATTATAAAAACATGTATCAAACACCTTAACTAGTGTTAAAACCACCAGATAAAGCACCTATAAGATTATTATATAGTACAATTGGTTGAGAAATATATAATCGGCTCGGCAGCAAATTGTTATATATTTGATTTACACTGAATATGATGGCTCCCTTTTGCAACTCACAAGGACGTTAATGTCTCGTTGTCATCATTGCTTATGTCTATTCGGTTACAAATATCACACACCACCATGGCACTATGTAAATGTAACCATTTGTAGACTCCTACTATCGAAGATAAGATGCATTGGTTCTTGTAACGCCAGACATTAGTAGTAGATACATTATACGACTGTAATTATCAAAGCTGAGGTAGCAACTTGTCAATCGTGCCAATAATAACGACAACTCTCTCGCTCGGTGAAGTCTTTCCGTTTCAGAGCATGCTTGCACGCACGGCCGGCGCTCACTTTGTATATTTTTTCCTACTTGATCTACCGATGCGTGTTGCATAACAATATCGTCAATTTCGGTGTTGTTTGTCAGGCTATATTAAAGGTATATTATGTGATCTTTCCAGGGAACGCCCTCAACATCGAAACAAAAAATGAAAGAATATTTTCTTGCAGATTTACATTTCTGATCATAAATCGTACATACATTCCAAGTTACGAGGCGATACGATTCTTAATTACTTCAAAATCATGATTTTAGAGTGAAAATAAACATATTTCACCCTAAATTCACTCTAAAACCATTATTTTGAGGTAATTAGGAATCGTATCGCTCTGTAACTTGGAATGTATGTATGATTTATGATCAGAAATGTAAATCTGCAAGAAAATCTACTTTCTAAAAAAAATAATGAATAGAGGGCGCTCTCTGGAAAAGATCACATAATATGCCTTTAATATAGCGGGGCGGGCCGACATTGGCAGTTTTTTGCCATGTGGGGTGGAGGCTGCTTGGGAAAAGTGTGTAACCGAAACTTTGGGGAATGAATTCTCGTACCTTGGTAATTTTGACATTTGGGGGATTTCCCCCGTCCTGAATTGATTATGGTTACTCTTACAGTGGTTACTCTTGCTGCCTAAACATGCTATAATTCTATTAGTACTATCTTCTTCGAACACTGCATTATTTGGTTTACATGAACATCTTGCGTTTGCATTATTTAGTTTACATGAACATCTTTTGCTTGTAATGTAGTTGTCATGTAGTTGTAGTAACACCAGTATAACCAGTCATTTTTGCCACATGCAATGTACATTTTGTATTCATTCATTCATAGAAATGCTGAAACCAATACCAACCACAGCAATATCCTCAAGTAATTATCCCATACAAAAATGAAAGTGTAAGACAGTAATGGTTTTACAGATACATATTGTGAGGAATAACTCCTGTTCAATGCTTTTGTCTCGTCTCAGAAACCTTACACTGTATTTGGTTTTGACGCTAAAATGATACGGTCATTAACACTTTCCACACGGCAAGCGTCTGCAGACGACAGTTCCAAAATGTCACTAAATGTTTCAAAAATGTTAAAATTATTGAATGTCATCACCACATTTGAAATCCTCTTGAGAATTGCATTAAAATACGTAAAAACATGCTTAGCATTTGTTCGGAATTCTTGAGATAAACCTTAAAAGTTGGGAAAGGTTTCTGCGAAAAAAATCTTTTTTGAATATTGGTAAAATCAATAGCTGTGTTTAAAGTGTTAAACAATTATCCAAATCAATTTCTGGTAAACCTGTTTGTGTGATTTATCCAAGCTACCTTCGTATGTACCATGGAGTAAATGGTTCACAAAATTAGAAACAGATTCAGAAAATACAGATGAGCCGTGTTCAATTTATAGACATAGACTGAAAAACAAGTCTGCAAGATGGACGGGTCGGTTGGTTGGCAGTGCGCAAATACAGTGTTGCTAATGGAAACCTATATAATTAACAAGATTCAAATTGAAAAGTAGCCCAATTGGGCACTATTAAGCAATGCTGCGTGTCAATAGGGGCATTATGTGCTTTAGAAATAGCACAATTAGGCCCAATCAAGGTGGGTTTGGTAACACTGCAGACATATCACTCACAAAGCCGTGACCAAATTGCCATCATAGCGTCATAGCCCAGCCCCTTTTACCGTATGCAAATGAGTAACATATACCTGGCTGCTACACTAGTAAAGTGTAAGTGTCATAGGGTCCCATGGGTTTTGGGGATTTCGCCCATGACTGCTCATGCATGTAGCTGATGAGAAAGACTAAACCCAGGCCACGCATGACTTGATGAGATCTCTATGGAACGAGGGACATCTGCTCTGGCTGTGTCGCTGTATTATATTAACCCTCTGAGGCACTGCTGGTACAGAATATCTGATTGGTGATCATGTCATAATACAATCACCCTGTAACCAATCAAAGCAGAGCTTATATTTCTAAACTCTTCATGAACATGTCTCTCATTGACTCAATAAAAACATGGCCTTCTTTGCATCCAATTAAAATATGTCTTAATTAAGAGTGGTGAAAATAATTTGTCGGAATGTAACTACCGTTGGAGTTAATGCTTTAAGAATATTCACTACTTGACTGCCTATCTATCCTGCTTATTACTACGCCTGCACACACTGCTTTGCACATTGCGGTTTTTACTCACAGATTATGTCCACTGATCAACTAACCAACCAACCCACCATCGAAGGATGCTGTTTGATATTTATGCAAAATTAAAAAGTGACTATTTCCGTGTTGTGGCTGATGAGAAAAAAAGAGGGAGAAAAAGCCTGACAAAGTTAACGCTCTTCTGCTTGTCGCATGCGTGACTGAGTGGAATGATGGATAGTTATTGAATATATTCAATTATGCGTTAATAATGTGTGCAGATGTTCTGGCTATGTGTCTTTGTATAACAATAATACAGTGCAATTAGGCTTTCATAATATTGTTACAATGATTAATCAAACAATTTTTTGTTTTTGTTTCTGTTATCCGAAAACGCTGTCAAGTGCTATGTGGGATCGAGGGGTTGATATTGCGAGTAGTTAGCAAGGGGGTTTATGGGTAATAAGTGTTTCTATTTTTAATGAAACAACGGAGAAACAAACGTAACTTTGGGTATTTAAATAGCGTGTAACATGGTACATACTTAGGTGTCAAAGAGGTGTAACATACAGGTTTTTGGGCAGATTTGTCAAATTTCAGGGTTGATATGAATTTTTGAGATTACAATTTTTACACATTTTTGTTGTTGACATGACATTGTGTAGGCCTTGTACAAATGTGTCTTTTTTAATTCTTAAAGACTTAAAAAGCACTGGATTTATGCCTGCCTTATCCACTTTATGTAGTGGTTCCATTGTCCATGTAACCCTGTATCATGGCTGAATGAAATGAGCTATATTCCAAGCTGTACTGTTCGCTGGCGAGGCACTCGCTAACACTCAAGTCTGGATTTGCAGATTAGGCAGCACGAAACTAGTGCGACGAGTTCTAAACAATGACATTTACATTATAAAAATGTAGTAAAATTGTGGCCATTTCTGTTACAATTTGGATCTGCATGAATATTTCTATGTCAATTTTGGTAAATGCTAATGAAGTAACATACAATGAGTGTCTTTTTTGTATTTAATAATGTACATGTGTGTCATTTTATACAATTATATATGCGTGTGTGTCCATTTAAATATTACTGACCGATTTGCAAGAGACTGACAAGGGTTCTCTACTTTTCTCATCCCTCTTTTGTCCCGTTTCTTCTTCAACTCTTTCCTTTGCCCCTCTCCTATCACCTCTTCTACCCATGTTTCTTTCTCCTCTCTCCTTTTCCTTTTCTTTATTTCCAACCCGCGAACAGCAGCAGTCGGCCTTCCCACATTTTTCGGTAAGTTTACTGCATGTGTGTTTTGTTACTGTATAAGCTGTTGTTTTATTTATTTTGAAATAGCAGAATCTTGATCTAATTTGATATATTGTTGATCTTTGGAAGGCAATTTTTTGTTGCCACCCTTCCTTTGCCCCACCTACCACTACCAACAAATTGAAAAAGAAATAGTCCAAAATGCCGGAAGTAAAAATACCTATAATTTTGACATTAAAAGCCAAAACTCCCTCTCCCTGCAAAAAATAAACAGAATTATGAAATACTGCCATTGCAGATTACTTAGAAAAGAAATCATATATCCTGTAGAATTTGATGTGAATTTTGCATTTTCTGTAATAATTATTGGATATATAATAATATAACCAAACAAATGGTAGATTAAGGCACAATACATATTTTACCAAAAATATAAACACCATTTGAAACAAACTCAAAATCATGAAACAAAATGCTTATACAGTATCAGTCATGCACAGAATTTTGCATTTATGCCACAGTAAGAGATTTTTAACATTTTTGTTTTATTTTTGCGTGAATTCATTGAAATATTATGTTGTTGTTTTTGTAAATGTAGGACCCATAAATGTGCATAGTCAATGATGTTAGAAGTTTATGTCAATGTTTTGATTCCTTTTAGTAGCTACATGTATAGTAGGCTATTGACAAAAAAAGGTTCCAAAAAGGACTGCTGGTTGTATGATACCCTGAAAGAGAAGGGTGTGTGTGTGTGTGTGGGGTGGGGGGGGGGGGGGGGGGGGGGGGGGGTGCAAGAGGGAAATTGTATTTCTTCAGGAGAGGAGTATTTTTGTGATGTTCAAAAATTGGGGTCATAAAGGCATTTGGAGGAAGAAAATAGATCTTGAACACCTAGGAAAATGACAAATAAGGGTGGGGGATCTTCAGGTTTGCACATTACGAAATGCCTTCTCCGCACCCCTCCCATCATATACAATCTGTCAAGCATTTGGAATGGGGGACAGGATCAATTTGGGGATGGAGGGATACTGATCATGCTCAGTTACATATTTGTTTTGTCCTATCAAGTGAATGTCTTGCTGTTTTTCTTGACACAATCAATCCTATGCCTTCAGCCATAAACACTGGATGCTTCAGCCAACAAAGTAACAATATTCATTGTACATACAACTACAATGTTTGTGTTATATTATGTTTATTGGCCACAGTCTGAATGAATAACATTAACAACAAAAAGAGTTTGCTATTTACACTGAATGGGTGCAAGTTTCTTAAAAAGAATTTAAGTGTCATTTCTGTGTAATCAAAAATCGCCTATAGGTCTATTTTACAGTTTGTTGGTAGTTGTGCCACCTGAACATACACGTAAATCCCCTATGCACCCACACACAGTCTGGAACTTGATTATATTAGTTCCTATTAGTATTAATTGTATTGTCAATTTTGGTGAACCGTGACAACAAAAACATGTTCTATAATTCTATGGCCCACTAAATCTCAAAATGTGAAATGTTCTTGAAATATTTGAAACATTTCAAAAATCGTCATAAAATTAAAATAGAAGGAAAAACCCACCCCAGCCAACAAACACACAGAAACCGACTCATACTGACTTTCCTAAAATTGTAGAGGTCCAATCCCTCACTCACACTCATAGATTTTTAGATCTAATGGATAAGTGCGTGTTATCAATCCCAAGTTATAAGTTTTTAAATTTAATTCCTGCATGACAACATTTTTCCAAATTCAATGACTATGTTAAAGGCATATTATGTGATCTTTTCCAGAGAGCGCCCTCTATTCATTATTTTTTTTAGAAAGTAGATTGTCTTGCAGATTTACATTTCTGATCATAAATCATACATACATTCCAAGTTACAGAGCGATACGATTCCTAATTACCTCAAAATCATGGTTTTAGAGTGAATTAAGAGTGAAAATAATAAACTGTCGGATTATCCGACAGTTTATTTTCACTCTAAAATCATGATTTTGAAGTAATTAAGAATCGTATAGACCTGTAACTTGGAATGTATGTACGATTTATGATCAGAAATGTAAATCTGCAAGAAAATCTTCTTTCAATTTTTTTTTCGATGTTGAGGGCGTTCCCTGGAAAGATCACATAATATACCTTTAATAATAATGATGCTGAGAACGAACTAATTAGGTGCCTACCTATCACAAAAGGCAGCCCACTCTAATTTTTCCCAGCATATAATTGTGTGCGATCCAACATTGAAATCCTGCATACCGGCATGTTATTATTAATTTGGTGTGGATCATTTTAATTGATTGTTCAATGTGGGGGTGTGTGTACTGTATGTACGTGTATGTGTCATGTGGAGGTGGGGAACAAATGTTTTCAAATGCCAGTAAGTAGTTCTACTCAGACCAAGTACTCCACTGTGCTTTTTTATTTTATTTATTTATGCTTTCATTATTGAGGGTAATAATGCGCTCCTTCCATTCCTCATACTTGCATGACAATTTTATCATTTTGGATTGTTATATTTCTTTTATCTGAAAAACCTACCTTGTTAAAGTCAGATATTTTAATGATTTTGTGTTATAATGGGAAGTTTCTGTTCATAAAATTAATATCGAGGTCCATTTATGTTTCATAGGGCCTATATAATTGGCTTCCTCTTAATTAGGTTCATTCTGGCTACTTATGTTGTATTGATAGTTGCACAGATTAATATTATTATTTGTGTGGGGGTGTGTGTGTTAAATACGAGCCCTTCCCCTTGCATTGCAAACTATTATACTGAAATAAATCCAATTTTGGTAAAGAATTGAATACCTCGCCTCATCAATTTGGATTTTTCGCCACAAATATTTTGGCCTTAATTTGACACATTTCTCCATCATAAAAATACAGGTACATAATTTTGGGAGGCGGGAAAAAAAAATCACGAATCTAAGCCACTGTTGCCGTGTTGAAATGTCTTCCATTTGAATAAAGCACCGCACAAACATTGAGCAGGAAGTTTAACAACTAGTACTAGAGTAGTGTGCATAATATGATATCAATCATGGGTATCCAAGGGTTTGTGTAGGGTCTATTGTTCAGGTAGTTTTAGGGGTGATAAGGCACTAGCACTTTTTTGTATTTCAAGTTTAAGTATACCTGGAGGGCATTCAAATACCTGGCATGCTTAACTAACAGTAACTACCCAGCCCTGAAGTGGTGGTGGTTTCATGGAACAATTGCTTCTGAGGTTTTTTATTTTCTGGGACAAAGCACCACCTTGTTTTGTTTCATGACACTCTCTGAGAGCTGTGACCCTCAAGTGGAGGTAGATTTTTGTGGTTTTGGATTAAAGAATGCCCTTTTGTTACAAGATCCTGTGTCTGACTGTGTGTAAAATGGTTTAAATTGGAAATTAATGCATGACTGGATTTCCATTTGGGGTAAAAGGATTTAGAACCTGTTTTGTGTATACTTGTTATTGTTAACACTAGGGTCTATTAGGGTTTTAAAGTAGGGTGGTGTGAGTGGCAAACAGTGACTAATTTGCATAGGAAGCTCCGCCTCGTATACCTGTGACTTGCATAGTTTGAGTAACAATGCAGATGGTTGAGTTTGTTCACCAGTGCAAATGTATAGATATGCCTCTTGCTTGATTAGGATTTGATGTGTACACATTTTAGGAAGAAAATTGCAAAGAATATAGAATTATTAGGCCTGAGACTAGTCTCAGATTAGGCAAAGTAAATAAGAAAACATGTTTAGCGGCCAGAATTTTTCAAAAAGGAAGGACGAGGCCTTTTCAAAATTTATAAATAAATAAATAAATATAACTGTCATACGAGGGGGAGGCAAATGTTAGGCCTCTAATGTAAGATCATGTCGAGCAAACCATGCTACATTTTACTGAAATAGGCATTGATGTAACTAAACTGGGGAAGTGGAAATTGACTTTCAGTGTTATAGGCAGACCCCTCCACCACCACACCGTACCCCCATCATACCCCCACCCTTAATTCTGATCGGATGGGCAGGTTCATGTTTTCTCTATTTTCTAGTTGTATTCAGTGCAACGATTCATTCAGTACAGAACATAATGAGCTCAGCATTTTATTGTTTTTATCAAGTCCTTCACAATGTGTTTGTGTTAGGCACAGGATGGTAACAGTATTGCAATGTTCGCATTAATTATACATTATCGAAAGAAAAATAGATATTATTTAGGGTGGGTCGATGTAATCATCAGAACTATTGATCCGTTTGACAGCATGTTGTAAACAATAGTGTTAGTGCTTATTGATTGCGCGGGATAAGTACATCTATTAACTAACACTAATCCAACAAAATCCATAACCTCATTGAAATACCGCAAATCAATGGTGGTGGCGCTGACACATAAACACAGATCAATGTCCTTGTCAACTGTGTGGTGCATGGAAATGTATCCATTGCTAGTTGAGCTGGGTTGGCTGGGCATATTGTAGAGCTAGCCGGCTAACATGATTGATTTTTCAATAATTATTTTTATCCGCTTGATAGCGATTCTAAAATATTTATTTGTGTGAGCTAGATGATTTACTTAACAGTTAGCAGATATATATATAAAAAAAACATAGGTCTACATGCATTGTCAAGGTGGAGTTTTTGTGCTACTTTTAATTTATGTGCTGTTGATTTTGTATCATTATCATTTAATTGTGCAAATATCAGAGCTGATGTAAATTTGGCAGAATTGTTGAATTTCGGCCCAAGTTTGAAAAATAAATTGCTGGTGAAAACAATACCTGGGGTGTTTCAATGTTTAGGGTATTGTATTGGACCTATATTGTAAATTATAATCATTCAAATAACAAGCTGTTTGGGTTCGTAACATCATGTAGTGTGATTATTTCATGAGTGATAGTGATTATTTTGTGTGCGAAATAAAAACCAGAAACTTATATCTTCTTATATCAATTTCCCCCATAAGGTAATGATCATTTTCTTCATATTTGTTCCTCTCATTTTCTTCATTTTTTCAGGGAGCTGGCCAAGCAGGTTTACAGCATCCCCTACCCCATGCGCACGCCCCTCCCGTCCCCATGCCCCCTCATCCAGCCAGTTTACCCCCGGGCAGCATGTCAGGCGGACCAGGATCCGGTCTACTACAGCTCTCCAATGCCATGATGGGTAACTCTGGACCTCACATGTCATCAGTCAAAGATGAGAAGGATCGGGATAGGGAGCGGGATAGAGGTATGGATGGGATACGGGATATGGAGCGGGATAGAGATATGGATGGGATACGGGATAGGGAGCGGGATAGAGGTATGGATGGGACACGGGATAGGGAGCGGGATAGAGGTATGGATGGGACACGGGATAGGGAGCGGGATAGAGGTATGGATGGGACACAGGATAGGGAGCGGGATAGAGGTATGGATGGGACACAGGATAGGGAGCGGGATAGAGGTATGGATGGGATACGGGATAGGGAGCGGGATAGAGGTATGGATGGGACACGGGATAGGGAGCGGGATAGAGGTATGGATGGTACACGGGATAGGGAGCGGGATAGAGGTATGGATGGGACATGGGATAGGGAGCGAGATAGAGGTATGGATGGGGTACGGGATAGGGAGCGGGATAGAGGTGTGGATGGTACAGGGGATAGGGAGCGGGATAGAGGTATGGATGGTACACGGGATAGGGAGCGGGATAGAGGTATGGATGGGACACGGGATAGGGATAGAGGTATGGATTGGACACGGGATAGGGAGCGGGATAGAGGTATGGATGGGACACGGGATAGGGAGCGGGATAGAGGTATGGATGGTACACGGGATAGAGGTATGGATGGGACACGGGATAGGGATAGAGGTATGGATGGGACACGGGATAGGGAGCGGGATAGAGGTATTGATGGGACACTATGCATTTCATATTTCTCTTTTACAGAACTCCTGATTGATTAATTATGTGATAGGCTTTTTTGAATAACCACTTGAATTGCTAAATTTTGCACCAAACTTTTCATTAGGGTTACAATTATTCTTACAATGAATCTGATTGGTCCAATAATTAGTGTATTCATCTAAATAACCAATTGGCTCATAGCTCTTTGGGCGTTACAGGCTAAAAGCAGATTCATAAGATTATAAGTATTTATTTTGATGAAATAATTAAACCAGAAGAAATCATTAAAAGAGAACAATTCACAATAACAATCCTTCATAATGACTCATTTGTGAGTAGTATTAACATAATTTGAATTGATACTGTCATTGTTGTCATCTTATAATTACCATTCACTAATTGTATCTCTCGTACTCTTTCTCTTCAAACTTTCTCCCTTTTGCTGCCGTGCTCTTACAACACTCGGATGCGTTGGCCTTGTCTCAACTATCGCACCATCACCATCGCAGAACGAGAGAGTCGGGTAAGTTTCACTTTACGATTAAATTCATTTCAATTCATCTCAAATGCATATGTGGATGAAGGGTTTTTTGGTCATGTATTAGTCATTTTTATTGTTGTTTGGTAAAATATCCTGGCTTCAAATTCATACTGTAATGTGCAATTGTGACTATTTCTCACCTGCTTGGTTCCTAGGCGCTCAAAGCCAGGATTATATCATACCAAGTGATACAGTTTACCAAATTCATAAAAGTACATGAATCGGTCATTTATTGTTATGTGGTGAAAATATCACGGCTTGAAATTAGAACTTTTAATTTATATACAGTATAATGTGCTATTGTGACCTTTGCTTGCCCGCTGGATTTGCCGCCTCGTTCGCTTGCGCTCGCTCGCTCTCCAGCAGCCCGGATTATTTGATGACAAATGGAATCGTTTGGAAATAACATGACACTAACTGTCAGTGATAAGGCCATCCGTCGCTTTTATTGATTGTCAGTATAGGATAGACAACAGCTGAAAATAACAAGATCCAAGGGCATCTTGCCGATTGGAGATTCGTTGTAGTTTGACAACCCGACCGCTCCGACACAGACTCTCGATAGTTTTAATATTGTGGATGAACGCACTCAGGGTTCTTATCATACGGGGAAGAATAGATTGCGAGTGTTTATATTTATACATTTGAAGGAGAGATAATAATGGCCAAAAGTGAATGATTGTAAATTTGTGGCTTCAGTTTCAAATAAGATGATCGTCACTTTTTGTTTTTTTATTTTTTTGTTTTTTCAATGCAAACCGAAACAATTACTGCATTGAATTAAATACTGCAGAGAATTTTGTGTAGGCATGGAAACGGTTTTCTTTGTGAGGAGATCATTCGAACATAGCAAATTGAAAGTTAGAAACAGTTTACAGAATGCCAGTTCAGGGGAAGTGGTGGCGCCGCCTCCCTTTCCTTGCCTTGCACCAATGAACTCCCCAGGTTCGATTCACGGAAGGGTCTTGTTCTCGATGGTATTATATGAATTTGGGTCTCAATAATCCACAGGTTGAGTTCTCTGGTTTCTTTCTGCATTTGAAATTGAGCTTCTAAGCTTGTCATTGGTTTATGGAATATAGTTTCTTTGATATGCCTAGCGCCTAGCCTAAATGGCAGCTGCACAGTGCATTGATCACGCTAGGAGAAATGGCGCTAAAAATCGCTCTAGGAAAACAAAAACGAGAACATGTCACACATAGCAACAAGCCGTGAATCAGGGTGAATTCTGGGTAATGGCAAAGGGGATAGGAAACCCAGATAGCAGACTTACGAGAATACTGACATTTATTTTACATAGCTTAATTATTTAATTTGTCAACATTAAAGACGTGAAATCCCCAAACTTGACCTCCAGGATAATGACACAGATTTCCATGTCAACTGTTTCCCTCCCTCCCGAGGCTACGCAATATGTTTTCTGTAGTGTAGGATATTAATCCAGTGCAATTATTCCAGACTGATGCTTTAATCAACAATGCTCAAGGTAAATTGGTTATTTCCTCTGGTCGGTCTAATTGATTGGATGTGCGCCCTCAACAACCTTATAATCACATGCACAAAGGAATATGGTCATGTGGTGTGGCCATTCAACACCTTTTTTGAACAACAATAAAAAAAGTGTTTCAAGATTCTTGATGTTAATATATATTTGCGCTGTAAATTCAGACAAAATGTACCCATAAGACACTCTGTTTTCACTTTCAAGTAGGCCTTCATCTTCCTTATTGAAATACTGTTCAATAAGGTGGCAATGGACAGCCTGATCTTTGTGTTGACAGCTAGCCCTTTCTCTCAAGGAGTGTCAGTCAGACAATTTAAAAATTAAAACAAAGAGGTAAAAATATACATCATACAAATGTACACACACAAAAAATGGTGCTTGAAATATGTGAAGTAGTTGAAGGATTGGGCTATATTACCTAGCTATGTCAGTCAACATAGCACAGTGTGTTGATTCCTTGAAATGTCTGTGTCCCAGTGTGGATCAACCTTGATATTTAAATGATATTGAGCAGTTTTTTAAGATGTTTGGAGAAAAGCTTATCCCCCTCTTAAGGGTAGATAAGGTGTTAGAATGCATAAACCGTTTAAAGTGCTCAAAGAAATCTAAATCGGATTAATGCTGCTTCTTCATCATAAGAGGATTGTGGGGGGAAAAGTGTATGCAAAGAAGTGAAATGCTGGGTGTCTCTCTTCAAAGATTTTCATAGTGAACGTGCTCATTTTTGCGTAGCGTTATAACAACTAGTATAGAATAATGATGATGGGCTTTGCAGGGAAGGGAGTATCTCATATGGAAACATCAAAATAGTGAATAGCCCAGGGCATTGTAGAAACACCACGCACCAATCAGCGGAAGCAGCGTCAAATTTCCCTTAGTGCTGTTAGAATAGAGATTTTCATGGCTACAGATCATAATAGACTAGAAGCTAGAACATGCCATGCATAATATGTTTCTAATCTAAAGTGTATCAGTTCATTTCAAGGAACCCAGAATTGCAACATATAAAATTGTTTTTGAAAATCAGCAGAATGCTAATGCAGAAAATCAACACTTTTTGAAAATAACATCTTTTTACAAAGGGCCACCATTGCTGGCAAGAGATCAGATGCCAAAAGAGCGCCCTCCTCCTTTTGGTTTGCCACATTGTTTTCCCTAGCGGTAACCATGGTTAGTAATAATATGTGGTGTTGAGATTATAGCCTGGAAGGTCAGAGATGGCAAATGCAATTGTCCCACTCTTTAGGGGATTCATATGCAATGTGCGATTGTTGTTCCTCCCACCGTGCTTTGCCTGCAGCGAATCAATCCAAAATCCCTGCATTTTATGGTAATCTGGATTTAGCGCTGTAAACTTTTGCCATGCCTTCATTACCGTCTACCAACCTTGCACAGATTTTTCAATTTATTTAAAGCTCAATTCAGTTGGGAGTTTTAAAGTAGTTTTCTAGCTTTCCCCCATGAGAGTTAAACTGCCTGACCAAAATACAAGTTCTCAAGGCGCAGAAGGAATTACCATCAAGGGCGAATTAGTCTTATAACTCCAGTATATTATTACTAGGATCATGCAGCATGGTAAAAATTGATTCAATTCAATTTCTAAAAATGCACAGAAGGAAAAATTAAATCATCTGAATCTACAAAATCAAAACATAACATGAACTGTGAAGAAGAAACAAGTTTCTATTCTTATTGAGCCATATTGTAATTTTCAGCAAAATCGGAATGATGAGATTGGTCCACGTCCTAGCCAACCAAACCACTGCTGCTGATCATACACAACTGTACCATACCAGATCACTGCTTTATACTCTGAAACTATAGAGGGGGCTATGCATTGAATGTCATTGGTTACTTGAAATGGTGACCCGTTTGTTGTTTGTCATATGGTATATTATCGCAGGCTACATGGGTGATGAAATTGCTTAGTTAGTAATCTCAGGTCATGCGTCTGGTTGGGTCACTCCAATGTGAATTCACTTATTATTAAATTGCTGTACATAATTCAATAAGGATGTAAATGCATTTTTAAAGGCCAAGCTTGAAATTAAATCATATTTTTAACGATGCGTGATTATCGCGGTGACGATGGACATGGCTGGGAGCCAGGATTATTATATAAATCAGAGCGGAGATACTTACGAATACCCCCCCTACCAGTAACCACCTCAGGTTTTCACTTAGACCTAAATGTGGATGCAAGAATTACCCACAGAGACAAATAATTTTGTAATAAAAATACTGAAACAATGCTGATAATTTGGATACAATATTCAAAGTGTTTACAAGCCACTAAAATATGTTTTTCTTAAACCTGCAATGCATATTCAATTTCAGTCGTTTTTCAACCCAGTGTTTTCTCTTTGTATTCAGAGGGGTAATAGCACATGGTCTTTCCAGGAGGTTTAATTAATACCCCCCCCCCTCCCCCAATTTGATGTGTTTCAAGGACAATTTTGCTCATTTGACCCCCTTTTTCGTGCAAAATCGAGGACATTTTGCCTGAAAAAGCACCTTATATTTTACCACTTCAAGGACACTTTCTTAAATAATCCCCCTTTTTACGCAAAAACAAGGACACATTTGGGTCAAAATACTCCCTTAGAAAAATACAATTTATGCTCAGCGGAGCGGATGTCGGACTGAAACCACCTGGTTTTTTCAAGTGGAATCAAAGCTAGGCACACAAAAGTAATAGCAAAATGCTTGATAAATGGCATGGGTAAATCCACAAGATGACATTGCCAGGTGATTCGCAAATTGAACCCGAATAGCTGCTGTGGGTGATTATAGCTGGAATTGTTAGCAGACCAAATAGATTTCTATCACCAAATTGCACATGGCAGCTACTACTAGATTTCAATGGTCTTGCCTTCTAGCTCTTTTCATTTCTCGAAAATAATACATGCACAAAGCAGGGTAAAAGAGTGCGATATTTCATGTATACATTATTGAGTAGATCTATACACAGTGAAAGGTCACTGAACAGGCAAGGTTTGGCTAGCAAGCAGGCATCATAATCTCTATCCTGTGTACATAAGACAAGATTAGAGTTGATTAAAACCTCAGATAGCAGCAGGAAAAGATGGGGCTTATTGAAACAGTGTATTTACTCTAAGGCTTTTCTGCTAGTGTTAATGCATGGCTGTCACAGAGTCTGCAGGTGGATGAGGAGAAGAGAAAGGGGTAGATGAGTATGTGGAAGAGTCTATTATTACATACTATTTCCCCCAGAATCCACCACTGTGGTTTAGTTCTACCCAGAGTTCAACTGTATACTGTTATCATGGCTATACGATTTGCTTTCAACCTATCCCTTACACATGACAGAAAACACACAAAGCCAGGCCTCTTCCATGTCCATATAAATATAACCAATGAGCGTTGTACCCTGTGGCAATAACTCTCTCTAAAATGACTGCTTCTTGAAATATTAGCATAGAGATGCATTGTGCGCCATCGTATGGAGAGCCAAGTGAGAGGTGATACCATACAACTCCTTGTTCTCATCTCTCAATGCACTACTGTTTATACATCATTGGTCATTCAGTTCACATGTTAACGCCAGGCAGGGGTGTACATGTACATGTATGTGTAAGATATCAATATCAATGGACACTTAGCCTTTTAGGTCTACTCTGTAAATGAACTCATACCCAAAGTCATAATTTATTTTAAATGGTAAAATAAAAGCATATGGAAGATGAAATGAACTGTGTCATGGGTATTGACAAAATATTCATCATCTGGATCTTGACACCAAATTAGGGATTTGTACGGAATCAATCAAGGAAGCAATTTGCTTTAGTTGGTCTATATTATATTAAACATAGTCAATATTGTGGAATAAAAATCAATAGATTAGTGCTTGCCTGGTGGAACAACATAACTTTTCAATTTGAATTAATTCACACGAAGCAAAGAAGAAATTTCACTAATTTATGACACCTAAGTGTGTTAGGATTTTATAATAAAAGGCTCAACTTCTGCGGAAATACTGCCTTGCTTGCTGTGATGCCCAACCACACTGCCCAGTCAGTATTGCCCATAAAGGAACAACTTCACTGATCAGAACAGCCTTTTGGCTGTATGATTTATCTGATAATATAAAATGTCCAGAATGACCTTCTGTCTGATTTGCAAGCAACAAAGTGTTATTAATACATTCATGGGATTATTTTTGATTGATAAAAGACGGAGCGCTGCAGGAGGTTTTGCAGGAGGTTTTGTGGATAATTTGTTTGAATCAATAGCATGTCACTTGTTTGGGTTCAGTGGTAGCAGCAGGTAGACCTAATTAATAAAAGAAGCCTAAAGAGCTTGGATCGTTTATTGTAGGGGAATCATCGCTGAATACAATACACACATGGCCAGGCATATAGCAAATTGCCCAATTCAAGGCATTGTCCAATTCAAGCGTCCTAACCGCCCAAATATGCATCTAGGCACATCATTTGGCAACAGTATTTACACAGAGCCACTGTTTCAGATTTCTACACACATTTTTCAACTGCTTTAACAAATGAAGTCATCTTGGTTGACCGGCCAGGGCATATGTGGCGAATTAGCCTAGATATGTTGTCGTAACAGAATCGCTTATTAAAAGCTAGACCGGCTGATGTGATAGCTAGGCTGGGAGTCCCTTGCGCGTTGTCGCAATGTTGACCATGTTCCTCTTTGCTAAGCTAAAGGAAAGCCACTAGTGTTTGTCCGTTGCGAAGTTCAAAAGTTGCCATGTTACATCGCTGCATCTAGAGAATCAATGAGACATGTTTGTGAATAGTCTTGTCAAAGAGACCATGAGAGGCTCCCAAGTTAAAATACACCGAGGGCTACGCAGACTGTTATGCTGAGACTAAATGGTTATCTCTCAGTGCTTTACGCTTCGGAACAGCATCCATGTTGATAGGGGGATTACATGTACAATTTTATTCAGGATTTTCAGAAAGTTACGATTCCCCATCATAAACATCTTGTTATGCTTCACATAAATGTCACGCACCAAATAAAAATGAACCCTTAATTGTTTTGGGATCCATTTCGTTTCGTATTTGCACCCTGTCCTGTTCCTATTGACAGTAACTATAGGAAATGATAATGTCACATGAATGACAGTGACTGTGGTGAAGGTTATGTCAATTATAATTATTTGATCAATTGACACCTGACGCTTTAAGATTTGTGGTGTCAATTAACACCCAACCTCCACCCATCCAATCCGGTGCCATAATTAGTTAATTAGTAAATTCCAACTAATTATCTAGTTGCATTTTGACATCCATCCAATCGCCATAATTAGTTAATAGTAAATTCCAACTACCATTATCTAGTTGTATTTTGACATAATAACAAGATGCTCAGATCAGATGAGGGGCATCCCTTTCACTTACTTCACAGTAATCCACCTCTTACTCAGAAAGAGGTATGGGCATGTGGTGATCATGTGTGTGTTGGGGGGGGGGGGGGGGGGGCAGTGAGTTAAGTGGAACTTGGATGTAGGCACTAAACAAGTATAATACTCATTTATTGGCAGTTTGTATTTCACAAAACCCAAAGCATGAGTCAATAGGCATGTAAACCCTAAACAAAACACTCCATGGCACAGTTGCTAAGCCACCAATGTTGACATAATGTCAGCCCTGTATTCTCCCCATTCTTCTTGGGTTCCATCAGCATACAAGAGGCTATTTAAACAGTGACCTGGCTCAAGTAGGCTCTCCAAACATCCCCTTTTAATGGATCCATCATCCTCAACAAGTCTGAGCCAATATTCTAAACCAATGGTCTTATTTAAAACTCTTGGTGTTATAATCCCTTTGTCTGTGTGCACAAATCAGCCTACCAATTTACTAGACAGAGGATCCTTCAGCAGGATTATCTGCCTCGCTGGCTCTATTCTCCATACAGGATCCATGGCATTCTCGATCTACTTGTTAAAATTGGGGGATTATCCATGGAGTAGGTAACTGTGTACATTTAAATAGGATTTCAAGGGTCCTCTAAACAAAATGCCTCCCATTATCCATGGGTCTTATTGACATGGAGCTTTAAGTAAGGCAAGAAGACAGTTGGATTCCTAGTCTCATCAAATATGCATAAGGTGTACTGTTTGCTTGTTAGCACACAAGTCAACTTATTGACAAGGTTTATTGGCTATTGTCTGATTGTATCAGGAAATTATCTGTTGCGCCTGCATGAAGGTAAGGGGAGGGATTAGCATGTATTATGGAGAGACATATGGGGGGAGGGGCTTGTTTTTGGGATTGAGGAACATTGGCACCCATTATATTATTGAAGCCATTGCATTCTTTTGTCACCTGTGTCTTCATCCAGTGACCATGAGCGTGTTTCTCCCAGGGCATTGGAAAATTACCACTATTTTAAATATTACTGATAACTATTTTAAGCATCCGCCCCTCCCCTGGTTTTTACTTATGTAAAAAATTGACTACCCAAGCATGCCAAGCATGTCTACATTTGCTGTTTACTTCCGGGTCATGGTGATAACATTTATTGTGCTGATGTTTCCACATGTATTTTAATACCAGTAACAACCATTACCATATTTGGGGGGGGGGGGGGGGGGGTATTTGCAAGTTTTGTGTTAGCTTTAAATGTTATACCATTAGAACTAGGCAAAAAGGCTGGTTGGTACCATTATTTAATTACCACTATGTTGCCATAGAAACACCTCCCATTATAATATTATAGTACATGATATTTCTATTGATTATGATAACTGTTTGGCTTTCCTTTAGAATACCTGCTTCCAATTTTGATAATTCACTGATGCATAAAATGAAACCTACTCATACTCATCTTGGTCACCATGACATTCTTTACTTTAAAAGATATTAACCCTTTGAACCCGATAGGTCCGACCTATCGGAGAACGTTGTATAACCCGATAGGTCGAATAATCGACCTGAGCGACCAGGTGACACATTGATCATATGACTGAGTCATGTGATGTTCACCCGATGTGAAATACATTGTTTCGCAAGGTTTTCTTTGTGTTTTGATGTAATTTAGCTGAAGAAAACAGTCAAAAATAGCACGAAATTGGATGAATATGCAACCCAATATGGCGCAGATGATTCTCAGGCAGACAGGGATGCATTGTTTTACGGTCATGATTGGCAATTTTGGCGATAAAAACGGACGTTTTTATGTTATAAATAGGTTACGTTATATGTGTAGTACAATGGCATACTGCCTTCTATCATCGGTACCATATATTACCGATGATATAGGTGTACTATATTTAGCATTTTACCCCCGGAGAAGTCAGGGTGGGTGTACCGAACCCTTATAATAACTCCGGGTTCAAAGGGTTAAAGCATGCAACATTAATTGCAAATATGGAATTGACAAATGTGATATACCCTTTTAAAAGTAAGCCTATTCTTATAAAACATTAATCCTGTGGAAAGGTTTATCAACTTAAAATAGCCAGAAACCATAAAAATGTAAATTATTGAAAATCATAAAGGCTTATTGAACTAGTTTAGAGATTTAATAGGTGATGATCTTTTTCATTGCAGATGTTTAATTCTATACCGGGAATAAAGCAAATTAAGTCAAATAATTTCATTCTATATGGATCTTAGATTTAGAATACTGTTAATTTCTCCAACAATTTAATTTCGCGAATCTCGGGTGAGGCTCCAATTCACGAAATTATATTGCCGCGAATTGATGAGTGTGAAGATGACAGCAATGGTAGAAATTTTAAGTTTGCGAAATAAAGTTACCGCGAAACTAGTGATTATAAGCAATTTGCGAAAAAAAGTGTTTATTGCCCAGCACTAACTACAAAGCTCACAAGTCCCCGGGCCTAGTTCATTGGTCAGCATAGCGTAACACCCACTAATTGACTCTATTTAGTATGTGGGTATCATTTTTGGATATCAATTGATGTGCATGTTTCATCAACCCAACTACCAGAGAGCCAAGTTCAGTCATACTCCAGGGATTATATACAACAAACATATTTTGCATGGTGATAAGAGTTTATTGTTGGATTTAAATTTGACAGATTGCCTGCACTGTTTCAAGGGAAATTACTGCTGCACTGTAAATGCACCATATTAATTTATGTATACAGTGTGAACGGAAGGGGTTTTAGCGATTTATGCGGTTTGATTTATGAAAGAGGAAATCATATTAGCGGTATATTTATAAGTAGTACGGTTTTTTAATCCTTTTATCAAAACAGTTTACTTTGAATTAAGAAAATATGCATTTTTACCGTGCCAATTACAAACCTGTATGTGCGCTACTTTTTGCAACATCACATATTATTTCTTCGGGAAATAGTGAAATTATGGTTACTAAGGGAGCTGCAAATATTGCTCCTTCTCTGGCGCCATTTTGCACTGTGAGTGCGCTGTAAGGGTGAGTGTACTGCGAGGCATTTGACAGCAGACGATACCGCAAATGCGCTAACGAGACATGAACATTGAGTTTCCCCTCGCCGCTGTAATGGACCACTTTGCAGCTTGTTGGTGAATTAAAACGGCTTCCCAAACATAAATCCATACCAGCCCGTTTCTTTCAGTCGAAAAGACGGTGGAAAAACAGTGGGGGAAATGAGTGGATTTTTAGTCATAAACATGGCGGGAAGTTGTGATATTGAGCTGTCAAGTATAGGCATGGATCAAGGCGCAACGAGCGTGAAGTCGAGTGCCTTGGCTGACGGCGACGGAGGAAACGCCACAAGAGAAAGCTTTTAAACAATAACAGATAGATTTAACGGGACTTGTTACGCTAATGTGCTTGGATTAGTGGCACTTAGCGAAACATTTGGGCTGCCAATTAGGACATGCGACAACTACGATAACGCGTCGTGGGTGTAATTGGGACAAAATACTGGATTGCATTTTGCTGTTAGTGTGTGGCTGGCTGAAATCACAAAGTGGATTTGATTGATTAGTTTAATCGACAAAGAGATGGATAGGCCTTGTTTGATTATTTTGAAACTGAAAGGATTAAGAGAATTCTGGTAATAAGGCTTTGAAGGATACAGATTAGGCCTAATACATTAAATACAACACAGGGTTGATTGAGTTTCAGGAGAGATAATCTAACAACAAAGATAATACAATCATGACAATATAATTACGAAAAAATACTAGAAAATCAAACAATGAGTTTACCAAGGCTACAGTACCTGGGCCTAATTAAATGATTTAAAAAAAAGGAACTATGTTACTATACAGTACAATGCTTTTAAGAGTCCCTATACCCACCTTCCAACAGTTTCCACTTGCCACAAAGTGTTATGTGTTTTCTTTTACATCTTGATATTATATGATTGTGCTACATAGGAGAAGGACCTTCAGGAAGGAATAAGAGATCCTGCGATACGAGAGGGACAATGGATTTTAAGATGGATTGCATTGACATGGCTCATGGACTTAAGTTCAACAGCCGCTTCCATATGTAAAAAATGAATAGACGCTCATTGTCACTGTTTGTTTTTCTTCATTGTTTTTCTTCTTTTTTTACTTTTCCTTTTCTTTTTTTCTTTATTTTGTGGTTGTTGGAGGGGATTGGTTGAAACTCAAAATTTGAGATTACTAAATATCAAAATGAAATTCAAATTATTACAGAAAATAGAATTTGCAGAATAAATCCTTCGTTTTTAAAAAATTCTAAAATTCTGCCTGAAGAAAGATCTGATTTGGTACTGGTTTATAGAAATCAAATATTCGGCTTAATATTTCAAATCGGATTTGGATGGAGATATTATAATAAATCCTTATTTTGTTAAGCCCCATTGCTATAAGCCTGTGTAATTCTAGTCCTTCCCCTGTGCCAGATGTAAATGTAAGCATTATGATTTATAAAGATTTTTATTTTTAAATCGAACATTTGAAACCACACACAATGGTTCATAAATCTTTGATAGGATAAATGGTTCAATTGCGGGAGATTATTTTTGGTATAAATCACCAGAATCAATTTATGTCCTTTTGAACAATAATTTCACTGCCTAATTTCATGCTTAACTATAACCCACATATTTTTAGGGATTTTAAAGCTTAAAACTAATGATCTGATTAGTAATGTGGAAACAGATCAAGGAAACAATAACACTACAAATGGTACAAACAAAACAATGTGGTTATTTTGTGAAGTTTATGTTGCAATTGAGTGATTTTTCACTCCCCAAAGTTACAATTCTGGTCAATTCATCAGAAAATATCATGAAGGGTTCTATTTTATTAGTGCAGGTGCACTTACTGTAAAAGTGGAAATGTTTGCGCTACATTTATTTTCGCGCTTTTTGCGCTCAAATCAGCAAGCGCGAAAATTAAAACGCGCAAATATATTCGTTGTGTATGTAGGTCTATGCATGGAAGCTCAAAATCGCGAAAATAAAAACAAGCAAAATTGTTCAAAATGTGCAATGCGCGAAGATTTACACGCGCGAACATTTCCACTTTTACAGTATTTGATTTGATTTTTTTTTTTTAATATCAAAATTGTATTTGTGTGCAAGAGTTATGATTTGCAAAAATCAATGCGCACAAAATTCTTTGTATCAAAGCATTTTTTTTTTCAGTGGTCAAAATATTGTATACAATATATCATTTTGTAACAAAAAGTGAGCAACAGTTCAAAATTCATTGAAAAAACTGTTATACCTCTGAAAATTTGCTATTTATTTATTATTTAAAATATGTGTAATATATTGTTTATTTATTATTTTCCCCCTCCAGAATATTATTGTGTAAAGTAAATTTGATCTGATCAATTTTGTTAGCAGCTGTGAAATAGGATTATAATAATTCTATGGATTATACGATCTTACAGATTAGATTTGGCCTGGAAAGTTCCCCACGGGGTTATGATAAACCGTGGAATTAATAAACATACAGCAGCTTATACAGCAGCATGCTATTTCCTGGCTTATTTCTTTGCTTATATTTAGCCCCATTTTGTGTAGAAACTGAAAGGGTTTGTGGGGTGTTCAGGAATTCAGGAAGTAAGGCGGGGTGGGGTGACTTGCCTGCAAATAGAGTATGATTGTTTCAGGCTACATATTAATAGACGATATTAAATATGAAAATGTTGTTTTTATTGATTTTATTAGACGAGCTGTCAGAATGTCATTGGCCTAGTTGTTTTATGGGTCTGTTCTCCCTGGAGTTCGACGGATTTATTTAATAGGCTAGTCATAAATGTGAATCCGTAAAAATATCATCAAATCACCTCTTCTCATCCACCCCCACCCCCACGTCACTTGAATAAAATCATTGTCTATAAGATATGTCATACGGCATTAACAATTGATAAAATAGTGGAAAGCTAGCTTGACTAATATTTATAAGTGACAAGTGCTGAAACTGCTGCATCAGTCCACAGAGATTCAATGGAAGATAGGAAATGGGTTTTATGCTAACAAGACCGAAGACGTAATGAAAACCATATTAAGCCGCTATGTATCCTTACTAGGGTTGAGCGACATCAGGAAAAGGGCATGCCCTGAGTCCGGTAGAGTCGATGACAACCCTCTGTAGATCCCCCGTCATAATCAATAAAATGCTGAAATCTTGTCGTTATGGAAACATAATTTTTATTTTACCCCAGGTCAGGCCTCGCTGTTTGGCCAACATAACAAAGAAAAAAATCAGGGCGTCGCATATCTTGGGCTTTATGGCTTTCGGTAATGGACGCTCGTAATAACGTCGATCCCCTGAGCTTTCAGGCGGTTTTGAGTTCTGAAGATATATTCTGTGCGTGTGATGTGATATTTGCGATCGGTATGCGAGTCATGTTTTGTGGAGGCTTGAGAGGCTTGATCGTGCTGCCCCCGCCGGAGTTTGCGTAATTGGAATGTTACGTAAACAGTACATGGCTACATGTTGATTTAGTGGTTTTAGGGAGACTCGTTAATGTTTATTTGTGTTTAGTGAGTCATGAAATAGATCATCCATCTGCCAAATATAAGCAGGCTGTGTGGTTAATAGCACAGTGCAATATATGCACAAATAAATCAAATGGAAAAAGTGAAAACCTAAGATGTTTGACTTGTCAAATTATTCATCAAATTTGACATATTTTGTTTCCTAGTGAAAGTTCAGTAAAATATTAACTTGGGCTTTTGTCTCGCACTACCCGAGTGGTCTTTTGTGTATCTTTTGTTGGCCGTACGGTCAATACAGTAATAATGATTGCTCCAGCTTTTAACTTTCAAGCATCATCACATACACAAAAAAAAACCTCGGACATTGACAGCGTTAGCTTGGCCGTCGTCGAGTTTACCGAGTCTCAAATGACGGCGCATAGGTTGCGAAAGCACGGCTGAAATGCGTGACTTGACTATGGGCTCTTCTTGTGTTGCACCGAGAGAGGAGTTGGTTTTCCCTGTCTATTTGCGCAGTGCTATCGTAGCAATGGCTAGCCGGGTTGTATATTGACTCGGGCCTGTTGACACGCAGCTTGTCCATATTTGCCTAGCTCTGTGTGTTTTATGCGAGTTTATTGAGCCCCTTGGTGGGGGCTGCTTTTAACTCATCCAGCACAGTTCAATTTAGTATTGACAGGACAAACAAACCAGCCTGCCACGCTAGCCAATAGGTTTGGCCAAGATGTTTTAGATTCGTCTACGCAGTGACATTATGTAGCGTTTTCCTACCTGTACGACCTATTCAACTTTGAATGCTGCTTGGCTAGTTGGCTATCTAGATATTCCCAGTCTTGTATAGTTCCTGCATTTTCCTGAACGGATTAATGCACGAGACTGCGCAGCATTGAATAGCGGGCTAAAGCAATGTAATGTAGCTTTTTTCCCCCGACGACCTTGATAAAGATAATTTTATGTGAATTCTTATTACCTGATGATGTGAATTCTTATTACCTGATGATGTGAATTCTTATTACCTGATGATGTGAATTAGCACGGATGGGGCGCTTCAGTGTGTACTCATACGCATAACAATGAACGCATAAATATGAACGCTTATTGCAGATAGGGTCAGATCTGTCAATCAAACTCTGGCGGAATAAATTATCTCGCCTATGCTTTCCCTCAAAAAGAAATTATTACCACTCTTACTCAAGCTTGTGAGATTATTATCAAGTAAAGTACACATGTCAGATGATAAGAAATAAAGAGTATTTTTCTTTGACACTGACAGGATGCAAAATATTGCATAAATTCACATACAAGTTTATTCTCAACTATTAAGATGGCCGATATGACGTCACTCGAGTATCTCAAGTTGATTTGGCCATCAGGCATATGCTTGTTGTATGTAAGCTTTCGAGTGTTTGAGATTTGAATGAGCTGGGCATATTTACCACTGTATATTTGTCCACTTGGAAACGTGGAGTGTTTTCTGTGACTGAAGACATTGTCTGCTCAGAAGATATAGCCTCGTTCATTGCGACGTTTCGATCCCTCGGGAGGGGGGGGGGGGGGGGGGGGGGTGTACACTCGGCCAGTATGATGGCACACTAGGTATGCCAGTAAATGGTATTAGTCAAAGCAATTCTTATAAACATTTACAGTAATTTACTTTTGTTCTATGTGAGTCTTTCAGAGTTGCTTTTTCAATAAATGAACGGTCCTATAATAAAAATACCAATGGTTTTTCCCTTTAATATTTCAATCTGAGCATCAACTTAAATTCAAACAGACAACAGGGATTTGTATAAACCTGATATTATGCGATTGTAATTTGGTCTTTACTTTACTAAAGGTTTATGTAAAGAGGTACAATCGGCTTTATACTGAATGCATGAAATAATCTCATCAGGGATTTGGAATGTTTAAACGTAGTAAATTCATGTGATGAATCATTTAGTTTAAAAATTCTCATTTTGTGAGAAAGTTGTGAAAAAGGCCCAAGTGTTTTAGTAAGAAATGTTTTGGGCAGTTGAAACACGCAAAACTGGCCCCCTAACTAACATACACATTCGATAATGCTGTACAAGTGTTTGCCTACAGTTAGATTAAGGATGGTTGGCCTTCAAGTAACAATATTGACATATACATAACATGGATGTAGAGGGCAGTAGACTACTTCAGTAAGTGACGTGAGCAGAGGCTAATGGCCAGGGATATTTCTTTCTTTATTTTTTATTTCTTCTTCATTTTCTCCACTTCTTTTTTTTCCCTTCTTTTTCCCCGCTTTAAAAATATATGCATTTACAGTCTATCATCAAAACACATTTTCGGATGAAATAATTCAGTTCTGACATGACAAGTCATGTTTTGCCATTTTTATTTTAATGCAAATCTACCATTCCATGTCCACCCAATATGTATTTAAATACAAATGTAGGCAAATTGTAGACAACTGCTTGTTAGTGATGTGCAATTTTCATTTGTTTGGTTTATATGGAGGAAGGTCTGTAAAAATGATTTGGTTACCAGCCATCTCGTAGTGTCCATTGTCGGATTTATTCTGTTGGTTAAAAGTAACCATTTAACATCATGCGTATTGCCGGATATGTTTTTGTGTCTAGAGAAATCAAAAGAAACCGTCAAAACCTGTGTTCTGGTTTTCTCTGTTTACGCTTGATTAACCGCCAAGATCGGATTTATTATCTGACCAAATACGCCCTTCATTTAATTCTGTACCGTTCTCTTGTTTGTATCTCATTACAGAACTCTGTTTCCCCGTCAGACCGTGACCGGGCAAGCGTCGACAAACACATCAGCAAATACTCTGAACAAGGGGAACCGTCAAGAAAACAGAACAACAGTACACCAAACAACAAGAGGAAAAGAGACGAGAAAGACTCCGGGGTATGTAGTCAAAATGTTTGGAAAGGCAATTTTGTTTCGCTCGCACATACGGTCGATATTGCTTTTTATGAAATGGCCAGTGAGTTGTTGTGTAGGTGTGTGTGTGGCCTTGTGTAGTTCACATATATCAGCTTTAGGCCACTCGCATTGTATTGCGTGTTTTTTCTGTAACCCTTTCTCATTTTGTTTATGAATATTAACTTGTGACCGATTTTCTCAATTGCAAAATTGTCTGTAACCCTGTGTGTTGCGCGGCATCTGATGAAAAATATTATCTTGCGTCATTTCTGCCACCTTCCAGTACTATCGAAGTGATGTGCTTTTGAGATTGTTACTAATTCTGTGCTATGGCAATTTTATATTTGGTTTCAAATATTTCATGCAATGCTATCTAGGTGTATGATTAATTCATAACAGCCTAACATTCATCAGATATGGGTAGGGGCTGGAAAAATCCCAATCGTGTTTGGAAAAAACAAAATCTAGTTTTTTTTCCTACCCCTTGATATTGGGATAAGAGATGTTTTCACAAAATCTGGAAATAAGCTCAAACCTGAATAACAACATATATTAGTACAAAATCTGTAGTAAATAAACACCTACTGCACTGAAAGTGATCAATACTTCTTTCAATGTCACTAAGTAGCACGGACATGGAGTGAAAAGGATCATACATGAATCTCTAATGTGATGGCTATAGACCAATCAGTCGAAGGTAAAATAAAATTTGACTGTGACCTTAAGTCAACCAACTATGACCATAATACTAAATCAATGTGAATTAATAGGGGTCACCTTTCATCGCATCTTGAATGAACTATATCGGATGAAGCCGCCTTTATAATAGAAAAGCATAACATTGATTACTTTGGATGGATGTCACGAGCGCGCATGGTGCAGACATCTTCGTCGAAGTAGACGTTGTGTGGTTACGACACCAGGATATCCAAATCTATGTACGCATGATCTGCAAATTGGCGCTGTAAGTCTCACAATGCTGTCACAACTTTGCACCCTTTTAAATCTTTGCCAGCCTAGGATATCTCCCAAGGGAGCAATAGGATTAGGTGGTGAATAGAGAGAGAAAATATGCTACGTCATTAAAAGTCTCACCCAGAAAGCTTAGGAACGGAAAGACTTGTTTGTCATAGGTTTGGCCTGACCCAGGCACAAGTCCAACTGTCTGCTTTTATCAATGTCATGCCTCAGGGAGACCAGTGGCAGACTATCATCGTTTTCTTTAACAATTTTCTTTCGGTCTTAAAAATTGCTTGACTTACGGCCAGGAGACACGATAGAATGACGCTAAATGGGGCGTTGGGGAGACGACGTGAGGGCATGCGTGCGGAGCATGAAGATGATGCGGTTGGTTTAGGGTTCTTTCCCGACTCGCACGTTGTCAGTCATGCCAGGATGAGTATCTGCGATCACAAGTCCTTATATGGAATATCCAAGTCCTTGTACGGCAGACTTATCTCTCTACAGGGGGCTGCATTGGACCATGCGAACCATATCCGTCTATGAATCATGGATGCCCCGGGGATCGATGATAGGCTTATGATAACCATGGGTTTAGGTGTCAAGATTGTTTTTATCGGTTGGCATGGCCCTTTTCTTTTGGGTCACGTAAATCATCATTTGATGAGCAGACATCAAAGACAGTTCTACTTTAAGACTGGTTGTCCAGCCGGGGGTTGATTCATGAGAGCATCCTTGCGCGTAATTAGGACACTCTAGGGAACGTTGTACAGATCGTATCACAACCGGTTTAACTCAAATCAAGAATAATATGACCAAGGATAGATAGTCTGCAGATTTTACTACTTATCATCAATAAATAGTAATTTTTCTGATTTTTTCTGATTATTTTCATGCTTGCCTAATTCATCCAATATTTTCTGAAAAAAAAGTAACATAAAAATCACAATTATATTCCCATACATATTTTTTGAAAATGTAGATAAAGTAATATTGAGTGTAACAAAGACCCCATGTAGCTGTTTGTATCTGACAGAGCGTATAAAATGGAATCACTCATGTGAAAATTACTACCTTCTATCAGTAAATCGCTCCAACAATATTCACCATTGAAGCTCTCTTCCCTCTATTTATTTCAATCCATTAACTACAGTGTGGCGGAAATGGTTGACTTGCGATACTTTGACCTCAAACTGAAATTTATCATTTATGAGAAAATAATTTTGAATTTGGATTGAAATCGTCATGACAACAAGATATGTTTACGGCAATTTGTCACGGTCCGTGTATTCTTGAGGCCCTGTTTTGCAGTGCGGTTAGATATCTAGTTGTGATTATTTTATTTCACATGGAATAATTAAGGGGTTCCTATACCCCTAAATTGAAGTTTGATGTTGGTCAGAAGGATTTTCCAAAGGTACATAATTATGATATGACTGATGGCTCTGCCCAAAGGCTGCTTATATCTCATATATTTTGAGAGGCCTGGATGTTCAGAGCCAGTTGAAAGATACCTGTAAATTACTGAATGATTAGAGAATATTTTCTCCAGCAGTGAAGCTAGCTGGGGTAGCACTATATTGAGTCTAGCAGAATATTATTGATTCTTAATACTTTCCACGCGGCAGGCGTCTGCAGACGACATTCCAAAATGTTTCAAAAATGTCTCAATTATTGAATTTCATTATCATATTTGGAATCACCATGAGAAATGCATTGGCATAAGTACAAACATGCCTAGTATTCATCCAGTAATCCTTGGGATATACCTTGAAAGCTGGGAAAGGTTTCTTAAACATCAGTTTTGTATTTGGTAAAACCAATAGCCGCGTGGAAAGAGTTAATTATTGTGTTTCGATTTTATTTTAATATATATACTTGTTCAATTTCAGGACAGCGATGGTGATAAAAGCGACGATAACCTCGTAGTAGATGTATCAAACGAGGTAAGGACCACTTTGATATATTATTCACATTTTTTCCGACACCAAGTCCTATTAATATTCAGATCGATATCGAGAGGGGATGCATAATTCAAGCCCTTGCACTTTCCGTAAAGTGCACACACGTTTATAGAATTTGTTCAACTTTCAATGTAACAGAGGGTGTGTGTGTGTGTGTGTTATTCTGTATCAGAATATGATTATCCTTTATGGGCGCCGTGCCAAGCATCCAGTACTCATGTGCTTTTTATCGAGCAGTGCTTACCGGTCCTGTCACAGCCACTTTGTAACAAGGATGATCAGAGAGTTGTCGATATCAGGAAGCAGTTACAAAAATCATAGCTTTTCCTGAACCCAGCCACACATTATTTGCATGTCGCAACCCATCAGCTCAGAATGGATATGAGAGGCAAATCCTGTTGACTACTGCCAGCACTTTGCAGTCTTTTTTTCCCCTTTCTTCCAATTTAGATTTTTATCATGACTCACTGCGCACGGGGACATCTCGGTCCCTAGCGCTAATAATCGGCACCTGGTGTGCAATGACACCAAGGTCTGAGCAGGGGGGTAATCTCTGCGGCGTGGCGTGCGCCCCCTGTGGCGAGTGTTTGATGGGCCATGTCTTGTTTCAGTGACATGTGATTAGGAAAAGGTAGATGGGTATCACAGCGCAGCAGCGATGATAGACAAGAGTAATTTTTGGGATGATGTCATTTGCGGTTCGGTGGTTAAATCAATTTGAAATTTTATTAGGACGATTGATATTAACCAGAAAGCAATAAATATATTTATAAAAAAATACAGGTGCATCTGTATATTATATTTGAGTATAAATAGCAATTAGGTTAGAAAGTAGCTGCCATTATTGGTGTAGACAAATTTTGGAAAGTTTATTTTATCACCATCATGAAATATATAAATTTTACAACATCTAAATATACATTTTTAGAAGATATGAAATAAAGTGTCACATTTTCAAATTGTATTTCTCATTTGGGAAGTTTTGATTGCAAAATATCTCAAATTTGTTGAAATTGATGAAAATCACATTTTGCATCTGATCTCTCTCTGACATTGACACACATTGATTGTAATTTTGTGTTTCCTTAACCCGGGTTTTTTTCCCTCATTATATCCTATAGGACCCTCCATCACCGAGACCTAACGGAGAGCAGTCATCGCCCAGAGAAAATAACACTGATAAGCATAGACCAAAGAAAGAACGTCCCAACTCACCAAATAGCATTGCGTCCAGTGCCAGCACTCCTAATTCAAAACACAAAGAAGGCCTACCGGTAATGTTTAATGTCTGTTTTATGTTTACTAGAATACATGTAGCTAACAATAGGCTATTCAAGTTGAAAGCCATGCACCCCCCTGTGGAAGACATGACCTTAATCTTCCACACAGGGAGTGTAGATTTCAAATGGAGTCACCCATGTAGGTAACCCCATTTGCAATTCACACTCCCTGTGGGGAAGATTAAGGTAATATCTTCTATAATAAAGGGGTGTTTCTTTTTCTTGAAGTTGAACTGATAATTCTCTAAGGAAAATATGCATCTGGAAAGCAAGTGAATGCTTCTTGTGTGGAAAGTGTTGTGCATAGCAAAGAATAAGCCGAGAATCTAGTATCATCAACTAAGAGAATGCATGATATAATGTAATAAGATTGCCCAGATTCACTATGTAGCAAAGAACGTTTCAATCCAATAGAGGTTGTCCATTGTAAACAATTGTAAACAATGTATCAAGCCACAATGTATCAAATGTAATCCCAAAAGAACCTCAATGACCCTGTATTTATACATGAATAACACCGTATCAAACATAGCAATTAATTAAGTCATGATAGCCGACATCAAAAATAACTGGGCATATGCTATTTGTAAATGGCCTGATCTTTACCTATGTCTCCTTAGCGTATGAATCGAACGTAATAATGTCTGTTAAACAACCACTCGATTGGTCATGTGCTTACGAACCCACACATCTTGTACTGCTACATTAACAACATACCGACCGAGCAAGCCATGTATCTAAACCATGTATCAAACATGAGCAAACACAGACGCGTGTGTGTGTGTTTGCCATACATGCATAATTGATTTGTCAAACGTGGATGTTTCTTTGCCGTGTGTCAAAGTTATTTCCCCTGCTCAGCGTTAGATACAAATTGATCTTTCCTGTCACATTGCCAGCCAGCCAGTCGGCCGGCCAGGCAGCCAGGCATACATATAATGTGATTTATGTAAGGCCTGGGGAGGGAAGGGGGACGACGGTATAAGGTATAGGGGTTTGTGCTGCTCTAACTGGGGTGCTTTTTTTTGTGCAACAATTCCCTATTCATCAGTCCCAAATCACACACAAAAACCAAACATGGGTCCCAAATCATGAAATCCCCAGTCAAATTGGGTATTATATTAGGTAAAAACACCCTTAATAGTGGCACCACCCCCAACATAAAATAATTGTTGTACCCTCCTCCCCCTGATGTAAAGTGCTTGCTTGACATACTGTTTGGCACTTATAGTCTGCTTGCTGATTTGTATCTGTCTGATTGTCCCTGCTGACTTGCAAAAAAATAAAATACACATCCTGATTTAGATCAGTAATTTGTTACATAATTTGTCCCAAAAAAAATTGAATCACAGTCCATATTTAGATTCAACATGAAAAAATGCATTTAATCAAGCACAAACATACCTTGTCGAAACAGTCCTCAACATTTTCAGTTTAGCCAAAGTGCTTACTTGTGCTCACCGGTTTGCACGCAATGACTGATCGTGACTGGATTGTTAAATACACAAAAGTTCCTTTTAGATCCTGACTTTTATGTATGCTGTTGTTACCTTTTTAAAAAAAAACCTATGGATATGTATTTAAAATTGGCATTGAAATGCATTGTAATATATTACATATTGTTTACCTAATTGTCAGAATGTTCATTAGAATTATACATTAATTAAAGCTATATTCAATTTTAAGTTTAAACATGCCTTGGAATAATTGCAAACATGCCTTTGAAGTCAAGGATCTATAGACAGTATAATTATTACGACTTGTAAGCGTATGCTTATGCATATGCTAGCCAAATACTTGAGTCTAGACCATTCATTTTTAACATAAGTGTTATTTTATTCCCATAGAACGACAACAAGCCGTCAACGTCACCTGTAGCCAAGTCCGAGACACCAACTAGTGGTGGCGCTGTCACACCAGGTTCAAGTAGCAGTGTAATGGGTATCAAACCGCCAGTCGGAAAAGTGCCCCCTATTGGTAAGTCGTGATTTTGTTTGTTGGTGTTTGAGGAGTTCAGAGGGTTATTGAAGCCAAAATATATCAAAACATCATAATATAGATTGGCTTTTACATTTGTTCTATTCACATGACTCTTGGCGCCTTGATGCTTCATATTGTGTGGCTGTTAAGGGAAACCTGCATTTGGTATTTCTTTTTGGGAAAATGACCCCCTAATTGCTCAGATTTCACTTTAGGCAATTTCTGCAAGCTGTTCGCCGACCACCACACATTATGTTAATCAATTCATATAAGAAAACCACTCTGCCTGGCACATGACGTAAATATCATATAAGTCGTATAGATTGCAAAGACAGCCGGATATATGATAATGGTTTATCAATGAATGCTTGATCTATCTACGTCAATCTATTTGTTCAATTGTCTAACTTGTGATCATGCTCAATCAGAAGTGTCAATCTCATGAGTTCAAAGCCCCGTTGTAGGGTAGGAGTGTAGGATTTCAGCTGGATATATGATAATGGCTTATCAATAAATGGTTGATCTATCTACGTCAATCTAATTGTTCAATTGTCTAACTTGTGATTCTGCCCGATCAATGGTGTCAGCCTCGTGAGTTTATAACATTGTTGTAGGTTTTCAGCTGGATATATGAATGTTTTTTCACTGAATGCTTGTTCTATCTACGTCAATCTATTCAATTGTCTAACTTGTGATCATGCTCGATCAGTAGTGTCAGCCTCATGAGTTCAAAGCCTTGTTGAAGGATAGAAGTGTAGGGTTTTAAATGAATATACTTTCACCGCAAATTGATAGAAACAAGGATTGACATTGTTACTATTTCTTGTATTAAGCTCCGCCACACAATATCATGGACAGTTTGTTATAATTTGAGGGAGGCATAAAATGCTCTTTTTTTCTTCTTTTTACATTCAGCCAGGCAAATCATTCTTATATTGTATCTTTTTCTCCCATCATTTCAGGAGGTCCAGGAGGTTATCCTTTCATGCCCGGTCAAGTCCCCGGTCATGCTGACCTCCCTAATCCCTATGTAGCAGCCGGTCTTCATAACAATATATCACCAGGTTCATATAGAGGCCCAATGGTAAGTTGAATTTAAGCTTTCTTGACAATGTCCTTAAATAGGTTTCCAATGCAGAATTAAGCACATCGTCGCTGTTCTGTCAAAACCTCCATCAGGCCCTTCAGCATGTATAAAGTAATATTTCTTATGTAAAACCATTGGGCGGTCTGCTTTAAACATGATCAAGGGTAAAAAAAACAGATCCATCAATACCTTGTAAGTGATCTTTCCCCTGAATGGTGTGTAAAGCAATATTTCCTATGCATAATTATTGGGGAGTTTTACTTTATACATGCTGAAAGGAAGGAAAACAGGCAACAGGCAACAGGAGAACACCAACTTGTTCTTCAAAAAGACGGAGCTTTTACATGAGAGCTAATTGTGTTCTTTAAATCGTATTGGGGACCTATTTGAGGATAGTTGACACTGCCATATCATTCTTAGGCATTAGTCATATGATTTTGGATTGTTGAGATGAAAAGATGTCCTACAAATGGAAAACCAGTTGGTGTGTGCATTTTGTTAGACACATCTGTGGATTTTAGAATTTGTGTGTATCCCTTACAATAGCTGCAGTGCAAAAAACATCTCTAAAATCATTTTTGATATATATAGTTTGCATCTGTTATTAATGGTCAAAAAATCATTTCATTTCCGAGCACTCTTTCAATGGGCCATTCCATTTGAAATCCATACACCCCCTTCTGGAAGACATAACCTTAATAATTATTCCCTATAGGGTGTGTGATACCTGCATGGGTGACTCTATTTGAAATCTACACTCCCTGTGTGGAAGATTAAGATCATGTCTTCGGTAGGGGGGTGTATGAATTTTAACTGGAATAGCCTCACCACTCTGTATACTGCATCTTCTCATCTCAACATTTGCCCCCAATAAATAAAACCAAATAGAAATGTTATGATGCGTGACATTCAACAAATTGCAATCATCAGACAAAGAGTATTTTGGATATGTTTATAAAATGTTGATTTTTCAAAATATTTATTTTGTATCAGTTCAATCCCTGTGTTGTGTGTACCGTGCAATTTTCATATGTTCTGTGTCACTGAAGTTGGGGGGGGGGGACATGCTGACATTTTAATGATCACACCATAATATTACGCGTTACTCCAATGCTATGGCAAGAATTTGGGCTGTACATGGAAATATTGTACCTTTTACTGGAATATGATGGGGCATTACTATAGAATGCCTCTCTCACCTATCTTTCACCTATAGTTAGATCAGTTCCAAATTGGTGAAGTCTCATTACAGCAGCGAATGAATACAGAAGGACACGGGCGTGCGTGCGTGAAGACAACAAGCGCACTGTGTATCATATGCGTGACGCGTGTGTGCAGAAAAAATTGCGGCGTGTGGCCATAATCGCGCGAGTAATCTTGGATTATTTGTGCGCACGGAGAGATGAAAAAAGAATTGGACAGCGTGTACTATTGGGTGTACTTTTTTAGCTCCTCCACGCTGTGACAGTGTTAAATGCTTTTCTGAAGTCCAAGAAAGCCATATAATATGTACCTTTTTACCTTGAAAATATAGTGGCGAGTAGGCATGGTGATGGCAAGACTACATATATGGCTTTCTTGAACTTCCGAAAGGCATTTGACACAGTTAAAAGTTACCAATTGAAAAACCTGCATTGATAGGGGATTCTAAAGAAATTCCACCTGTGCCATGTTGAAAGAATGTTTTGCCCAGCTGACTTTGTGATGTTTGTGTTGTTTTATTTTGAGCTCAACTCTGCAATACCCATAACAGTTTGTTGTGTTCCTTTGTAGGCTAAAAAATGGTCTTATAGGATTATTCAATTTAGGTTGTTGTTGTTTCTTTATTTCTTAATTTATTCTTGACTAGTGCTGCTTTGTTTTTCAAAGTTAACGGAAATAAAAAAAACCACCATCAATACACACACAAAAATCAAAGTGCTTTACAGAAACTTCATTTCAGATCAAGTTCGGTTTAGGGATAATTTTGTCATTGAGAGAATTAAATGTTACGATTGCCTAAATTCTCTCAGGTAACACCAAATGAACATTCTGTATGACGTGGCAATGAAAAGCTGTGAACGGTATTTTAAAGTTGATCCTGTTTGTTTCAATGTCTTTGTAAACTTGTGTTTTTTGCTACAATTGAACAAAATCTGCACCTTTTTGGATATCGCTATCCAAGAAAATCCTTGACATAGACAATATGCTCTCTTGAAATTGCTCTTTCTTATTAGAATTTTATTTTGTACACAACTCAAGCCTATCCTCTTGTAAACCTGTATTTCTTGTGATTTATCTATGATTTCTTGATTCAATGTAAAATGTTACATACATAAGTTGATTATTATAGGAAAATGCAAAAATTGGACAGCTTGATTGTTTGTTACACCAAAAGAAAATTATTGTGTTGCCCTCAAGGGCCAACAATTTTGAGGCTAGGTCATTCGGTCAATATTACTGACAGACCGTGGCTGTCGTGATGGTTCATGTCAAGACAAAATTGGTATATTTTACTAATGTTTCTGGTGTGATAATAGTTTAAAAACTATTTATTTAAGCAAACTTTTATTCATTTCAAGCCGAAAATAGTCATATTTTGACAATTTGTGTAAAATTTAAATCTACATTTCAAAAAACAATTGGGATACAAATTTACCAAGGTATGCTATGAAAATATGGAGAAAAAATATATAAATGGTAAACGTCACACACCAGGTTTACATGGATGAGCTTGAAGTTCTGTATTTTTTCCCTTGTTGATGCGCTTGAAATCCACCACCAGAGTTGCCTTGTCTTTCTCAGATTTGGCCAAAACCAAAAATAGTAATCCAGTGTTGCCACCAAAAAAAATATCACCAATTAGTGACACAATTTAGTCAGATATGCCAGTCTGATATTATTTAGGCACATTTTGACATTTCCTGATCATCACTGAGGAAGCCAAACATTTAAGTGATAGACAACTTTTTTTTTGGCTCCACAAATTCAGCCTGTTTTGAACTCTGTGGCAACACTCCCTTATGGTGAAGCGATCCAAGTGCACCCTTTAGAGCTATGAATGTATTTTATTTGTGTTTCTTTTTGCAGTTCCCAAATCATGTGCAGGTACCTTTTGACTCTCCTTCACACAACCGTATTTCAGGGCTGGCCGGTATCGCAGGAGGAAAGCCGTAAGTTGTCGTCTCAATCTCTTCTTCACCATCACCACCACCATGCAGCCGCCGCCGTCCAGGCCGGCAGATTGCCCCACCCCCGGCATCTACCGATGGGCCCGGCTGGCACTGCCCCTGGACAAGGTTGCCTCATGCAGTAGTTCGTGTGGGTTATCTGAATACAACCGCTTGGGGGTGCTGCACCTTGCCATCAAACCAAACTATGGGAGGGGAATAGTGCTGGGCGATATCCTCATCATCACTCTAGTGCTGGAGGATATCAGTTTGATCACCTATCAGTCATCAACACACTGTCATCATCTCCTAGCTTCTTCTACCAAGCTACGCTGTGTTCACAACATTTGGATTTTATAATATATATCACATGTGATATCATCGGGCAATATATTCAAACCAAAAAACTGTCCTCAATCACTCTGGTCATCTCGTTTGTGTTATTATGAACTTGGAACTCTAATCATGTGAATATCTATCATTGCAAGGGTGTTTTATTATGAACTTTGAACTCTAATCATGTGAATATCTATCATTGCAAGGGTGTTTCTATGTATAAAACATCCCACAATTTCATTCACATCAATGACACTACCATTTAAGTCAACATTCACGTATGATAGATTGTCACTGAATACATACGTTTTATTTGTTGTCCGTAAAATAATTTGTACTTCACATTCTGTAATCGGTGCATGGTTGGTGGTAATCTTTGCAAGTCCCATCCGTTTAAATCAGTAGGGGAGGGTTCATCATACAGTACATTATTTGACCAACAATTATGCAGTTGAAATTCACGGAAGTATACCACATGCAATGTGAAGCGGATTAGTGTTCACCATGTATTTTCCATAGTGCATTTTTGAACCACTATCAGTTCAGAATTATGCATGCACAGAGGACCATGTTTAAAAAAAAAATCTTGTCTTCTTTAGTTGAGTAAAAATGATCAGACTTTCAAATCCAAGATAAAATTCTATTAGGAATCCTAAATTGAAATAAAAATAAAAATGCATGATACTTTTTCCTTTAGAGGAGTGTGGGAGGGCATGGAAGCAGAGTTGTGAAAAAACAAAACACATGCTCAATAACATTACTATTAAGATTGTGCACACAATTATGAGTGTTTCTAGTCTGTTTTTCTTCTGTTGCATGATGGTATATTAAATACTTTTCCCATATCTTTTGATGGCGGTCGATTTGCATATGTGAAGAGAGGGGACGACTTTATTATCAGGGTCGATTGATGTAACGGTTAGATTAAATAATCTCAAGCTATTTTGTGATAAAAATTGTAGATTTTATATTAAGTCCGTTCACCTGAATCCCACCACACACACCCACCCACCCAATCCATCCATCAAAAGAAATTATCTGAGAATTTCGTTTTCAGCAATTTTGATAAGTTGAAATAATTCACACACACGCACACCAACCAATCAATAATTTACTATTGGGTATACCATGCTTCAATACCACTCACTATGTATTGCCATATATTGGTTCATGTTGCCATTTTGTTTTAATTAATAATATAATATTAAAATTCAGTATCCATGCATATTCACTCGTTATTGGTATTTTAACTGATAATCTTTCTGTTTGACATTTCCTTGTTTACAATGAACACATCTTTGGATGAGGAAGTAAAATACTGCGACTGCTAATGATTTTAGAGATGGAATTGCGGTCTTTAATTTGACCAAAATATGCTTGGATCGTGTAAATTGCATAAAGATATTCCAAAATATGGTTAAATACATCAGTGAGAATGGTTCAAACTGTATATTGTGTTGAATTTGAGAAATTGTTTCAAGGTGGCCACCATGCATTGCTTACAAAATATGTTGTATGTATTCAAGAAGTAAAAGTGTTTCTATATGGTATTGTGCCTGAAAAGTGTATAATACAAATACAAACTAACCAAGTGATTGAGGACAGATTGGTTCAAAGGTCGTTCATGGCAAGCGTTCGAAAAATCCAAAGTGAACACGGATAGTAGTAGCAGGGGATAAGAACTGGTCAATGTTGATGCTCAATTTTGGTAAAAATTAATGATTCAAATTTTGGTTAATTAGCGAGGAATCATTTTGGCAGAATGACAGTGTGCATGAGGACTGAAGGTCATCAAATTTAAGTGGCTGAAAATTACTTTGGAATTTGTAAAATTTCAGATTTGGCTGAAAATGTATGTGATCAAACCCAGCACTATTTCTGGATGCGGTTGTAATGATTCCAAATATAATGTATGGTTCGTCTGAACTATTCAATATTAAGTTTTGCAAAAATGACTTTAGTTGCTATGGTAACGAATATACAGTATATTGTGCCTGCATTGTATTTGGAATCGAAGGATAACAAGTAGAATCATTAAAGTATTTTAAGGAATCCTTCTGACTATTAAGGTAAGATTTATAAAACAACTCATTAATTAGCTCTCTATTGTGTACGGTCATAAATAATTAAGATTAGTTTGGTTCACCTCGTATCATGTCATTCTGTACAAGCAAAACCGGGATTTCTTTTTGTATACCGTACCACAACAATGTGAACTTCTTTTAATTAACACAGATACAGTGATCGACTCAAATGGTAGGGTGTGCATATATAAAGATACAAAAACAAAACTACACAAATGTGCTGTCCAGAAGAAAACTGTCCATAATTACTGTTTTTATACAAAATATTGCTACTCGAATGCTATATTATATAATGCCCACACAATTGAGGAGATTTAAGCAAATAATCTAATGTCGTCAAACTTATTATGTTTGATCTAATCTGTTTAACCACCTACGAAAGTGAATGCTAGAATTGATACCTTAAGAAGGTAATAAGTGCAATTTCAAGTAGTTTGCTAGTAAACCTCATGTATAATAATGTCTTATTCATTGATTGCTCGGAGCTGCGACTGTTTGCATGCATTTTTTAAAGATCCAAGTACGATTTGACTGTCACACTACGATATGTAAGAATTAAATCAATACCCACTTAACTGTGGATTCATGTTTGAAAATGACGAGTTGAAACACCTTGCATAAAGCACTGCTACTTTTAATTTTTTTGCGGGGGAGAGAAGTAATTACAAAAGATCACTGAATCTCAAGTTAAAATTTAGTTCTCCCCCCCCCCCCCCCTCCCCCCCCCCCCTAAGGCTGTGCAGAACATAACCCTCATTTCAATCGAGACTTAATTTGGAGTGCAAAAAGCATCAAAATGTACACTTTTACATAAAACACTACCAAATTCTGCAAATTTTACTCATGTCATCGCTTGAATCCTGTGTACAAAAGATGGTGTCACAAACTGGTGGGAAGTGGTTATTATAGACAACTGAGCAGTAGTAATTGGGGTGTGTGGGTGTGTGTGTGGTTGGGGTGTGTTGCTTGCTTTTGATGATGAAGAGTAATTTGATCTTTGGTTATTGCCTGGGCTTGGTGCATTCAGCAAAATTATGATATTACATATTATAAATCCACTTCAACCGTAGCAATGTTGTTTTAAACATTGTAATTCTGTTGCGAATGAGATGTTTTGTTTATGTTATTGAATTCAAGACGCTTATTACTTAAATCCAAGTGATATATTGAAAATTGTCACTACTTTTCAACTCAAATACCCTGCACCCATAAAGTTCACCACAAGATTGAATGACAAATGATCTCAGAAGTCAGCGTGACTGGACATCTATCTTATCTTAAAAGATGTCTTTCTTTTGGAGTATTTTAAAGAAAGGGTTCACTTGATCACAATATCTACATCATATGATGACATGCTTCGTAAAAGGTAGGATTATTCTGGCGGTTACTACTACAAACTACTCCCTATTCTATACAAAATGTAGAACTGCTTTTTATTTTAATGAAAATATATTTAAGAGGTGTTGAATTTTGAATTCATGTCTAGTCGTAATCTTATAATTATTATAACTGATATAAGTCAGATCGGGAGAGTTAAAATCCATAAAGTGCTATGTTACAGGTTTTGCTCTGAATATCACAGGAGTTTTTTTATTTATTTCTTTAAAAAAAAGTTGAAATAATTCATCAAATGTCATCAATTTCTGTTGCTTATTCTAATGAAGTAATACAGAGGATTTATAAGTTTTAAAACCACTCTTAAAATTAGTTAAAGTATGATTTTTGCCATTTTCCCACGTGGGATTAGGAGTTGACGATAATTTGAGATTTTATGTCTTTTTGATCATTTTAAAATTACACTTTTTCAGAATAGTAAGAACGTGTATGAACTTTAAATTGTGTAACATTAAATTGTGTAACATTCCTCAGTTTCATGAACTTACACAGCATGATATAAGAAAAAGACAAACATATCATGCCATATGCCATGTAAATATCCCAGCCAAGCTTTCAATCGAGACAACAAATTAAGTTAACATTGTATCCGCAACAACAAAAAGTTGTACAAATAAAGAAACCCGCACCCACCCACACGCTATTTGAACAGATTGAGCACTGAAGAGTGTGAAGAGATCCAAACCAAACACGACTGGAGTGCGATTGAATTCCGCACTGCACACACTCCAAAATTTTGTATCCGTATTTGAACGCAATTGAAGTGCGACAACCGAGCGCGGATATACCTAGCCGCAAGCAGTACTTAAGTGTCTTATCGGACCGCAAATCTGCAAATTTGTCTATGAATATTGATATTTTTTTCGTTCCGTTTGAAAAGCAGTATGAATTAAGTTCAATTTGTATATAAGTACGTCATACGAGCACCTACTTGTCTTGTAAAGTGTTTGTGTCATAAAAAAATAAGTTGTAAATTTAAGAGTGTTTACACTTTCTGTAAAGTTGTCAAGTATAAGATAATATTCTCAGAATATAATAGACAATCCTGTACCTCTTAGTGTCATAACACTAATCGTAAACTTAAGGAATTAAAGTGCATATTTTTTCTGCAAAGTGGAGAAAAAAAATCGGAAAGAGTGGGATTTTTTATTATTATTGTGTTTGACTTAATTGTGACGTGCTTTGTGAAGGGCAAACAAATGCGAGACAAAATAATGGTATGTATTATTCTTTGATATAAGATATCTCATATAAATTGCAAAGTCTTGGGTTTATGTAAAAACGGGATATGTTTTGTTGACGGTTGCATCTTGACTTCCATCTCTAAATCAGGTTAAATCATTACGTATTGTATTGCATACAATTTGAAAATGAAAGTGAAAATAATAGAAAAAGTTTGATTTCAAATAGAAACAAATATATAGAATGTTGAAATGTGATATTTACCTTTCATAGATCATCACTCTGTATTGCGATCAGACAAGTGCTCACCAGCAATATATGCAATTAGCAAATCCCTTATTAGTTTCATAGCTTAATTTGTAATCAAGTAAGTTCTTTTTTGGATATATCTCATGACAAATGTAGTAATAGGTTTTGCATTTTGTTTGGTTTCCATAGGGCATATTCTTTTCATGTGAGCGCCGATGGACAAATGCAGCCGGTCCCTTTCCCCCCTGACGCACTGATTGGTCCGGGTATTCCGCGTCATGCCAGGCAAATCAACACGTTAAATCATGGAGAGGTGGTGTGTGCGGTTACAATTAGTGATCCAACGAGACATGTATATACAGGGGGAAAGGTAAGTGATTTATTTCAATATATAAAATGAATAAGGTCAGCCATATCAGGGAAGTACATGGAAACTGTAGTATCCCTCCAACTTATCACATTTTCGAATGACCATTTCGGGTAAGCTTAAAAGCAAACCCCATGAAAAGGTTTTGGCTACATTCCCATGATTGGAACTCGGGGTGATGTCAAACAATGGACCTATTCTCTTGGCTACATACAGTCCGACATACGTGGGCGCACTTCGATCAGCTGCACGTGCATGCTTGAAAACTCACCAAATGCTGCTAACCAATCAGAGTCGTGAGGTCGAGCTTACTTATTGCGCACCACGGATGTCCGTTGCACCGTTTTTTTGGTTGAGGTTGACCTCACGTTAACTACTCGAGGTCAACCTCATGTGACATGCGTCCATTGCTCTAGGAAATCAAGTGTAGGCATGTGCAGAACGCTTCACACGCTTCACGCGCAGCAACAGGTAGTGAATTGGAGTGAATTCTGGGTAAATTGTAGACAAGGGGAAAGAAAACCCATAGAATGCCAGCTGGGTGCTATATTAATACCCCTATAATTAAATAAAGGCTTACAAATTTCAACAATTTATTGGCCATTAATTTAAAATATATCTCTTTCTCGTATCCCCCACAATGGAATAAATGTTTCTGAATTTAATTTTAAAGTTCATGTCTCGCCATTAATTCACCAAAAAGATGATCAACTTAACAAATGTGGCATGTTTTGCCAACAAATGTTTTAATGGTGTCCAACTTCTTTCTCTCTCTTCGATCAACAGGGTTGTGTTAAGGTTTGGGACATCAGTCAACCAGGTACCAAAAGTCCAGTGTCGCAGTTAGATTGTTTGAATCGGGACAACTACATCCGCTCGTGTAAATTGCTTCCTGACGGTAGAACGTTATTAGTTGGAGGAGAAGCTAGTACTTTATCAATATGGGATTTAGCTGCAGTAAGTTATCATTATCAGCTATATAAATTAGATTGGCTGGATTTGATAGAAGTGTTTAGTGTCAATGAAGAAGTTTAACCATAGTAGGTTTTGTCTTTACATCAAATTAAGGAAATTATGGCATTGGGTTTTATGAGAAGAGTAACACAACCTTATGTCATATGACCTTCTTAGTGGAGCAAAATTATAACCATAAGTCCTACAATTTTTGATAGACTCATCAAACTATAAAACATCATCCAGTAGGTTTTATATGATAGTATAATACCTTTTACCTCGAGAAAAGTGATGATGCCAGAAATGTAGGTGTGTGCTGTCTGAGAAATTAGCATATGAAAATGGTGGCTATTTTAGTATATTATTTACACAACATCCTTTGTATTAACAGTGTATTGAGGCATCCTGATATTTTTGTATCAAACAAATACAGTAGAAAATATATTATTCTCAATACATACAATGATTGCAGCCATTAGCATCATCTTCAATAAGAATCTTTTCACATTAAATTGAAATATCCAGGCAAGGTTATATTGATAAGCAGGATTAACATGCGAAAATGTTGTTTGGACCAACCTTAAAGAAATTAGATTATGGAGTAAATCCTAGAAATTGCACCTTGTACTGAATTGATAAATAAAACCGATGTTTTCAATGTTGTTTATCATGCTTTACCTCAAAATGTTGGCAAATTGATCCATATTAATTTTCATCTTGTTTTTGTGTTTCCATTTTCAGCCTACGCCTCGCATCAAAGCTGAATTAACATCAAGTGCCCCTGCATGTTACGCATTGGCCATTAGTCCTGATTCAAAAGTATGTTTTAGCTGTTGTAGTGATGGTAACATTGCCGTATGGGACCTCCACAATCAAACATTAGTCAGGTGAGTGAGGGCGCTTTATCAACGAATTCAACAGGGTCAGCCTAGCCTGGCTCATTTGCATGGTTTTAATTTACGCTGGCTTAATCCGGCCCTTCAAGCATTGATAACCGGCCCTTGAAAAACTCTAAAAACAAACTAAAACATAGAAAACCAGGGCAATTTGGCCTCTGAGAATGTTTTCTCTCTCAATATTTATGGCCCTCATCCCCCAAGAAATAATTAGAAATTAGAACCCCTGAATTAAGTCGTAACATTAGTGTATAAGTTAATTTTTTTGCTGACTATTGCATTGTAAAACAGGCATAATTCTGTTAAACCCTACACACCAACATTGGTAGTATGCGTCGTTCTTAAAAATCATGCACTATGAATACCTCTGTGAAGGGTATAACAGAATTACTCCGTAAAACATCCCACCAGGTTGCGAAATCCACACCACCTCAGCTTTTGTATGAATCCCTTGTAACTCTTCCATCACATAAGTCTGAAGACACACCTGTTCAGCTTGTCTTGTAAGCAACTAAGGTGATAGCGGTCCTTGTTCGCCACTTGTATGCCGACTATTGTGTTGTAACTTACCCATCCCACAACACCAAAGGCCGACTGGCTTAGCTTCTTGTATGCTACTGTAAGCTTCTGAGATGATAGGCTCCCTCTTCTCCACTCATGTGCTTACTATTGTTTTGTAACTCTCTCCCATAATAGGCAATTCCAAGGCCATACTTCTTGTATGTTGTTGTAAGCTTTTAAGATGATAGGCTCCCTCTTCTCCAATCTTGTGCTTACTATTGTTTTGTAACTCTCTTCCATAATAGACAATTCCAAGGCCATACTGATGGAGCCAGCTGTATTGATATATCTCCTGATGGAACCAAGTTGTGGACAGGTGGATTAGATAACACAGTCAGGTCATGGGATCTAAGAGAAGTAAGTAGTAAAAAGGTGTTTTTTAGGTCGCTCTTTTATACGGAGGGGGCTGTAAAAGTGGTAATTTTTGTGTGATTACTTTTTTCACACATTGATCTCCAACTGCTTTGCATGTTTTTAAATTCACAATTTGTAGCTTCATCACATAGACCTATATGCAAAAGAAATGCTTTCGTGTGCTATAATTTTCGCGGTAGCTGTTTCGAGCGCGAAATTAAACGTCGCGTAAAGTCGACCCTGTATACATGCAAAGCCTTTGTATTGATTGTAAATGACACAATGACTCATGTTGTCAAAGACAACCCCACTGTTACGTGGCATTAGTTGGAACAGATCATGGTGTGGTTAAGTTGCATAAGCTCGTCGTTGTCTAATTGCCTCTAATTAGCGATGTAGACGGAACCCTTAATTAAGTAATAACAGTTGTTTGGTTGTTGACAAGTGTCTGTCGTATATCAAAAATTTCGAGTAGGAAGCCTTTTATCCTGCCTTGTGTTAGGTTGAGGATTTGTCAGGACGTGCCATATAGCAATATCAGTATACACTCATAAAAAGTTACTAATCGGGTAATAAATATGCTTATAACTCTCAAAGTAAAACTCCTACTTAAAAATATCAAGTTATAAAGGTGATGAGAAATGTCTCCTCTTTAATTCGAGATATTGCATGCTAAGAATGGTTGACTATTGAGGAAGTTTCAATCTGAAATGTACGTTAAAGTACCATTTTCATTTTCACTTTTTTCTTTTCAACACGGGGGGGGGGGGGGGGGGGGGGCATTAGTGTGACAGGTAACGCATATGTGCCGCATCCACCACATTGATCCATTGGAACAATGCGTCCGGCTATCCACATCGCATTATCGACTGGTGAATTGACACTTCCAGTTATCAATAATTTGCTTGTGATTGAGTCCACTTAGAAACCAAATCTGTATTAGCTGCTCTTCAAGCGAAATGAGTTGCATGTTTGCAGTTTTCAGGCATGAACATTTTCAGCGTTTTTTATTTTGCTGAGAAACTGTTCAGCTTTTTTTTAATAGTTTTTTAATTTAAATTTTTTAATTTATTTTTAATTATTTATTTTCTTGTTCTTCTTTTTACTTGAATTAACTAGAGGTGATTGTAAAGAGAGTATTATTTCTTGTAAAATTGGTGTTCCAGGAGGGCTTCCAAATGGTTTTTAAACCATAAAAACCAAAAAGAAATTAAGGGCTCCGCCCACTCGACCCCCACAGGGGCTCTGATCATGGACCCCACCAGGGCCCTAAGGCGGGTCCCTGGAGCCCCAGCCATTATTGTCAGTGTTTTTTTATAAAACCCAGTTTTCATGCCTGAGTTTTCAATTTTGATATTGTCCATCTAAAACCAGGTGAAAAATGCTACAGTATGGTCTAAACCTCACTAAATTGAATTTCTAGTTTTTAAGTTACAAACAATTTACCAACTGTGAAAACATAGTAAAACATAAGAACTTGTCACTTCTTTTGACTCATTCTGCTTGATCGCGTCACATATATGAATAGCATTTACGCAACCAATCTTGTCTCAATTAATATTAACATTTCTCTGTTTGTTTCCAATAGGGCCGGCAGTTACAGCAACACGATTTCACCTCGCAGATATTCTCACTGGGCTACTGTCCAAGCGGGGAATGGTTAGCAGTTGGGTAAGTTTGCAATCACTATGGATACATCATCTCACTTGAATTGTGGATGCAATGTCTAGTGACACATGCATCAAGTTTACCTGTACCTTCCAAATCACTCACAAATCACTACACTTCTAGATGCTGGCAGTGCACACTTCCCTTGTCTATCTCTTGGCGATCAGGCAGGCTATCATTGCATCAGAAAATCTTGACATTTTTCTAGCTGACCTCTTAGCTCAATTAGTTAGGGGGATGGACTACTACGAAGGGGACCCGGGTTTGATTCCTGGTGCAGGCACGGCCAGACCCCCCTGATTAAACCTGATTTTTTCTTTGATCCCCCAAGAAACAGCGGTCAAGGCACTACAATCATTACACTCTGATGTCACATTCATACTTCCAAGTGGGGTGAAGTGAATTCATAAATGCCTGAGGGAAGTTTTTCATTGATTAATTAAATTATTATTTTTCCATTGCATGTAATAACTAAAATCTATGATGCTTTGTCTTTTTAGAATGGAGAGCAGTAACGTTGAAGTACTTCACCACGCCAAGCCTGACAAATATCAGTTGCACCTTCATGAAAGCTGCGTATTATCGCTCAAGTTTGCGCACTGCGGCAAATGGTTTGTGTCAACGGGTAAAGATAACCTCCTCAATGCTTGGAGGACGCCGTATGGAGCCAGTATATTCCAGGTGAGACATGGACAAGAGTCTAACTTGGCATCTGCAGTTGGTTGACTGCCAATGTTAATAAGTAAATATGTACAGTGCATCTGGCAGCGTGTAGGCAGTACTGTGTGATAGTTAGTGCTGTTAAAGGTTGAAGGAAAAAAATAATTTTCAGATTCATTTGGTAATAAACATTTTACATACGCAAAATGTGTCCAAAATTAGTGCTTTTACAGTGATGTATTTTCTCAGGATTGTCAATGATAAATGTTTGAAAAGACAGAAGATGGCCAAATTCAAAATATAAACTTTTTAACCAAGTTTTGATATTCTCCAACTTCATACAAATAAGATGAAGTCAAACAGCCATGGAATAGTTGTAATCTTATAGCTTCATTCCTTAATACAGTGATGTTTTTTCTTAATCGCTCACGTTTCAATCAGAATGCAAGGACTTTAACACTTTCCACGCGGCAGACGATAAATTAATAATTTCACAAAATGTTTCAAATATGTAAAAAGTATTGAATTTCATTACCATATTTGGAATAACCATGAGAAATGCATTGAAATAAGTAAAAACATGCCTTGTATTGGTTCAGTAATCCTTGAGATTGACCTTGAAAGTTGGGAGAGGTTTCTGTAAAATCTGTTTGTGTCTGGTTAAAATAATGGCCGCGTGGAAAGTATCAAGATCACTGGTAGTTTGGAATTATAGTCCATACATCGTAATTTAGACCATTGCAATTCACACACCTCATTATTCAGCTGAGTGGATATTTAACAGAACTGTATCAGGCTAGTTGCACAATTTCTTTAGGCAAAATATTGCGCAGCATTTAGAACACTCACATATGCAACAAAACCAATGTGATGAGGGATCGGGAGCGGATCTTAAGCGCAGGGCTACACATTTTTGTGGAACATTTGTCTGAATATTGAACATTTAACTAGAACTTTACTTTTATCCTCCTCCAATACATTGTATACCAATTATAATAATTTGAATTATTTGTCTCTTTTTTTACAGTCAAAAGAATCGTCATCTGTTTTAAGTTGCGACATTTCGGCGGACGACAAGTTTATTGTCACAGGGTCAGGGGACAAGAAAGCAACAGTATACGAAGTGATATACTAATATCAGACTGTTAAACAGACTCTTCAACAATCTGTGTGTGTGGCAACTGTATACAAATAGCAAACTCTTCAACAGACTCCTCAACAAATTAGTGTATGTGTGTGTGTCAAACTCAAATCCTTGGAAGATATGGACTTCTGTGTGGATGTACGCAACATATACACATTTGTGTGTGTTTGCAATTGCATAACTCGTAATTTCTTTTGATAGAAATGAGTCGAGCCCAGCAATGATGAGATAGTATTGATGAAAGAGTATTCTTTAACTTAAAAAACCCCACAAAATATATAGAAGTTTCGAAAAAAACTCGTGGTACTGGGATCTACTTTATCAAGCTGACCGTATGGGCAACTACTTTTGATTGAAGATCACCATGGGAGTCAGCTTGGAATATCAATTTGCTGAAATCGGCAGTCCTGTTAAATCTACTTCAAGGCATCGTGATTGACAATAAACATTGTAAAAGTGATCATAGAATGAGAAAAAGGGCAGACAAGGCATATGATACAATATCTAACATGAAATAATGCCCTTATCATAATGGGTGATCAAATTATGATTATAATCCAGGTTGGAAATTCAGTACACTCCACTAGATATCATTGCACCAGCCCTAATTGCACTGGGTTTGACCCATAATGCACTGCTGCTTGGAATAATATACACACAAAGTGGTACAGGTCCCATGTTGTTTTTATGTATTCATGTATAGATTCTGGTGACGTGCACCCCAATCTGGGGTTGGTATCTACCATTTTTCTTTGGGTCGAGGGGATGGGATGTTGGGCTGTGAATTTTGTGAAGGCGTGCGTGCGTGCATGCGTGCCAAACCTGTTCCCATTATTTCTTCACCTCAAATTTGTCGGCATAAATGTCCAGGTATGATGAAGAATGAAACAACAACACATGAACCGGCACACTTTGAATTCTTTCTTATCCCAACTTGTCCTCCCTCATCGCATTCAGCCCACTCCTCCCAAAGACTAATGGTACATCCTTGTTCTTGACATAGGCAGATGAAAGGGTATTCAGGAGTTATATATCCGTAATCTCAACACCAAAGGCTAAGTTCATTCTTCACCATAGTGTATTTAGTACGCTGAGATTTTTTCACAAAATAAATGCACCAGAACCAAAATAAATGAAATTATAAATGTCTGGCTGGTATATTGTAAAGAAAATTTCAATCATGAATATTAAAATTTGTTAACAGTTTACGGGACTGCAACTATTTTAGGTGCACAAATATAACCTCTTGTAAAATATATGTGGTTCAGGGTTCCTCCTCATCAAGATATGCCGCTAAGACGACAAAACAAAGCCTGTTCTACGAACAAAAGGACCTCTCAGTTTGGGTCGGCCAGTCGGTTGGTTTCCCCCTTTTCCCTCCTAAAATAGTACAAAAAATCTGTAAAAAGGTTGCCGATTAATTACAAACTTAAAACAAATTTGTGGCCTCAAATTTCTAATAAAAGAGGGTCGCTCGGGGGTCGCCGTAGAACAGGGTTTCTTTTTTTGTTGTTGCCTGTGCATTTCACACCTTAATACCTAATGTATTCAGCTAGTATAAACCTTCAAAAAGGTTATACATTTTGTAATAACATCATAAATTATGATAATAGATGTAATCTTTTACCCATAAGTACACATAGCTATCAGCAAATCATCCCTGTTGTTGTTGTCATAGCAACATATATACCCATCGCTCAATTTGTTTACCTCAGGGAGCTAAGTTTGTTAAGATATTTTTGTGTGAATTGTGTCAATATTTTCAAAGTATTCCATGCCACACACTGTACTGCACACTGTGCAAGCTTATTTGTACTATGAATTGGTAAATACAAGAATCTCTAGCCGTATACAAATAGATTTCCAATATTGAATGAAGTTTAAGATGAAAATTGTTTCAAATTTGATTTGCACTGTAAATGATTGATGCCATGCACTTGATTTGTTATCAGAGAGGTATTTCAGGATATTTCCTTGTTATCCAAAGATCATGAACATCTGTTCCCAATAGAAATACATACCTGGATTTTATTTTTCAATTTAGAGATGCAGAAACCATGGTTACTCGGTTTGAACTTTTTAGAAAGGTTCATAAATCACCAATGTTAAACCTATTCAATCATTTGCTTGATCCTCGCGTTTATTTGATTAAGTTTCGCTCGTCATAGATTCTGCTAGAATCATGCTTATAGGCCATCATCAATTGTTATTATTTACCTATTCATAAAAGCTAACATAATTCACTAGGTGTTACAATCAGTTGAAGGATGAGCTTTAATCCCTTCGTGAATATCTTACTCACAGGTAACGCCGGGTTTCTCTTTGGTGGTGTGATACTGCATAGAATAAATTATAGCCTTTCATGAAATCTCAGCTTCATTCTGTATTACACTAAATGTATCTTCAACCTAACGTCAAGGATATACACCATTTTTGTGCTTGCATTTAGTTTTCCCAATCAGTTGGTAATAAGCAGTGTTTCCTTTCTCAAAGAAAATTTCAGCTGCACAACTTTTTAACAGGAAAAAAAGGTCCCCTGAGTCGTCTGTAAACATAAAGGAAATGTTTAGTTCAAACTCATGATAACTAAGCTACCGTGTTTGTAGTATGATTGCTGAAATGCCATACTGAATATCTACCTAGTTTTTGCATGACTGAGGGCAGTAGACAGTGGCACTATCACTATAATTGCAAAAACACCAATATCTACCTAGTGTTTTGCACTGCCTGAGGGCAGTACACAATGGCACTGTCAGTATGATTGCTACAACAACATATTGAATATCTACCTAGTACGAAAAATGCAAAAAAACAAACAACACCAAGGATCCGAAAACTGATACAGGAGGATATCTCGCAAATGTAAAATGCAAAGAATAAAAGCAGGCAGTTAGCACTGCCTGAGGGCAGTAGACAGTGGCACTATCAGTACACCATCATTTCCTTTACGATTTCATAATGTATTTTTTCTTAGACACCTTGACTTTATTTCTAATCAAACATTTGCACACAAAAACATGTTAGGTTATTATATAATGAACCATGCATTATTTCTTGCCTACTTTTGCGTTTCAAATGTCTCCCATTTATTTGCCCGATAAGAGTGGCAGTTATAAATGGTGCAGATTTGTTTGCTTTATTTGTGTAGCTTTTTATAAGGGTTAAGTGCCACAAGGATCCTAATTGCAATGGCTGCCATTTGTATTTCCTCAACGACAAACTATAGAGCAGGAGTGATACATAACGCACAGCAGCTTTTGCAGATAAGGCCTTTTTACATGTGCACAAAGACCATGTCTGCAATAGCTGCTCCAAGTTAAACCTTCAAATACATCAATGGCCGAGCCCATGATCACTGATCATAACAACTGGCAGCTATTGCAGATAGGACTTTTTGGCACTAAACCCTTCGGTGACCCACTATTTGTATAGTTTATGCATCATGTAAAAATACAGAGAGAAATATTAATTTGTACTAATCCCTGCAGACTTAACATCATCCTCCATGGTGAAGTTCAGTAATTTACATGCATTGTTCATGTATATCAGAGTACCTGTGAACTTGAATGATCTCATCCCAGTTCAGAGGTGCTGTACTGTATCTGCACACTCATGTATGTATGTTGTTGAACTTTGTCATTGGGGAATTGTGTTCTGTTTATTTGTAGGGAATATGATTCACACACATTATTGATAGAAAATAAATGGTGTTTTTTATCGGTATTTTTTTTGTCTGTGTGATAAATCATAGCTTTAAAAAAAAACTTTGAAATATTATACAAGTGGTGCATTTTGACTGTAAATACTGAGTTTATGTATAATGTACAGTGTACAGTTCTGCAGGAGTCTATATAAATAGTTTGATTATTGAGTGATGTGTCCTGTGTGGCCACGGAGAGCTCTACATTCAGGGGTCAAAAGGTCAACTTGTTTTTTTTGCTGTTTTATTGTAAGGCTTGCATCATTTTAAGGGGAAGTTCATTGTCAATGCCACACGGAGGATGGGGGAATTTAGTGCTATGCGTGAGATGATTATACTGTCGCGAGAAGATATTTTCACGAAAATGGTCATAACAGGCATTTCGCAATTTTGTATTTTCGCGAAATTCATGAAAATAAAAACCTCGCGAAAATTTCTACTTTTACAGTACAAGGATTATTTTGGCATGTCTAATATCAAACAGCCAAAGAGGGAGGAGCTTGAATGATGATTGACAACTCTCCAATAAATTCTTTGATATCATTTTAATGACATTTGTGTTTATCCTTGGTTATAAGACTGTATGGACGGAACGTGCATAAAAAATCTTTTAGGTAATTGAATGTTAACACTATTCTAACTCAGGAATATATCAAGGATAACAAATACCATTATAAATCTAAATTGATATTCAACTTGATGTAGACATGTCTATGAATATGTGACGTGCTCTTCCGAAACCAGACACAATTGGGCAAGATATCAAAATTGAGTTAGTAATTTATTATTAAAGTAGAGATCTTCAGCTTTACAATGGTACTTTTTTTTTTAAACGGACTTCCCAAAGCGGAGTTAAATCGTCTTTATGAAAACTCCAAACTGAGATATCGTTATTTAAAGATGTACTTACAATGTACTTACAATGTGCTTAATTTTTTTAAATTTTAAATAATTGCTTTTTTTGTTGTTGGTTTGATTTTTTAATCTGAAACTTTCACAATAATGTTATAAACACTCTGAAGATTAATTATTTACAAGAAACATAAATTCCCCAAAAATCACCCCAATTAGGTTTTGGAGCTCTGCCCAATTTCCGTCTGGTTTCAGTAGAACATGTCACATATATGTGGATGTGGTACAGGTAGTCACCTGTATGGTGCCCAAAAGTTAGCCAATTCCAAAATACTCCTTACACATCTGTAGAAATCCTGTGTGCAACAGATCACTGAACATACAATTACTGAGGAACCTTCTTTCATAAATAACTCCCTGATACTGGTGCAGTATGAATCATATACTGTAAAAGCTGAAATGTTCGCGATGGTTTTATTTTCGCGCAAAAAATAGCAGTCTGCGAAAGTTATAACACGCAGAAATATTGTTTTCAACATTCATGCAGTGCATCCAGAAGGTCGCCCGCGAAAAGAAAAAAAATCATAAAATGTCTACGATGTCAAAATGTGCGAAAAATATCTTTACGCGGAAATATTGGCTTTTACAGTATTCACATGAGATGACTGTCCCTCATAGCTCCCCACAGAACACCCCTCCTTCCTGTGGCAATGGAACACCCCAATAGTGAACAGCAAAAGTGTTATTTGTTTTGTATCATCCACCTATAAGTTTAGCCCACCCCATCACAGATACAAAGTTGGAATATACACACTTGATTTCATCTATTTTGTAAACCACTCAATTGATCCCCTCCCCATTACGTATACCTGTAACATGTGAATAGCTAAGTTAATATATTTGCTCAGCATCTGTATTTAATTGAGATGATTAAACAGGAATATTGTATAATACTGAGCTCACTGCCATAAAACAAAATACATTTTTGTGTAACTTTTCGATCGCTTTTCCATTTGGTGTTCCCAGAAGAAAACCACTGGTAGAATGTTTGGTCTCCAATATGAAATCATTGTCCATATCTAATGTATTTTTGTTTGTTTTTTCCCCGAAGGCCATTGAGGACAAAACCAGTCTGTACTGTGTGGCTGACCAATTCATAATTTTGTGAATTTGTTAAGAGATATAATTTCTTTTTAAATAACTTTTGGATTTTTTAAAAAATTGCTGTTGATAAACTAATACCTGACTGATCAACTGTTCATAAAATATCCATCCGGCCAATGAAACAGGTGTTTTGTCACCTAAGGTCAAAGGTCAAATGGAACAGTATTGAAAATGGTAGCTGATAACACAGTATTCTCATAGGGCATTATCAAACCAAAGAAGAGATATTGTACAGTCCAGCATGCTTAGCACCACTACAGTGCAAACAGGGCTCCCCAAAAAAAACCACCACCCAGTGCAAGACATGTGTCAGACACCCCTACCCCATGGAATAGACTGAATTGAAGTCGCATCAGTTGTGCGACTTACAGCAGGAGTTTCTTACCGACCCTTGTTTAACCCGAACTCTACCCCCCACTTTTTTCAGAATTTTTCTTCAACATGGAAAATCGACCAAAATATCCCCCGATCCCCCGGGACTTGATCCAGGGACCTATCGCACCAGAGACTTAGAATTCCCCACTACACCACAGCTGTCAAGGCTTTGTTTGCGCAAACTATATGGGCTGGGTCCATTTTTCGATCCAAACACTTCCACGCTGGGTGGTATTGGTATCAACGTGACCAGTCGTGGTATTTTGGGGTATATGTTCTGGTTATCATGCCTTTCATTGCAATCATTGGGAACCAGTAGACATTGGTGACAGAAACCAGTGGTTATGTGATGAAAGTGAGGCATGCTGTACTGCCTAAGAACTCTTCTATGTTATCAAATCATGTGTATACTCCAACTTTGTTGTCAAATAACTACTACACTCTTCTGATGTCTATATATTAGAAATTCTTTTGAGAGTTTATGAAAAGAATAAAAAATGTTTCTAAAAAATGACATATTTCACATCATGTAGTCTGTGTATTCATATTATATTTCATTTTGTTATTTGAAATGTAGATAGTTAAACAGGGCAAATTATATTAATATATATCAAAGCGAAGCTGACAAGGACCAAAATTCTGTTCTGGTTTTTTTCTTCTTTTTCTAGTTATCACTATGAAAAATTGTTGCAGACTTCATTACAATTTTGTCTTTTCATTCTACAGGGTGACCCAGAATGATTTATACCAGGAAAGGTGTATTTATTTAGCCATGAATACATACCATTGTTAGCAGTCAAAGCGCTTATGATTTAACAAATACATACATATAGCTTTCTGAGGAATTTTGAATTTTAAAAATCCAATGTTTTTGACAGAAAATATGGACTCTTTTGAAAAAATTGTAAATATTTAGTTTGACTAAAATAACCTTTTTTGAAACTCAAAACATCATAATTGACCATGTTCATTCAGCACAAAGCTCAATTTAAATGATATACAGGCTTGCTTGTCTGTGTCCTCTTTTGATTTTCACAACTAAATTAACAGATATCAACTGTTGGTGATGTTTTATAAAGCAATATTTGAATGGGGCAAAGGAATTGTTCTGATTGAGTAATTTATATGATTATATCATACTTTCTTAAGTAGCCGTTTTGAAGTTTGGTGAAAGTGAAAAACAGGTTTCACAGATTTTCTATGTCATGCCATATCGAAACGGATATAGAAAATTTGATGAAATTAACAGAATATGTAGGAAACATGTTGCCCATTAGGCCTAAAAAAAGAAGTTTGATTGGCGTAACCCGACCGACCCTAAATACATCGCCGACCCTAAATACATCGCTGACCCTGAATATTTTTTATTATTTTGAGGGGAAAATATATATATATATATTTATAAAAATTGAACAAAGTATTAAAGTTTTTGACTGTTTGCTTTCATTTTCGGCTATTTTAAGTCCCCATCGAAATGATATATTGTTGAACACAACGATACATGTTTAAAGAAAAAGGAATTTTGCCGTCTCTTCATTTGTGTGTACTGCTGTCTTTTAAGTGTTCAAAAGTAGGCGATTTAAAAAAAAATCCCGACCGACCTACCCTATTTGTTTTGGTCATGTTACGCCAATCAAACTTTTCTTTTTTAGGCCTTATATAGCAGGCATTAGACTTTGTCTGCAATATTTTTTTCATATCTTTATTATTTTTTCAAACATGGTATAAATCTTTCTAGGACACCCGATATTTAAAAAAAAGACAATAACAACATATACAAAATAGAAGCGTACATAGACACAGAAAGCTGAGACAGATGAAGGTAGTGTTAGTACTCCATAGCCAAAATGTAGCCCCTACTACTTTTACAGAAAATGGAGTATAATTTAAATAAAGGTTCTATTGACAAATCAGCTTTGTTACATGTTCTGCACCTCACTTGATTTGATATCTGATTTAATATCATTTGGGTCCTACGACCCTGGATAACCCAATAAGCTTATTAGCTTATTTCCATTGGGGTCCGTTAGATGTGTGAACAGATACAGACCGGGATGATCCCCTACTCTTTACGAAAGAGTCTGTAACCTTTTAACGTGCTCGGGTATTGCTCTTCTGATGCACGGGACCACCATTTATATGTGACTTCCGAACCACTGTTTTTTTGCTGCCATTAGGAAATCGTCACAAATCATTTCGCTTCATTTACCAGGCTACCTATACGGCGCATCCATTGATACAGCAAATCCACTTGAAATCACCCAAAGTGATTCACGCTATAACCGAAACAAATAATTTCGATCACAGCGTCACAATTCTATCAGGGTCCCATGTGCCTGGTGCGTATCGCAACGGCGCTTGTTGTTATGGAATGCAGTGCATCGGGAGACGGTGTTCAACCTTTGGATGAGCGCTCAGATCATGATGCTGTGATCAACAATTATTTGTTTTGATTATGGATGGGACTTCTAAAACAAAAATTCTAGTATCTTCCAACGAAATTGGTACAAAGTCAGTGTTCAAGTATCGGCCGATACTGGCACCTATCAAATGTTCCAGTATCGGATACCACTATCAGGGACCTTAAGTATATCTTGACTTATGGGTTCCTCTATAAGCTTGAAAGGCTATTTATAGAAAGGGATATCTGCACTCTTTAGCTTATGGCCATGTGCTTTGAACTCGCCACCATTTCCAGAATTTTACATTTGACACCATCTGAGATTCGAATTAATATATCGCAATAACTACTTTTTCTACCCCCATAAAAAGTAGATATTTGCCGAAAGGAAATCGCACAAGGAATTCAAATATGCTATTTAAATGATCAATAATGTTCAACAAATATAAAAAACTTCATATTATGATTAAAACTCAATAATATTTTTGTACCTATCCGAATTATAATTTACTGTGCATATTTGAGTTCCTCATAAAATGACCCATTAGAACATAATGATTGTTACTTTGTTGAAATATTCTAAATCGGGAAGTGAATGAGCCTTAACATTTAACATTTCATATTTGTTTAATAGTTTACAGATACAATTTTGATTTAAACTGCATTTTTGAATTCCCCTATTTGAGAGCTTTCCAAAATGTATACTTTTGCTATCATCGATCGGTTGAATACTCTTTTTGCTATAGTCATTTATATACAACTGATGAATTAAGGGCAAGTTCACTGTGTAGCGAAAAGGGAGAAAGCCAAGGACAATGCAATTGGTTCATGATTAACAACTGTTACGTTATAGTTGACACGTTTGTTGAAACAGAGACTTGTACAATATAACACAATCTTTAAAATGAGACCACGGTCATGTTTGTACCATACAGGTTGAGGAGTTATTGTAAATTGAACGAAGATTGGGAACATTTTCCATTTCCCCCATATAGATTGTACACACCACCTCCGCCACCCAAAATATAATCAACCATATCGCAGCCAAACAGTGATTAAAATAACTGATTTATTCACACAGATATGGGTTTTCAAATGATACCTCAACGATAGCTCTACCACAATATGGATGATTCGTCACCAAAAATGCAACATCGCCACCCTTTTTGTATTTACATACTTGATAAGTTAGGCAAACATATTTTTGTCAAGCGTTTAAACATTCTATTAAATAGTTAGGCAAATTAAAGAATTTTTTTACACTGCAGTAATAAAGTTAGGCAAATTATGGATCAATTTTTATAATTCGAATTGAATTGAAGGCAAGTAATTATTTACAACCTAGGTCAAAGTTAGGCAAATTATAGTCGACTGTGTATACCTTGTATAATTTCACTGTCGCACAATCGAACAACACCCTCTGATACTTCCCATCCGAGAACCGACCAAATACAAGTGTATTGGTCGGTTCTCGGATGTGAGCGGTATTCGCAAGGCGAAGTATCAGAGGGTGTTGTTCGATTGTGTGACAGTGAAATACACGGTATATGAAGCAGACTATAGGCAAATTATGAATCCCTCCATGTGTGACCCAATCAAATTCATATTCCGCATCAAATTTGACATTTCTGTATCAGAAGAAAGCTTATCTTTTTTTTCTCATCTTCCCTACCCTAAATTTAAGCCTGACAGATGTTTACTTTTTACTTAAAGGGGCATTAAGAGATGTGGTGGAGGCAGCGCCATCAATTTCAAAAATATATGATAAAAACTGGGATTTGAATATATTTGTACAATTGTATTACATGTATAAAGTTACACCTGTAAGGATTAAGCAGAATAAGCACTCTTTGTACAACAAAACGTCAATTCAAAAAATGCCGACAGTATCCCCCTGCAATACGTGTGATACATAACGCGAACCATATTTGCATAGAGGGTGTTTTTTAATAAATAGCGATGGTATTGTTTAATCAAGTTTTGCTGGGGTTTTGTTGGTAGAAACAACAATAATGGCAATTTTTAATGTTCTTCTTGAATTCTGAAGTAAATATTTAAAAAATTAAAATTGTCAACACCACTTAATGTCCCTTTAAATGGTTTTGAGGACCGTGCACAAATCACAGCTGTTTGATCCCACATAATTTGGCCGTTTTATTCTGAGAACACCGTAACTTGCTGGCCCGGTTCTGGTTTTAACTTATTCAAGTACCTGAATATACTGGCCATCTTTTGTAGAAATGTCAGAACATTTGTTGGTGCCATTTCTGAGAAATAGCGCTTTGAATATTATTATTTACTATAATAGCGCCCTCATCGGCCACATTTCCCATATAGTTACATGTAAAATGTGTGTAAAGTAGAAAATGCTGATAATTTAAAAATGGCTCCTACAATTTTCGTGACATTTTCACCGTATATACTCGTATTCATTAGCGCTACCTAAATCAGGTCAAACCATAACTGGGCCACTATGTAATCTTTTTTTATTCCATAATTTTAATTATAAATCGGACAGTCAAACAGCCGTGAAATCTTGCCTTAATGTTAAACTTGCCATTTCAGACCAATTTAAGGCTAATTTTAGGCAATTATTACGTTGAATTTTCTTTTGTTTGTTGGGGGACAAAATGGGATGGGGCTTGAGCTTACTATGGTATAGGCCTATACAATAGTAAGTGTATTGACTTACTTGACTTAGGTTGGGTGATTTTCCCGAACCACGATGCTTCTCCAAATCTTCCTTTTCAACATAGCTGTCTTGATTTCTTCTACCTGCAATCCTGTGTCATGCTTTAGTAGATCAATGTAGGTTAGGGCTGGTCTACTACGTTTTCTTACTCCATGTTTTTTGGTATCCAATGTATGAGTTTGGAAACTCTTGCCGGGTGAGTAAAAGCGGCGGCAAACGGTGAGAGCCCGGTTTGAGGACGGTATACAGGCGGCGCACCCGTTTCGCGCCTGTTCGCAGGGCGGTAATGGTAGGCGGCCACCTTACCGTCTAATAGAAAAACAACAGAGTCCAAACAATCAGTAAAAAATGCCAACGGTCTCATTGATTTTTGTTGGTGGTCACCGGGTCCATACCGTTATATACCGGGTCTATGCGGGGTCCTCACCAGCCTGGTACCGGGCTCACCGTCCTCATACGTGGCTAGCTTACTGTTTTCGCCGAGTGCATAACACCTCCTCACCGGTCCTCGGTCCATACCGCTCTACACCGGGTCTGTACCGGGTTCTCACCGGCCTGGTACTGGGCTCACCGGCCTCATATAGGTCTAGCTTACCGTTTTCACTGTGTCCTCACTGTGTGCATACCACCTCCATACCGGCTCATAACCGGTCGGAACGCCTGGGTACCAGCCCGCGTCACTAAGATGGTCGACGTCCACTACCGTCCATCACCGCCCTGCGAATGGGCACGAAACGGGTGCGAAACGTGTGTGAAACGGATGCGAACGGGTGCGCCGTCCTTGTACCCTCTTCATACCGGGCTCCTATCGTTCGCCGCCGCTTTTACTCACCCGCCAGGAGTTTTGAGCATGTTCAAATCTCCGGTGACCGGCAAAGTCCCCTGAACGTGTTCAATGGACGGGAAACGGCCCACTGTGTGTGCCGCCATCCGCACCCATTTTTTACACGGTAAGGGGCCGCTCAGCTTACACGGATACATGTGATTGCCCCATAACCATGTGAAAAATGAGTGCGAATGGCGGCACACACGGTGGGCCCTTTCCCGTCCGTTGAACACGTTTAGGGGACTTTGCCGGCCACCAAATTTTGAGCATGTTCAAAACTCCTGGCGGGTGAGTAAAAGCGGCGTTCAAAACTCCTGGCGGGTGAGTAAAAGCGGCGGCAAACGATGAGAGTCCAGTATGAGGACGGCACCCATTTTGAAAAAAGTGAATAAGACAAAAAGTGAATAAGGCAAAAAAAAACACCAAAAAACCAAAACATGTTTAGCGTCTGGACTATTTAAAAAAAAAAAGCCTGAGGAATCCCTTCAAGGTGGTTCGGCCGGTACCCAGGCGTTTCGACCGGTGAGGACCCGGTATAGAGGTGGTATGCACACGGTGAGGACATGGTGAGAATGGTAAGCTAAAACTGTATGAGGCCGGTGAGCCCGGTACCTGGCCGGTGATAACCCGGTACAGACTCGGTGTAGAACGGTATCGACTGATGACACGGTGAGGAGGTGTTATGCACCTGGTGAGAATGTCAAGCTACAAATGTATGAGGGTGGTGAGGAAAACATTTGTCAAACTTTTACCCAGAGTAATCAATAATGTATCAAACTTTTACTGATGGTGTAAAAACTAAATTGAGCAGCAAAAGAAACATCTCGTCGCTGTTCTATCAAAACCCTGCATCTCCATCTGGCCTTTCAGCATGTATAACGTAATACTTTCTATGCATAACATTTGGGTAGTCTGCTCTAAACATGTAAAAGGGCCAAAACACTTCTGTCAAAACCTTGTAAAGTGCTCTCGCCCATGAACATGTATAAAGCAACACTTCCTATGCATAACCGTTGGGCAGTTTTACTTTATACATGGTGAAGGGCCGGAATTTGCAACATTCGAGCTATGAAACTTGCTCCATATATGAATTGTCTGCTTCTTTTTGATTGAGGCAATATCTTGATTAGGCCTAAAAAAATGGTTTGATTGGCCTACCATGACAAAAACAAATAGGGTAGGTCGAACGGGATTTTTTGTTCTTTTGTTGTTGAAATCACCTGCTTTGGGGACTTAAAATAGCTGAAAATGAAAGCAAACAGTCAGAAACTTTAATATAGGTTTTCCCAGTTAGTTTAACACTTTATTCATTATATTTCATATCTCGTTAAGTTTGAATTCGTCCCAAAATTTTGAAGGTTGCATTTGTTAAAGTAAATTTCGTCTTTGGTCAAGTATTTCATATTTTGCGCAATGAATTTCATTTAATGTTCATTTGATTTCGTCCTAACACACTTCCATTTCGTCTGATACAGCGGTAACCTACTAATGTATACATTTATTTCGTCTTTGATCAAATAGTTTCATATTCAGTTCACTTTATTTCGTCCCATGTGGAACGTCCTGCCTAGAAGCATGTAAAATCCAGTTATAGGCCTATACGTTTTATATATATATATATATATATAATTTTTTCTTTCTTTCTTTCTTTCTTGTTCGTTCTTTACCTTGATTTTTTCAAAAATCGAGGTACTCTATCTCTGCCGTTTCTTTCCTCTGCTTCTGCTTCTTCTTCTGGCAATATTTCTACAAAATGCTTCTTCTCCTACAGTTTACATGCTACAATCACCAGATTTGGTCAGTAGGACCCCCTACCTGACCTACATATAGGGTCTTCACAGTTTGGGGTCAAAGGTCACACAGGGGTCACTAGGGGTCAAAACGTGTTTTTCACTTAAAACGCATTTCCAATTTAGTGAAATGACCTAGGATCGTCAAAATTGGTCCACATATTTCTTTTGACCGTACGCATATACAAAAGAACGGTTTTTAAAATTAAAAATCATTTGGGGTCACTAGGGGTCAAAATGTAAATTTTCAATTCGATCACTTAAAATGCTTCTTGTCTCAGAGGAAATGACTCATGACCTTCATGATTGGTCAAAAGATTCCTTAGGTCCATGCTCATATAGGGTCTTAAGCGATTAAAAATGACCTGTCATATGGGGTCACTAGGGGTCATTGAACTTTACAAGGGTAAAAGTTAAGACATGCTCCGATTTGAACCAAATTTGTTGCATCTTGTTTGGATTGATAAGCCAAGAAAATAAGTCAATCATTTTGACCAGGTCAAATGTCAAGAAGGGGTCACTAGGGGTCATTGAACTTTACAGCGGTAAATGTTAAGACATGCTCCGATTTGAACCGGGTTTGTTGCATCTTGTTAAGACTGATGAGCCAAGAAAAAAAGTCAATCATATTGACCAGGTCAAAGGTCAAGAAGGGGTCACTAGGGGTCATTGAACTTTACAGGGGTAACAGTTAAGACATGCTCCGATTTGGACCGGGTTTGTTGCATCTTGTTTAGATTGATGAGCCAAGAAAAAAAGTCAATCATATTGACCAGGTCAAAGGTCAAGAAGGGGTCACTAGGGGTCATTGAACTTTACAGAGGTAACAGTTAAAGGTAGATGACCCGATCACATTTTCGTAACACAGAATTATTTCAAACATACGGAGATTTTCATATCATATGAAAGCTCGTATTTTTCTCATCATCATACTGAAATTTGATGGCCTAAATCGGTATAATTACGGAGAAATCGATGAAATAACGTCGAATTACCGCGAATGGTGGTATACCACCGATATAGTTTGTGTACAACTCAATGGGTACAGTTCACAGCATCTTGTGCGTCTAAAATAAGAACCATTAGAGCTATGCAACTCAAACTTTGGAACACGACATTTTTAAGGATGACCTTTCCGATGTAGAATAGAAAACTTCAAGTTGAAAATTGGAAATGTGATCGGGTCATCTACCTTTAAGACATGCTCCGATTTGGACCGGGTTTGTTGCATCTTGTTTGGATTGATAAGCCAAGAAAATAAGTCAATCATATTGACCAGGTCAAAGGTCAAGAAGGGGTCACTAGGGGTCATTGAACTTTACAGGGGTAAAAGTTAAGACATGCTCTGATTTGGACCGGGTTTGTTGCATCTTGTTTGATTTGATGAGCCAAGAAAATAAGTCAAACATATTGACCAGGTCGAAGGTCAAAAAGGGGTCACTAGGGGTCAAAATGTTAATTTTCACTTCTATTACTTAAAATGCTTCTCCTCCTACAGTTTACATGCTATAATCACCAGATTTGGTCAGTATGACCCCCTACCTGACTCACATATAGGGTCTTCACAGTTTGGGGTCAAAGGTCACACATCGACATTATTGGGTGTCCAGCGATTAAAATTGAAATGTCATATGGGGGTCACTAGGGATCAATAATCCAAGACGTGCTCCGATTTCGATCATACTTGATGCATCTGATCTCTTTTCATTAGACAATAAGAAAAGTAAATCATGACCTCGGGGCAAATGTCAGGAACAAGACAAAAATCAAGGTCCCCTGGTCTTAGACCGGAGTCATATCTAGTTTTTTCTTTTATTTCATATGATTTATATCACCAACTTTCTTGAATGACTTAATGGGACTTTGTGCAAGTTGTTTGCACTTTGGTGTGGTATCTTTAGATGGTAAAACCATGCAAAAACAATATCCACGTTTTCAGTTTTGTTTCAATATAGACCTATATCTAACCTGCAATGTAGGCCTATTCTTCTAACACCTGACGAATATAAGTGATAAAAGTATTAAAAATAATGAACAAAGACGAATTATATTTGTGCATAGACCCGCTACCCATCAGGTGATACGAATTCAATCTTTCCTTGACGAAAAGAAATGACCAATGAATTAAATGAAATGGTCATACTTTGAAATATAATGCTCATTGACGAAATTTATCTAACAAAATGCGTAAGTCAGATTTTGGGGACGAATTATAACTTAACGAGATATGAAATATAATGAAAAAAGTGTTAAACTAACTGGGAAAACCTATACTTTGTTCAATTTGTATAACATTTTTTACATTTTTACATTTTTTAATTTTTTTTTTAACATTTAAAAAAAAAAATTCCTCCCTCAAAATAATAAAAAATATTCAGGGTCTGCGATGTATTTAGGGCCAATCAAACTTTTTTTTTTATAGGACTTAGGCAAAACAAAGGAAGTCAGTCAGTCAGGTGTTTTTGTTTTTATTCTCAAACTTGTGACCTTTTAAAATCCCCGAAAAATAATATTGTGGGGTTTCTATGTGTAAGAAAGCCAAATGACAACTCTTCACAGTTTTCAGCAATACAGGGCAAGTAAAAAAAAACCAGTACTCAACTTTGGGATTTTATTTCTAAAAATAGCTGTTCACACATTTCTCAAATTATATATTCTGGCAGAGAGGCTGTCTCATAGCTTTCAATGTTATTTTTTTGGTTAAAATTGGTTGAAGAAAACATGTTTTAAGCCCATTTAGATAAAAGTGTACATTTTAAAAAACGAACCAGATTTTTAATTTTACTATTGAATAATGGTGCACACTCTAATCCTATCATCACAAAAGCCCGATATTTTCTTTGCTCTGCTGAATTTAAGAAATAATGACATTGTTTTGTCATTATTTTGCATTTAATGTAATGAAAATAATATCTGAGCAAGTTTGTTTCGTCTTATTAATTAGCCATTGTATATGCTATGTATCCACTTATTCATAAATATCATGCGTCATTGACAACAATACTAAAAAATATGCAGTTACTTTACCAAAACAATTTTTTGACAATTCTTTCAATAAAATATGTTCCATTTTGAATGAAAAATTTGAATGAAAAAAATGATGACCCGACTTGAGTGTGTTTGGGGTCAGTCATGGAGGGCAACAAAACAATTTTTTGTTGCCTTATTGCTTGGTATTGAAGTATACCTTTGTATAAATATTGTGCATTTTTATGTTTATAATTTCTTTCTTTCTGAAGATATATATATACGGTAATTTGATTCTCTTTTTTCTCCTTGAAATGTAAAAAGCTCCAAGGTTTGCCTCAGTGGCGTAGCCAGGGGGTGGCAGGGGGGTCGCCCCCACCCCAATATTAGAGTCGTGTGGGTTTAGACTCGGTCGAGATTGGCACTGTTGGGCAGTTGCCCCACCTGACAGAAAAAATAGTAAAATAGTCGTAAAATTTGTACATATAGTCTCTAAATTTATGATGAAAACCCGTAGGATTAATTATTATTTGCTGACGGTGTTATTTTAAGGACTGTGTGATTTTTTGTGACCGTGCAAATTTTTGTGACCCCCCCCCCCCACCTCCACTCACGTGAAATTCATGAGGTGACTGCAAAAAAATGAGGGGCAACCCTTTACGAAAATTTCACTGCGCTGTCGGTTCACTTTCATTTTTTGCCCCCCCCACCCCCAATATGAAATAGCTACGCCACTGGTTTGCCTAAGCGGGTAAAGAAACTCACCATTTGAATTTGCCTTATTCCTTTACCCTAACACTCTTGAGTACTACGAATTACTATGATGGGGTGTGCTTGTGTCACCCGGCTAGGCAGTTTTTCGATGAAATAATGGCCCCAGGGTACATAGATGGCGAAGTATACTGAGCCATTTATGGTTTCCCCTGTAGCCTAGCGGTAGATCGTCTAGCTGCCTCTGAACCCAGAGGTCTGGGCTTCGAGCCCCAGGGGCGTGGGGTCCTTTTCCCCCTCGCTATTTGGCTGCGAATTTTTTTTAAAAAAAGGTGCCTTGGTAACTCTATTTCAATATGCGGGTTCATCCAATTGTGTATTGGTATCATCTTGACATAGAGGGAAGAAAATGGAAGTGGTTAAACAACAAGAACACTTTTCACCGGTGGATTTGTTCACATTCTTAGAGACATTGGCAATATCCTCATTATACGTCTCACATACGGAATAAAGCACAAGGCAGCAATAGTTTTGCCATTAATTTCCATTTGCTGCCTTGTGCTTTATTTCGAATGTAAGACCTATTTGAGAAAATTGCAGAGATATCTTTTTATAAACATGTATAAATATTGAAATAATGTTCTTATAATTTACATATTTGGTGAACCTGGCATTGAAAATAAAACTAAAATCAAGAAATGACCATGGTTTAAAGAAAACTAGTTAAAACAATCCTCAACAATTGTTCACAAGCAAGCCAGTAAAATCTAGATTGCACAAATAACCATCTATACCTTTTAAAACCAGATATTTCTGAATTCAGGGCAATTTCAACAAATTATTTTTAAAACAGTCATATTATCTCAGAGGTACTTGTTGGAAACATACTTTGAAATTGCAGTATATATAATACGTTAAAAGAATATCAGATTTAACCCCTGGGCACTACCGGCCTATCTTACAGTGGTTCTGATTGGTTTGTTGCGAGATATACTCATTTGAATAGCCAATTAAAATGCAGCTTGTAAAATATTTCACTCCAATTTTTATCAGGGATACAATTATTGTAAAAATGTCTCTGATTGGTGCAATAAATCATGTATCTATCTTTCTGACCAATCGGCCGGTAGTTCTCAGGGGGTTAAGCAATCCATCTCTGAAAATGTGACCAATCTTTTTTACCACATTGTAATGGTTGACAATGAAATTGAACCATTTTATCTACAGTCATCAAAAAAAGGAACTATACAGGTAATAAATGGGCTTTTAACTCTAAAAATATATATCCTACCTAAAAATATTAAATTATAAAGTTGTTAGAAAATTCATCTTCTTTACTATGAGCTATGAGGAAGTGACACTCCCAAATGGAAGGTGAAGTCTGATTTTCATTTTCACATTTTTATTTTCTACATGCGGACCCATCTACGGGTACCTTATCGATTACCGGTAGTGCAATTAGTGCGCAGGTTGGACAGTCGGCCGTATTGTTCTGATGGATCAATACCCCGATCAATACGCCACACACACGCTACCTGTCATACTCTCCCCCGTGTTGAAATGTGAAAATGAAATTGTGACTTTACCGTACATTTTTGATTGTCATTTCTTCAATATTCGACCGATTTTAGCGTGCAATATCTCATATTAAAGAAGACAAATTTGTTAACAACTTTATAATTTAATATTTTTAGGTAGGATATATATTTTTAGAGTTAAAAGTCCATTTATTACCTGTAAAGTAACTTTTTTTGATGACTGTACAAGACTACAATGAATGAGGGTCATTCAATAAGTTCTACTTCCGCACACATAACAATGCTAATATGAATGTCAGCCTCGATGACATTTGTCATGATTATATAGCTCTGAATCATAGCTACACATTTATAGTAAATCATAGAGATAGATTTAGGATAACAGAAACTTACCTTTAAAATAAATACATGTTTCTTGGGTTTTTTCATATAGTATGGTTAGATGTAAGAGCATGATCTAAATACTGAAAATGGACTTTATGCAAACATATCATACCCATCTTATTTAAAATTATGTGTAATATTTCATAAGACATATATTATGGAGTAATTCTGTTAAACCCTTCACAGAGGTATTCATAGTGCATGATTTTAAAGAAAAACTAACAGAATTATGCCTATATTATATATATCATGCTTATATAGTGCTCAAAAAGATAATTGTTAAACAATAACAAAGTTATGATGTAGGAGGTAAAACTTACTGAATGACCCTCGTAATAATTTTTTCCCCATAATTTCACCAACTTTTTTTTTAAACTACAGAGTCACACTTTTGATAAATCAGTTACAAATTGCAGTTAATTTATCATATTATTTCTTTATTTAATTATATGTTTGAAAATATAATTTTTAACAATTTTTATAAACATAAATTAAAAAATATGATTTGGTCAATATAGTCATAAATCATTTACCAATTGTAGTAATATATTCATTATTATATATTTCTCTATTTACAATTTCATATTATTTCAAATACTGAGAGGTGGATATCATGCTTATGCAATGCTCAACAAGTTACTTTAGGAGATAGAACTTATTGAATGACCCTCGTAATCAAAAAATTCATAATTTCACCAACTTTTTTTTAAACTACAGAGTCACAAGTTTGATAAATCAGTTACAAATTGCAGTTAATTTATCTTATTATTTGTTTCTTTATCTATATGTTCAAAAATATAATTTTCAACAATTTTTATAAACATAAATTAGAAAATATGATTTTGTCAATATAGTCATAAATCATTCACCAGTTGTAGTAATATATTCATTATTATATATTTCTCTATTAACAATTGCATATTTCATATCATTTCAAATACTGAGAGGTGGATATCATGCTTTTACAATGTTCAAAAAGTTACTTACCAGGAAATAAATATATTCATAAATGTTTATTTATCAAAATGTGTAGAAATGTCTCCATAATTAGAAGAAATGTCTCCATAATTTTATCATTTAATATTTTTAAGTTGGATCTACAGTTTCAGAGTAAGATTTTCCTACACATATGATAGTCTGCCTGATCATGCACACTTTTAGCCCCTAGTAGTGTAGTGAATTGTAGTAATAAGAAAGGTAATAGTTACGAAAATACTTTTTTTTCTCTCCATTACCCGATTGCACATTTTTGTTTTTGTTTTTTTCCTGATTTTTGCTGATTTTAACCCATGTGAACAATGGTGAATAGTCCCTTACTGAAAAAAATCCGCATTTCATACACATGTTTTCAAACAGAAATGATATCCACCTTAACTAGAGTTTAATCAGTTCCAAACTGGCGCGGTTTTTTATCTCTCTGCACGCAAAAAATAATCCAAACGTATCCACGCGGTTATGGCCACAGACACTGTTTTTGCTGTACGCACCCTTCATGCATACGATGCACAGGGCGCTTGTTGCCTTCATGTGCGCCTGCGTCCTTCTGCATTCATTCGCTGCTATTAAGAGGCTTCACCAATTTGGAACTGATCAAACTATAGCTTCTAGCGCTTCTATGGTTTAGTAATCATGCGTGTCTTAGATTCAATAAATGCCTCTAAGATAGTTTAAAGCTGACACCCACAGTATTGTATTGAATTTACATGCACAAATATAGTTAAAAAAAGTTAAAATATAATTTTTCAGGCCAAAAAAAGAAGAAGAAAAAAGTTTGTCTCAAAAGGCTATGCCAAATGCTGGTTTTCTATTTCCCCTCTTTTTTTAAAGTAAAAATTGCTATGCAAAACGTGGTATTTTGTTTAAAACATAAGACAGGCTCTGTGAAATGTATATTTTAACCCTTTGAACCCTGAGTTATTGGTGGGGGACAGAAGCTCCACCCGGAGTTATTTTCGCGAATAATGGATAAATCTATGTTTAGTGATTTCCGATCTTACACCCTATTGATCGTTATATTGTGATATACTGCCCTCTATCATCGTAATTAGATGTTATTCGTAATAAAACATCCGTTTTTGGTAGCTTTATTCTGTTTTTATCGCCAAAATCGCTATTCATATCGTACTACAATGCATTACTGTCTACCTGAGAATGATCTGCGCAAGCATATTCATCCCATTTCGTGCTATTTTTGACAAGTTTTCATCAGCAAATGACATCAAAACACAACATAAACCTGCGGAAACAAGGCATCTAACATCAGGTAAACATCACATGATTTGAAAGTCATATGACAACTCAAAATCACATGATCAATGTGTCACCTTTACGGCTTTCGGGTTATAGCGTTTTTCTCCGTGCCGCCGCAATTATTACGGGTTCAAAGGGTTAACACTACCATAGTAGAAACAAATCACATTTTGTTGAACTGTATTTAACTTCCATTTGTATGTGGCGATTTTACTCTTTGTAAGCAAGTAAATGAAGCTGCTATGGTACTTCACAATGTGAAATTCAAATCATCATCTTCAAAAGCATCATCTTCAAAAGCATCATCTTCAAAAGTTCAAGAAAAAAATGAAGAAAAAAACCGTATGCGCTTAAATGTGAATTTTAAAAGCTATGAGCGCGGTCTTCGGAGCCAAACTTTTTTTATTATTTGCTGTAAGTTTAAAAAATTGAAATGAAGGTGCTCCCAAAAATCATTGATTTGAAATAGGATAAATACATTTCTTATAAATAGATTGCATTTTTAGGGTAACTCAGCTGCTTGATTTTGCATAAGGCCACTTGAAAAAATGAATTCCTTTCTTGTAGCCCTCCTTTTTCACTCTCTAGGAGAAGGTGTTTTTTTCTTCAATTAAATGTTCTTTTATTACGTTTCTAATGCTGACATTGTAATGGTTACTAAGCCTCCTTGTGCATTAATCAACTCAGTCACTGAGGGGTCTAACCTACAGGTACTTAACTAGAACTGTCTTTAAAAAGACAATAATATTAGGCTGGCCGCCAAAAAATAAAAGGGCCTCACTATTTTCCTGATGCTGCTAAAAGATGCTGGCAGTCAAGGCTCAAGATAACAGTTTTTTTACCGGGAGCTACGAATCATGGGATTTATTGAGAACCAGGAGCTACTTTCAGTCTACCGGGAGCTAATTTTTTATTAAATTGTATTGTCAAATCAAAATTCGATGTCTTAGGCAAGGTTACCGATCATCAACGGGCCCTGGTTTGGACAAAATATCAGCGCTCGGTTGTTTGTTTTCAGCATTACCGGGCGCTATGACAGCCATATTTATGTGTCAATTTAGTAAAAGTATAAACAGCCCTCCCTCTTCTCTTTTCGGTTTTTAAGGGTTGATTCACTCTAAAAACCATGATTTTGAAGTAATAAGGAATCATGTCGCTCTGTAACTCAGAATATATTCATGATTTATGATCAGAAATATAAATCTGCAAGATAACATACTTTCAAAAAAATCAAGCATAGAGGGCGCCTCCTAGAAAAGATCATGTAATATGCCTTTAAAATAATACACCCTGAAATGATTAAACCACTTAGCGGTTTAATCATTTCACACATTTTACTCATTTTCATCACCTTTTGGATGAATAACATTCAGCTGTCCAAAATCAAACACTTATGCAATTATTAATTACTGTGACATGCACTTATCAGCTCGGTATGGTACCAGTGGTACCCCTTTCCCATTTCCCATGTGCTCACCATGACTCCCAGTTCAGTCTTTTAAAAACTGTCCTTAAATTCAAAATGTTTGCTTTCTGATGCTTTTACCTTCAATTTTGAGGGAAGGTGAGTGCTTTCATTCAGCTGTCTTTTGAAATTATAAATCAGCTCACATGAGAAGATTGTGCTATTAATGCCCCTTTAAATCAGTTCACAAGACACTCCCCTTTTATGATGACATTTATCAAGCCTTGTAACTTTTGAAATAATAACGTGATGTACCGGTATATAAAATGAGTCAGAGAATCAATTTTTGGTATCAAATTTCACTAAAAATGCTGATTTTTAAAAAATGTTGACCCATTTGACTCGTTTGTAAAATCAAAAGAAGAATCCTAGAGAAGTGTCCTAAAAAAAGTGATTTTTTTTGGGTCAAAAATGTAAAAAACAGCGGCATTTTTAGTACCAAAATGGATTCTTTGACTCTTTTCATTTCCAAAATTGTATACTTTCATATATATCTCATTAATAGTTCAAAAGTTACAGCGCTTGATAACTTTCATATTAAAAGGGTTGACCTTTTAAACATAAAACCAATTTGGTAGGTTAACATTCTGCTAACCAGTCTTTCTGTGCTGACCATCTTGGACTCTTGGTGACCGGTTATTCTGTCTTGACCGTCTTTGAGGATGGGTATCTCCAGATCAGAAACAGTTGTATTAATCCTGATAAGACACCAGGACAACAAGGGGCCTGGAAAATAGAAACATTTACAAATAATCTTAAAAATAGAAACATTTAAAATTAATTTTAAAAATAGGAACATTTAAAAATAATCTTAAAAATATAAACATTTAAAAATAATCTTAAAAATAGAAACATTTAAATATAATCTTAAAAATAGGAACATTTAAAAGTAATCTTAAAAATATAAACATTTAAAATCAATTTTAAAAATAGGAACATTTAAAAATAATCTTAAAAATAGAAACATTTAAAAATAATCTTAGAAATAGAAACATTTAAAAATAATCTTAAAAATAGAAACATTTAAAAATAGAAACATTTAAAAATAATCTTAAATCGAAGTATTCAGTCAATTTATTGTTTATCACTTTCCAAGCGGCAGTCGTCTGCAGACGACACTTCAAATGTTCACAAAATGTTTAAAAAATGTCAAAATGAGATATACATTAAGGAAGTACAAACATGCCTTGGACCAGTAATTCTTGAGATAAGACTTTGAAAATTGGGAAAAGTTTATGAAAAATCTGTTTTGTAAATGTGATAAAACTAATAGCCGCGTGGAAAGTGTTATATTAAACATGGCAAAAAAAAGAAAGTCCACACTCATCACAGAGGTCTGAATTTTGAATAATAGTACAATCTCTATAAAGGGTCATTCAAAAAGTTCTACCTCTTCCCTCGTAACATCACTAATATGAATGATAGCCTCATGACGTTCCACAAGATTATAGCTCTGAACCATAGCTACATATCCATAGTGAATGATAAGTCATACCTGTTGCACTTTTGGTCTGATGCGGTCAAAGCCAGAGAGAGATTTTGGACAATGGAAATAGAAAATTACCCTCAAAATAAGTATTTTTTTGTCTCCTCCGTATAGTACGGGTAGAGCATGATTTTAATATTGAAAATAGAAAATAATGGATAATATCTAAAAGTAATACAGTATTATCATGTGATGTGTAAATAAGATTGTAGGCAATATTAACTCTTGTAGGCCTGCAAATAGTATAATATATACTTGAATGCATTGCTATGCCTTAAGCATACTGGAATACTGATATAATCAGTCAAATTCGTTGTTACAATTCATGCCACAGTGATGCCTCATACGTTAAATCGTTGACATGAAAGTCACTATGAGTATTCTTTATGTGCAACCTTCGGAATAGTCAATCAGATAATCAATAGTAGAAAATAAACTCTTGGAGAGACTTAGAATCTCTCCATTTAGTCCTGTATATTGAAGATCTCTTAGTTCTTATGAAAAGCAAATGTGACTTTTGCAGTGTTCCCTATATATAGTGGAGGGTTAAGCTTAATGATTGTCCTGATCAGGTTTTGGCTAATCAGACAGCATATTTTTCATCAAATAAGTCACTTTAATTTTGATAGTATGTTAAAGAGATACCTGGAATTTTGAACTGTTACACTTGACCTATACAGGGTGAGTCAAAAAAAAGTTTACCCTAATTGAAATTTATTTATTTATTTTTTTTGACCACAAAATCAAGGCAAACAAAACTTTAAATGATTGCGCCATTTATTTGCTACCATCTGGAAGAAAAATCAAGCTATTTGATGATACCGTTAAGTAAATATGACTATTTCTGTACAGGAGCTGTTTTTTCACCAAAAACACGGTTTTTAATTTCCAGCTTAACAAGCTTAATAATGTTTACTAGGATTATGATGTAAAGCATTACACAACTTGTTTATTAAAATAATTAAGTAGACAATAGACTTGTTCAAAATTGTCTCCTAATAGATTAAAACATGAAATATGGATTAATATGACACAATTACCACACTTTAATCATTTCATAACAAAGGAATTGATCCTTTCGCTGTCGGTATTGTACATTTTTATTGGTCGTATCTTATGAAATATAATGGTCAAGATCTGGAAGCGTGTTCGGACGTTAAATTGGTATCTTTTATTCAAAACAGCGTAAAATTAGTTTCCCTCAACCAATCTAAACCAGATAATATTCATATTAAAGCTAATTGATTTGTCTTTATATAGTAGTAAATTGTTTTGAAAACAAACGAAAACTTTTTCCTAAAAAAGAAAATCGCTGAAGTTGAGTAAACTTTTTTTTGGACTCACCCTGTATGTATGTTTTGTCTCTTAGAATTGGCAAAATGATAATGGTGATATTTTGCTGGCGTGATTATGGCCACACACACACAGTTTTGGCCGCTCACACGCGTCACGAATATGATGCACAGTGAGCTGTAAGGAGGCTTTGCCAATTTGGAACTGATCAAACTATAACATGGGTCAAATCAGTGGCGTAGCTACACTGCAGAACTCTCCAGGTGTTCTAGAACATGTTCAAAATGTAACAGATTTAGAACATGTTCTGAACGTGTTCTGGATATGTTCTGAACGTGTTCAGAACACATCAGAACATGTTCAGAACATGTTCTATATCTGTTACATTTGAACACGTTCTGCAGTTTTTGCAGTGTAGGCTTTTTTACAGGGGGGGGGGGGGGGCTAGATTTCTAAAATTTTCGTAAAAGGTTGCCCCCCAAAAAATTCTAGTCACTTACCTCGTGAATTTCACGTAAGTCCAAAAAAAATCGCACAGTCCAAAAAAATCGCACAGTAAATGTACTACATGTACAATTTTTCATTCTATTTGGCTGAGAACCTCGGTCTTTTTTCTCAATTTTTTCCTATTTCCTTTTTTTCTCACCCCCTTTTTTTTAGGGGGTGGGGACGGGGCCCAAATTGGTTTTTTCATCAGGGGGCATTTCTCCCCCCCCCCCCCCCCTGAGCTACGCCACTGGGTCCTAAGGCCCAGGTATGCATCAACTACACGGTAAAATAAAGTTTCCTACACAAACCAAATAGTGCGTGTTATTCCGTCAAAGACTTGAAACAAGTGTGGGACGTCGTTTGCTGCAAGTTTTTGTTTACAATTTTCCATGATCAGTTTCGCATTGTTGTACTGTTTTAAGATGACTAAAAACAAACAGCTCTGGTTGCCTTTGTTAATGAAGAAGGTATTAAAGATATGATGGATTCCGCTATAGTCTTAATGCAAATTGTCAAGTGAAATCCTGTTAGAATCGCTACGGTAAGAATATTATCAGTGACAAACCTTCCGAATTCGGAAATCTATATTTTTGTCAGATTCTACTTTTGGCAACAGAACGGTGAAGGTTTGGTCTCGTGTACCTTCATTTCATGAAACTTTGGTTGGCCTAAGGTGAGCAAGTTGATAGAAAATGTTCTTTTAAGGTGTTTGGTGCACGTAAGAACCTATTGAATTTTTTTGCTAAGATTGCGTATAAATGAAGTTCCATCGATGTGCAACTCATTTCTAAAATAAAAAGTAGGGGTCACCGACTTCGTTTTTCCACAAGACTGATTTTAAAAAACACTTTTTTCGACCAAAATAACACAGAGGTCTATGGGAAATATCGATTTTTTTACACGTTTTGCTTCATAGCAAAAAAACTAGATTGAAATGTTATGCCGTATTTTTTTAAAAAAGATGCGCAAGTATATGGCCTTTTTATTTCTTAAATAAAAAATGGGGGTCACCGACTTAATTTTTTCACAATTTAACGAAAAGTGTCCTTTTTTTGGTGTTCAAAAAAGTGCTGCCGTGGAATACCGCGTATGACGCGAAAGAAAAGACGCTTCATTGCCTGCATATTTATTTGTACGCGTATTCACACAAACGCCCACCCACCGCGCGCACCCACCCACTACACACACACTCCCTATTAATTCATGACAATGATAATAGCGTAACCTTACCGGGGGCGCTTGGGTATCTCCCTCCCAGGATCACCTTATTTTTTAGGTGTCAATCCGTCAGTGCTAATGAATACGGGGTATCCTAATAATGAGATGCAATGTTCCACGTCACGGTCATGTTCATCTGGCACCGTTTATAAGCTGCTGTGTAAAAGGGATGTGTATGATTGATTGTGTTATAAGGGAGTGTTCAAAAATGTGGTAGGGAGGGGGGAAACTTGCATTTGATCAGTGTCTTACCCTCCACCCCCTTTACAAACCGGAAAACTCCCCCTCCCATTAGTGCAAGACTTTTATGCCCCCTCCCCTATCGGTTCAGATTTGTATCATAGGCGTAAATCCCGGGGTGAAGATGGGTGAATCGTTGGATTATTAGGAACAAAGCCACTCGCAAATACTATTCATCAAGTGAACTTGATTGTTTACATTTAGCCCAAGATCACAACGTGGCGTATCCAGGGAGAGCATCAGGTCATGCCCCCCCCCCCACCAAAGAGTAAAAAAGAACAGAAAAAGGAGGACGAGGAGAAGAAGGAGGAGGAGGGGGTAAGTACCAGAGTAAGGATCATAGGCGGCGCAGATGTGGTGATGGGAGGGGTACGGCGTAAAGTGTTTGGTAAATTTTCCCCACATTCAAATTCTAACTGAACATTAGATCATGATTGTTTGCTCAAATCCAAATTACTTCAAAGATTTGTTTCATTATCTTCTTTTCTTTCCGTACTCCCTACCGGTGACGTCGGAAGCAACACTATTTAGGGTGAGATGCTATATATACGCGCATAAATGTTCAGGTTATTTTAACTAAAATGGTCCAGAAAAACGTTCCTGAAGCCATATTGTTCAGCTTGAAAATAATGAAACATTGAAACTATTTCGCAAGTGCGCAGAAATTGGCAATTTTAAATGTTATGGGGCCCTCACATGTATCCGTGTGAGCTGAGCGGCCCCTTACCGTGTGAAAAATGGGTGCGGACGGCGGCACACACGGTGGGCCGTTTCCCGTCCGTTGAACACGTTCAGGGAACTTTGCCGGCCACCGGAGTTTTAAACATGCTCAAAACTCCGGGCGGGTGAGTAAAAGCGGCGGCGAACGATGAGAGCCCGGTATGAAGACGGTATAAGGACGGCGCACCCGTTCACATCCGTTTCGCACCCGTTTCGCGCCCATTCGCAGGGCGGTGATTGACGGTGGTGGACGTCAACCATCTTAGCGACGGACTGTGGATGGCCGCATGCAGACTAGTAACCGTTCGCGGAATGGACTCTTAGCAGGCATGTTGCAACTCTCTAAATGTAAAAGAGCTAAAACTCACTCTTTCGAGAGCTCTAGGAGGAACAGGTTTTTTTTGGAGTGAAGTTCACTCTTAAAAGAGCGATTTTCACTCTAAAAAGAGTTAAAATCACTCTAAAAAGAGTTAAAATCACTCTAAAAAGAGTTAAAATCACTCTAAAAAGAGTTAAAATCACTCTAAAAAGAGTTAAAATCACTCTAAAAAGAGTTAAAATCACTCTAAAAAGAGTGGAAATCACTCTTAAAAGAGTGACAAATCACTCTGAAAAGAGTGAACTTCACTTCTTAGAAGAGCCGTGCCTCCTAAAGCTCTCGAAAGAGTGAGGTTTAGCTCTTTTACATTTAGAGAGTATTATAATGTGGTTCGTACGAATACCGGAATACAAATGAAGCGGCGAGCTTGAGCGCTCAGCTTGAAAAAGGCGATTTGATGATGTAATCAGACGTTTCGGCCGGTACCCAGGCGTTTCGACCGGTTAGGAACCGGTATGGAGGTGGTATGCACACGATGAGGACACGGTGAGAACGGTAAGCTAGAACTGTATGAGGCCGGTGATCCCGGGACAAGGCCGGTGAGAACCGGGACAGACCCGGTGTAGAACGGTATGGACCGAGGACCCGGTGAGGAGGTGTTATGCACCCGGTGAGAACGGTAAACTAGAAATGTATGAGGACGGTGAGCCCGGTACACGGCCGGTGAGGACCCGGTAAAGACCCTGTATATAACGTTATAGACCCGGTGGCCACAACAAAAAATTAATGCGCCCGTTGACATTTTTAGTGATTGTTTGGACTCTGTTGTTTTTCTATTAGACGGTAAGGTGGCCGACGGTAAGGTGGCCGCCTACCATTACCACCCTGCGAACGGGCGCGAAACGGGTGTGCCATCTTTATACCGTCCTCAAACCGGGCTCTCACCGTTTGCCGCCGCTTTTGCTCACCCGGCAGGACCCGGCAGGAGTTTTGAGCATGTTCAAAATTCCTGCCGGGTCCTGCCGGGCGCGGATGGCCGTCAATGTCCACGGCAACGTGTTCAACGGACGGGAAACGGCCCACCGTGTGACATCACCGTGTGCCGCCGTCTGCACTAATTTGTCACACGGTAATGGGCCGGCCAGCTCACACGGATACATGTGAGGGCAAATGTATTTTACAGAGATTCCCGGAATGTGAGCGAAGCGGCGAGCTTGAGCGCTCAGCTTATACAGGGCAGTTTGATGACGTTATCAAGGCGGTTCGGTTGGTACCCAAGCGTCTCGGCCGGTGAGGACCTGGTGAGGAGGTGGTATGAGCCCGGTTCCAGGCCGATAAGGACCCGGTATAGAACAGTATGAACCCGGTGACAAAAATAAATAAAATGCGGCCGTTGACATTTTTTGCTGATTGTTTACCGTGTTGGACTCTGTTGTTTTTCTATAAGACGGTAAGGGGCCGCCCAGCTCACAGGGGTGCAAAAAGTTATTTCTTCCTCAGGAGCATGTTTCTAAGATTCGAAATTTCCTCAATCAAGCCCGGGATCGAGCCGTAACATAAAAATGTGAAAAAATCTTCTGAGCCAACACTCTGGTTTACAAAGAGTTCTTTACCACATTTGCTGGCATCAGAGGCGGCACCAGCATCATTTGGGTGGTGTTTTTATTGGGGGTTGGGGGTGGCCGCAACAAGATAAAAAATAGGGGGAATGCACGCGAAGATTTTGGCTTTCGGCTTAACATTTTCGACTGTTTGGGGGACAAAAAGGGGTTGGTGGGGCTTTTGGGAGACAAAATGGGGTGGTGGGGCTAGAGCTGACTAGAGGGAAGTGGGGGGATATAGTTCGTGACGGGGGGGGGGGGGGGGGGGGGGGCATGCCGCCACTGGCTGGCAAGCATGGTTAGTGTACCCACATAATACTCTGCCAGCTGTTGCTCCAAATCTTAAGGGTATTCTCAGCAACTTCGGAATAATACAAGTTTCAAATTGTTAATAGATTTTGTTGGAATTTGTAAGCCTTGTGTTTATAATTATTATATTTGCGATCTATGTTTGTTCGTTTGTTTGTTAGATTTTTCACTTCTCCTCTCTTATAAACTTCCTCAATTTTTGCATTTACGTAATTTCAATTTGGCCTTCTCTATTCTTTTTTTCTTCCTTTTAACAAAAATAGTATTTCCTCAAATCTGAGATAATAGGTCAGTTGCGGTTGCAGTTGCGTGCCACCACTCAGCCATAGTGTTACCAGTACCTTTTCATATTGTGTTGACGATTCCATTTCCTCAAACTATAATATTGCATGTACTTTCCAACTTAATTGGTGCTTTGTGGTTCTTCTTTGCCATGTTTGTATCTCATCGATCCATTTGTTTCCTCGTGTTTCCTCTATTTTTAGTACGACATTGATATTGAATTTCCTGTATGTTTTACTCGGAATCCTCATTTACCGTTGTATTAAATGCCTATCCTGATAATAAATTGTAAATTTCCTCAAATTATTGAATTACCTATTTCCATGTTCAACTGGTTCATTCATGTAAATTCCTCGAAGGTCTTGCGATTTATTCTTTGGTATACATTCTACATGTGCCAGTATGCAGGTATGTGGCTACACTGCCTCACATCAACTTGAATCTAGCTTTTGATATCCTCTACTTCATCTTTTCCTCTCTTTTCTTCCATTGTCTCAATTCTTCTTCTTTTCCTCTTTTCCCTCTTACCTCTTTCTCTCATTTCTTTTTCCTCTTCTTTTACTCTTTTTCCTCATTTTATTTTTCCTCAATTTTAACTTTCTCTTCCTGGGAGCGGTGCTCCCCGCTCCCGCACTTTTTGCATCCCTGGTTAACAGTAACACTAAAAGCCATGATGTTTGTTTGTTTGTTTGTTTAAACGGTTGGTCCATACGGACACATGCTTGGGTCCTGAAGGGACCAGGCTCAAGCAAAGTGCTCGGGCCAGGCTTAAAAAGCCTGTAAGCATGCTGGTTGAATGAAATGATGTGATTTGGCCGAACCTTTGTGACCCTCCTTGAGTACTCAACACTCCCCCCCCCCCTTTCGGGGAACTCAAGCTGTTTAAGGGCGGTCTAGCCCCGCTCTCCCCTAGTGCACAAACTGGCGGGTGGTTAACATGCACCTTTTGCAGTAATTCACCACATTTAAGCCTATAATTTCTAAATTGAACATTTCTGGCCCTAAGATTTTACAGACATAATGATAAAAATATGGGGATTTATTTGAAATCAAAAAGTCTTGATGTGAAAAAAAAATCATAGCCAAAAAAGTAAGTGATTAGAACAGAGCAGTATAAGCGTATCTCGGGGGCGGATTTAACCGGGAAGGACAGCTCAAACTACCGGGCTAAAAAGAGGTGAAGAAATGGAAAGAAAGGGAACGGAGGAGGCGAAAAAGGGGAAGAAAGGGAAAAGGGGCCCATGAAATTCCAATTTATTTGGTTTTCAAAATTGGATGTATTATGAAAGGGCTTCATAGCAGTAGGCCTATAAATAGACAAATGGAATTTCGGCGCATGATCTAATGATAAAAAAAAAAGGCCTACATGTAATAATAACCTTAGTTAATAAAAATGAATGACCCTGGGATTTTAAATGTCTCTAAATTATAAAGGTTTATCATGAAAGTTTATAGTAAGATGTCATACCACTTTGAATAGTTCTACCTGTTTACTCCGCAAAGTGTGACAATATAGGCCTACTTTGCAAAACAAGACTAACCCGTGGTTTTTCCATATCATTTTTCTCTGTAATTGCCAGCCGAAGCCCTTCACGCTCTCTTCTCGAGAAGTATAATTGCAGGTTCTGATAGGTCGGCAATAGGCTATAATATCCAACATAATTTGCTGAGAGGAGGGTACTGCATTATCCTGTGCTGTTTGTGCAATCGTCCCGGCAATTGTCTCCTAAATAGTATTGACTCCCTGACGACAGAATAGTCCGCTAAAACGGATAATTTTCAATGAGTTTTCGGCCGGTATCCTTCATTTTGAAGATTCCGCACGAATGTTTTAACGTTACACGTTTATACGCGAGCAATCTTGCGCGTGGTCAATTTGAAATATGCGCGCGTCTCACAGTTCACGCAATCGTGATTTTAACGCACGCGTAGTGAAAAGAATGTCGTTTTCAAGATTTCGACAACATTTCAGCTGAAAGACAGCGCGTATTGAGGCGCGTGCACCAAACCCCTTAACCAATCAAATGACAACAATCTATATATTTGGTATATAAATCAAATATTGACTGCTTTCATTCGGGTCACGGTTCAAATGATAGGCCATCTCGAAACGGTAAACCAGACTATGCCCCTCGGCTTACGCCTCGGGGCATAGTCTGGTTTACGCCTCGGGGCATAGTCTGGTTTCAAGATCACCTTGGGCCTATAATTTGAACCATGCCCCTCATTGCAGTCAATATTTGTATACCATTTCCCACCAGGATACATACCGTGATAAATATGTCCTCTATAGCGTGTCCATATAATGCCCACACCAGAGATGAAGAAAACATGCCCAGAGATAGAGGCAAGGACAAGCACTCACTGGTCTTGGTATTCATAACCTGTGTCTATAAAACAGAAGTGATACATCATATATTACATAAACAAAATCATATTTTGATTGTTCTTCAAAATATCTGAAGGAAAATGTCAAGAAAATAAAATAGAATAAACTTGAACCAGGCCCGTAATCAGGGGTGGGGGTCCCCCAAAATCCAAAAAGTTGCAAAAAAGTTCAAAAAAATGCTGCTTGCGAGTTTGTTTACGTTTTTGTTGTTAAAAAAGGTCAACATTTTGGTAAATTTTCCCCTGGTAAAAAGCTCACATATTGGGGGGGGGGGGGGAGAATAAACTTTTAACAAAATCCCCCTCCTCCCCATTCCGAAAAAATCTTGGTTACGGGCCTGACTTGAACCCGTATTCATTGGGGAGAAAGTACAATTTTTTTCCTAAAATTGATTCCATATTATTGCCTTCTGGGAAATAATGTTTAATTGATGATTTTGAATAAGTGATTTCTTGACAGAACTTAATACTACACAGGCTTTAATATGGTTCCTGTTGAGCTATCTGGGGGAGGGGAATACATTTTAAACAAAATCCCCCCCCCCCCCCCCCCACACTCCCCATTCTGAAAAAAATCTTGGTTACAGGCCTGACTTTAACCCGTACTCATTGGGGAGAAAGTACAATTTTTTTCCTAAAATTGATACCATATTATTGCCTTCTGGGAAATAATGTTTAATTGATGATTTTGAAGAAGTGATTTCTTGACAGAACTAAATACTACACAGGCTTTAATATGGTTCCTGTTGAGCTATCTTGATCCATAGTAAACATAATGTAAAAGTGAAAAATTTCAAGCTACATTTATTTTGGCGCTTTTCGCGGTACATCATATATTACATAAACATAGTTAAATTGTATTTTGATTGATCTTCAAAAATATCTGAAGGAAAAATTTAAGGAAATAAAATAGAATAAACTTGAACCAGTAATCAGGGGGGTCCCCCAAAAATATAAAAAGTTGCAAAAAAAAGGTTTAAAAAATGCTGCTTGTGACCGTACCGAACGGGGGAAATGAGTTTGTTTACGTTTTTTTGTTAAAAAAGGTCAACATTTTGTTAAAATTGCCCCCCCCCCTGGTAAAAAGCTCACATATTGGGGGGGGGGGGGGGGGGGGAATAAACTTTAAACAAAATCTCCCCCCCCCCCCCCCCTCCACTCCCCATACCGAAAAATTCTTGGTTACCCGTACTCATTGGGGAGAAAGTATAATTTTTTCCTAAAATTGATACCATATTATTGCCTTCTGGGAAATAACGTTTAATTGATGACTTTGAAGAAGTGATTTCTTGACAGAACTTAATACTACACAGGCTTTAATATGGTTCCTGTTGAGCAGTTTTGATCCATGCTAAACATAATGTAAAAGTGGAAAATGTCGAGCTACATTTATTTTGGCGCTTTTCCCGCTAAAAACAGGAAGTGCTTTAAATAAAAAGCGCAAATATATTCATTTGGTATGTAGATTTATATGTAAGGAAGCTCACAATCGCTACAATAAAAATAAATAAAATTGTTCAAAATGTGCAAAGAGCAAAAAATTACACGCACGGAAATTCACACTTCTACAGTAATAATAGAGTGTCCATAAGGAATAATATAGGGAAGGAATTAATTTGTTATTATAACATTTTGTTGTTCACAAGTTTGATATGGGATAGCCATAGGAGCGGTCCGATGAGGGGCGCTAACCTATAGATTAGCATCAAATTCGCTAACCAGTGGCACAACTATAGGGGGGGGGGGGGGGGGGGGGGGGGGGGGGGTGAGGGGGGAATCGCCCCCCCCCCCCCCCCCCCCCCACCCCCCCCCCAATTTTTAATTTTTTTTTATTGATGTCGTGTTGGTTGAAATTGGCACCGTCGGTTCAATTAACAAGAGGAATCATGGAATTATGATGGTCAAAAGTAAACAGATGAAACATTTGCACGCACGCTATACATGCGAATGTGTCCCCAAAATGCAATATTCTTTGATACAAGCTTGTTTAGAGCCAAAATGTACCTCAATCGTGTCATAAATAAGTGTTAAGTCAAAATAATTGGTCGTTGCGCCCACAATTCTTGACTTAGAACAATGTTGTCGGTTGACTTTCATTTATTGCCCCCCCCCAATATCAATCACCTAGTTATGTTACTGTCGCTAACCTCAAGATTAAACATCTCGCTTATATATAACAGCCATGTGAATCGTGTGATGGTTAACTAAACTCGAGTCTAATTAAGATCTTAAGGTTAACTAATCCCGAAGCACTAACCAAGAGTTAGCCGTGAGTGTATACGTTGTGTGAATAATCCATCCTTAATGTTAACCATGCACTTATCAATTGCAAGCCCAGTCCCTGGGGACCCGGGGCAGGGCGGGGACCAAGCGGGGACCATACACGAGTGTACAAAAAATGATGCCCGGCTATGCGGGAGTGCACGCGGACGTACAAACTGTGCCCCCGCTAGCCGGGGCGTGTAGCGGGGACATACGCTAAGGTACACCCCGGGCGCTTGCTATAAATAAGCTAGAGATGCGATGCGTTTGATGGAATAAGCCTAATAACACATAGGGAACACATAGAAATGCATTCCGTTATGGTTTCAGAAAGAAATAAGCGACCTTGGGACTGTAGCCGGCTTGAATATTTTGTCCTGGGAAATGGGTGGCCGGGGCTGTACACTTTGTCCCGGCCAAGGGGGGCCGGGACTGTAGCGGGGACGTACACAAAATGGTGCCCGGCCCCACGGGGACCGTACACAATTGTAGCCGGGACGTCACATGGGCAATTTGTACGTCCTGGTCCTAATCCCCGGGTCCCCTGGGTCCGGGGATGCAATCGATAAGAGCATTAACCAGGAGTGAGATTTTGACCTGGGACCAATTATAGAGGCGTCAAATTGTAAGCTTGGGCCATTGCCTGTCAAGTGTCAATGCATGGAGTGAAGCTGTATTCACCATTTGCTGGGCATTTCTATATACTGCACATACTTCAGTGCAAGTGTTATTTGTTAGGCCTTAAACCGCTTTTGACATTTATCCCACTTTTCCCATTGAATTTGGCATGATTCCATTGGTGACACATATAGGGAATATATAATGTTGCATGGTAAATGGAAATAGGAAACATAAGCCTATCATGACACATTCAATTATGGTAATCACTATTAAAGACCGTATATACTACACATTTAAAGCCTTTTGTATTTTGAGGGAAACTTTGCAAGTCCAAGTTCAAGGATTTTTTCTTTCTTGATAATTTTCCATTTTTGTATTGGCATTTCTTTTTGTTGTTGTTGTATTTCTCATGAATGCGCTTATCCCTATCATTATTATTTTTATTAACAAGTGTGTGAATTAAATTCATCATTTAATTGAAGGTAGATGTTCTGATTGCTGCCGGATTTTCAACTTAATTGATGTTTTCTATTTCACATGGAATGTCATCCTTAAAATTGTCACATTCCAAAGTTTGAGTTGCATAACTCCAATGGTTTTAATTTTAAATCATAGCCAAAAAAAAGTGATCGGAACATACACCTTTAATAACCAATATTAGCTGACAAATACAGGTGGCTGTCCACTTGCACTTGCGGACTGGCACTGTGGTTAAGATTTCCATGGATTTTAACTGTCTTTTTTTTTGGGGGGGGGGGGGGGCGAAGCCTCCCTATTAGCATGTTATTGCAAAAACTTACACATAGGTCTGTCTTTCTAGACATACTTGTGGGCCGCCATGTTTGTAGTCTTTGTAAATTACATGTACCTCAGTTTATTAAAGTCCTGTAGTAGTCTGTGATGGAGTCAAAGCTATTTAGCCTTGATGATTCAATCAGAGAAATGTTATTAGACTCCCAACAGAGAGACATAAAAGCTTGTTTGACTAAGGAGAATTCTCCTAATTGTTTTGGGGTTGTCTAATGAGTTGTGGATCTGTCATATATACCTAGATTGTTCTTTAGACGGTACCCCCCCCCCCCCCCTCTCCCCCCCCCCCCCCCCCCCGCCCCCCCCCCCCCTGTTCCATGCACACAATCAATGTTTTATTGGTTTCCCTGTTCTATTTTTAGATTGCGGTGTTTTATTTGTATTTTGGTTTGAATTATGGAAAATACATACACCATTTCCCTGGTATTTTGGTTATGCAACAGATGCTTCAGAAAATGGTTACAAAGCATGCTTCTTTCTCTTGGATCGCCTCCATTCTATTTCAATGGAATTGTTATTTTCCTTCAATACCATTCAGAAAACACCATCTTATAATGTACATCAATAGAGGTTATCGGGCTGACATCACAATGGACATTACGGTATTAGTCAACTCTATTCGATATTTTTATTTTAGGACAACTCACATACATGTATATAAGGTATTATATTATATGGGTATGTGCCACTCTCATTGGTTAACATTCCCTAATCATGGGGTATCATTTGTGTTTGAAAACCCTATAAACGTGGGTCCCAAATTGCGAAAAAAAGCCAAACATGGCTCCTAAATTGCAAACATCAGTCATTTTTAAGGTAAAAATACCCCTAAAAGTGGGCTATTTATCAAAAGAAAAATGAGCAGATTACTCAATTAAGAATAATTAAGCTGATTAACATGTTCCATGTTCAAACCAGGAAAGGCCAAAAGATTGAATTATAAAATAAGGCCAACAAAAAATCTCAAAAATCATGGTCAGTTGGTCACAATTTGTTTTTTGTTTTTTGAAGATTTACAATATTAAAATCCTTGTAAAAGTGACCTTTTGTATTTAAAATGATGTGATCAATGAAAATCTGAAAAATCAGTGAAACTTAATGATTTAAAAAATTAAAAAATCAATTAAAAAAACCCAGATTTTTTTCTGTAGTTTCAGATCTACATGGTTGGTGTAGTGTTGCAGGGGGGCGGTTGTAGGGGGTTTATGTGGTTTTAAAAGTACCGAGGGTTAACTTGATGCGGTTTGAGATGTAGGGGTTAATAAAGGAGCCACGGTAAATGGTTTAGGAGGGACATGGTTATAAATCAACTTGATGGGGGGGGGGGGGGGGGGGGGGGGGGGTTGTAGGGGGTTTATAATGCCTTTAGAAGGGATATGGTTATAAATCAACCTGGTGTAGGGGGTGTTGTAGGGGGTTTATGTGGTTTCAGAGGTAGGTAATGTGGCATAATCATCTAGCAGGGACCCGAGCGTAGCGAGGGTACGCCGCTAGTGTGTATAATACTGAATCAGACACATAGATCTGGAGGTTGAGGAGAGAGAGTTGAATCATGTCATAGATCCTGATCATATTCACATGACAAACATATTCCAGAGGGGGGGGGGGGGGGGGGGTGGGGGGGCACTCAGACACAAAGTAAGCATCTAAAGTGCTCAACAAAAGAAAGTCATACACTTTGCTTAGGTCCTTAAGAGTCATTTTTGATTATAATTTTTTAACCAAATAGACATTTGGATGATTCTTTCCGGCACAATTTGATACCTAACAACAAAGATAAACCATGATTAGCACCATTTAAAGAAAATAAGTCACATTTCCGGGACTAGGACATCTTATCTAGTTTAATAGGCCAACAGGACTGCTATTTCAAACATCTAGGGAATTACTAAGATTGAATATACAAACACTGATGGTAGTTATGTGATCCTAGTTTTCATAAAAATTCCATTAAAATGGAATGTGGGCGGTCTAAGAGAAAGAGACCTGTTTGCTAGTTTACTTGTTAACTGTGCCAAATAAGTGCATGCTAATTCCATCAAATTAATAACTGTATTAGCTTCTTATTGTACTTGCCTCATCATATTCATAATTTCTATCATATTAACCCTAACCCTACCATATACCTTAAAAATACCACGACTGGGCACGTTGGTACCACCCGGCTTGGAAGTTTTTTGATGAAAAAATGGACCCAGCCCATATAGTTTGCGCAATACACTGCGCAGACTAGCCATGACAGCCGTGGTGAAGTGTGGAATCACTCGCCTCTGGTGCGAGAGGTCCCTGGATCAAATCCGGGGGGGGGGGGGGGGAGGATCGGGGGGATATTTTGGTTGATTTTCCGCGTTGAAGAAAAAATTCTGAAAAAAGTGGGGGTAGAGTTAGGGTTAAGTTGAAGAACGATACATGTATAGGTTTTTATTTCGTCTATTTTTGATGTTAATTTATAGTTATGTAGACAAAATAAATATAACCCTGAGTGTCTTTATTTTATTTATTTCATTGTTTTATTGATATTATGTTGCTTTATTTATTATCAAAATCGAAATAAATGACATACTCATTGCAATTATTATTAGTAAGCATGTGGTTGCCAATGCAAGACGGGTCGTGAACGGCGTGTGTCGTCTGCATGAGCGAGTCGTAAATTAACCATACCGCTCAACACCGGCATCTTTTTTCAAGAAGCTAGGCGGTCTTTATACGCAGTCTTTTATCAAAGGAATGGTCAAAGCATTACATTTCTACATTCAGTACAAACGCCTGCATGTATAAGTATAGTAAAGGGTTCAACAAAAGAAAGTATACACTTTGTAAATGTCATTTTGAGTAACATTCAATTTTTGTTTTGACCAAACAGGCTAGATAGGCATTTAGATGAATCTTTAAGGCATCATTTGATACCATATTTGCCCCCTAACAACAAAGATAAACCATGATTAGCACCATTTAAAGAAAATTGGTCACTTTTCAAAAGTCACATTTTCAACGCACGCAAGCCGCGAGACTTTGACACCTTGTTTGTTAAAATCGATAAAGTATTGTTGTCGAGGTATGTGCTTACAGATGAAATGTGCCCATTTCCATTGTTGCAGTAGCTCCTATTGATCTCTCTGATTCAGCGTGAAGATAATAGCGGGAATTTTGATAGTTTGCCCATGGCGATGACCTGTCCTGTCTGTCTTCTCGGACCTTCTGAGCATTTGGAGTTTTAAATTCATCCTTTGTAAAGAAATACGCATGTCATCCCCATTAAATTTGTCCCGGATTATGCTAATCAAGTTTACAGCACAACAAGAACAGCTAATCAAAAGTCCCGCTATTATCTTCACGCTGAATCAGAGAGATCAATAGGAGTTAATGCAACAATGGAAATGGGCACTTTTCATCTGTAAGCACATACCGCGACAACAATACTTTATCGATTTCAACAAACAAGGTGTCAAAAACACCGTAATTAAATTTTCCGTCTCCTGGTATTTTCATTTTTAGAATATGAGTAACAATTTTAAAATTAAAGGTGCTTTTACAACAGCCGAGTTACTTTTTTTGATGTCTTTATATAGATTTGTTCCTTTTTAACCCTAACACTCTTGAGTACTACAAATTACTACGATGCGGTGTGCTTGTGTCACCCGGCTCGGCAGTCTTTCGATGAAATAATGGCCCCAGGGTATAGATGGTGAAGTATATTGAGCCATGTATTGTTCCCCCCTCCCCCTGTGGCCTAGCGGTAGATCGTCTGCCTCTGAACCCAGAGGTCCGGGTTTGAGCCCCGGGGTTGTGGGGGTCCTTTTTCCCCTCGCTATTTGGCCGTGAAGAACATTTTCTTTGGAAAAGGTGCCTCAGGGATTAGGGTAATGGAGCGATTTTTTCACTATTTTTATTTTTTTCATTTTTTTTCTAATCAAATAAGTTCTATCTGGTAAAGCGAATGAGTAGATCTCGATCAAAATTATTAATACAAGTTAAAGTAACCATTGTCTTTAGAAGTTCAATTCGTATATTCAAGCATGAGAATGAATTTACACTTGTGGAAAAGGAAAAATAGTCCGAAACAAACCCTAACACTCTAGAGTACTACGAATTACTACGATGCGGTGTGCTTGTGTCACCCGGCTCAGCAGTTTTCCGATGAAATAATGGCTCCAGGGTATATAGATGGCGAAGTATACTGAGCCATGTATGGTTTCCCCCGTGGCCTAGCGGTAGATCGTCTGCCTCTGAACCCAGAGGTCTGGGGTTCAAGCCAAATAGCGTGGGGGCCCTTTTTCCCCCTCGCTATTTGGCCGTGAAAAAAAAATCTTTGAAAAAGGTGTCAGTTTTTCCTTCTTTGAGAATCCATGTAAAGTGTAGTTTTTGAGAATGGATTCACACGGATGAATACAACTTTTATACATGAGTGGCCCCCCCCCCCCGGGCTTTAATGCGAGGAAAATGCAACAAATATTAAAACAAAATCACATAGATAAATAATGGGCAAATTATTGGTGAAGAATTAACTTACAATTTCAATGAAAGGCGAGATATTCCAGATGAATATGAACGTCATATTAGACATGCCGAGCTGATTGATGATATCTGATTCTGTAACGACGACTCGGTATAGGTAGAGATATAAGGCAATAAAACTGCCTATGGTAAATGCTACTATCTGAAAGGTAATCACCTGTAAGAAAATGGAAGCAAAATAAAAAATTATTGACATACTTTCAATCATGATTATACACAAGATCTGAAATCTGCAGATAATACTGCAAAACCACTTATTTTCACAAGGGATTTAATTTCGCAAATTTTGCGAGGAATGCGGATTCGCGAAATTAAATACCAGCAACACTTTTGAAATTTTGCATTGTAACAGTAAAATGTCCAGATTCGCGAATTTAAATGCCCGCTAAATTAGCCGTAATTTATTCTTGAAATAAAGTATCCGCGAAATTATAGTGCTTTACAGTAGCATGAAAGTGACTGAAAAGAACTAAAGTTCTGTGAACTGATTCCATAATGAAAACAGCATTGTGAGTTGCGTTTTTAAAAAGCAGCGTCTGAAAAAAACCCACTTAAATTGCGAGCAAAATTTAAAAATGTTTACTATGAGAATAATTTAACTGAGGAAGTGGAAAGTATACCGATAGAAAAACTAATGAAGAAGCATAAATGGGGGTCTAGGGCTGCAAATCCTCTAGTATCTATCAAAGAGCAAGAAATAATTTGGAGTCGGGGGGGGGAGGCAAGATAAAAATTTGGGGGCAAACAAATTTTGGCTTTTATTATAAAAATTGCTTGAATTTAGCTTGATCTGAATTAGACATTTCAGACCAATTGTATGTGATTTTGACATTAAAAGTCAACATTTTGATATTGTTTGGGGAAAGAATTGGGTGGGGCTCAAGCTTACTTGGGGGAAAGTGGGGGAAAGGTCATGACTGGGGGACATTTGCTGTATATATCTGTAAATATGCGTAACCAAAGATTTTCCACGCATCCTAAATGCCCATTTCCTATGACAATTTTGCATGTTTTTCTTGAAAATGGTTGATTTTTTTACTTAAAGGGGCACAGAGAGATTTCTCAAAAAATGAAATTCAACATTTTTACCTTGTTTACTTTAGATAGATGATATACATAAGAAACCCTCTCATGTAAGATTTCTTTTAAAAAAAATAGTAAAATGAAAAATAAAATCATTTTCTCAGCGTTTCTGAAGGTATATTAGTGCTTTTAACTTTTTCTTAAAAATGTATTTTGGTTAAAAATCACCACCAATTGAATCAGGGAGGTCATGGGTGGTATTCAAGGTTATTTTGAATAAACTTGAAGCAAATCAGTAAGAAGCCATATGTGGCCTTTTAGATGAATTTGGGTAGTTTTGATTTGATCTCATTGAAACTCAAAACGCTATCAAATCCATGAATTTCACACAGAATACTGCAAATTAAGCTCTATAATTTTAAGTGGTAGTAAGTATGTATATAAGCATTATGTATATGTGAAAAACCCAACTCCTGAAAAAAATTGAGGGCTCCCTCCATGAAGGATCTTTTAGTGCCCCTTTAAAATGCTAAGTGCCAAATGCACCCCACCTTAAAAACACCCCCTTTAGGCGTTTTTGTTGTCATGCATGCTTACCATGCTTACAGTGTAAATTGCTGTCTCCCCCCATCAGCCTAACACTAACCTTCTTACTTGTATATGCAAGATATACACTGACATACAGGATATGAAGCGCTGTGCCCACTGTGTTACATACCAATGTTGGCCAATCCCAAATCAGAATACCATACCAAAGACAACCTATATTGCTATCAAGAGAAAAGGTGTGGAGAGAGAACATAAGTTTTGTTAATTGGTTAATTGTAAGGTTGAGTGGTGGGATATTCTCATAGCATCAGATGACAGCGGATAAGAATGGCCCTACATTTTCAGGGGCGGATCCAGGATTTCTCTATAGGGGGTCCAAAGCGGGTGTCAAGGGGCTTGCGGGGGTCAAGGTGGCAGAGCCCCTTTGCGATAAAATAAGGGGCATGCCCCCCAACCTAAATCTGCCCCTGATTTTGTATCCCATTGGTTAAAACGTAATAATTGAATTGTTTATTTTTATTTTTTAATTTAGCTTTTAAAAACATTTATTTTTATTTTAAAACATTTTACTTTAAATTTTCCCCTTTTTTGTAGAAGTTTGAAAATGTGTAACCATAAATGAGACCCACTTTGCTTTTTTAAGCAATGTGGCATTCTTTCAGCCAAAGACCCTGGGGGGGGCGGGTCAGTCACGTTTAATGTTGTAACAATTTGTTTGAACGAAACGCGTTCGACCACAACACGGACCTGCGCTGCAGAGAATAAGGGTGTCTTTTTCAACCTGAATCCGCACTATTAGGGTTGCTTGGGCCGTAAGTCATGTGTCATTTTTGTCAAAATGGTTGAATGGTTCGGCCTATATAAGACAAATTTACTAACAATACTGAATCACCCAATTACTTCATACATTTTTTTTAGTCTAAACTCTGTCTTGAGGACCTATCCTTTGCTATGAGTATGATTCGTTGAGCTATAGGGTCACATTTTCCTTCTATTAGAATCCGCGTTAAGGGCAGTTTTTGAGAGTGGATTCACCCCCCCCCCCCCCACCCCGGGACAAAGAACCATAATTTGTGCACATCATATAATGTCACCACATTTTTATTTTCAAGGGTTCGAAATTGCAGCCTTCACAGCCATATTTATAATGTTACACTGGTTACCATAATAATAATCAGTATATATATAGCGCTGTAATTTTGCTGCTGATAAATCATACTAAACAATGCAACGTCCATGCAGCAGCTAAATCAGCGCCAATTTGCGATGTATAAACACACATGAACAACATCCACCATTTTTCCATGCAGCTCCCCAAATACCATTGGGTCAAAGAAGTTTTTGACAACCGAAACAACTGATCACCGATTTTGAAGCAGGAGGAAACCGGAGAACCCGGAGAAAACCTGCGAGAGCGTGCATGGATCGTGATAAACCAAATGCACATAAAGCCAGCGGTCGTGCACAGAATTGACCCGGGTTTCATTGGTGCAAGGCGAGGGAACAACCGCTGCACCAACACGCTAGGAGCGCAACAAATTTATGATCGGCATGTATGTCACTGGACCCATTACACGTTCATCATCGGACACTTCTCTTCTCACTGCTCATTTGGGGAAAATAAGTGCAGCACTTTTGCGTCAGGGTTGATATTTTCTTAGATTGCGTGGGAAAATCTGCCAGGGCATTGGCAATGACATGAACACTAGAATGTGCACCGATGTCAAACCCCCAAATTGTGCTGATATGAAGTAATACAGAGGTGTTACCAGGATTTACTCTGGGGAGGGGGGGGGGGACTTGTATTACGACCAATGGCGAGCAGATCAAGGTGGTATCCAGGTGGAGGAATTCCCTTGTGAATTCATGAATTGACTATACATACCGTCAATAGTGAATTTGGGGATGGGGGGGGGGGGGGGGGGACACCCCTTTTAAACCTCCTGGGTACGCCATATGTTAAAATGTATACTTACGTGATCCAGCCCAGCAAGAATGGTAAAAATGGAATATTTTGTGTGCTCTTCTTTGTGATAATATCAATGCATGCCGGACTGAAAACAAAACAAACAGACAGAGGTCAATTGTTTGGTGTAGGAGGAGAGGGGATGAGGAAAGGAGACTGAAAGGGATGGGGGGGGGGGGGGGATGGGTCTACTGACCTGATTGTCAAACTGATTGCCCTCACCAATCGTTGTTAGTTAGATCCAACAGACTCCCACTTCTGTTGATAATTTGCACCCGGGGGAAAGAGTACTTTAGTGGAAATGGTAACTGGATGACGCCTTTTTGGTAAATATATGGGTCTAAAATCCTTAATTTTGCTGTTTTTCGCTGAAATTTTAGCAAAATCTGTCAAATATATAGAAAAACTATGGGTATGGGTCCATCCCCCCCAAAAAAACATCCCCACAACAACATTTGGTTACTGTTTGGGCCAATTATCATTTAGCTGATGGCACATCCATCCCCCATAAATATCTGAGTACCCCCCCCGCCGGTGCATTTCCCCTTACTTTCCCCCATTAATTACTACCTTACTTTCCCCCATTAATTACTATTATTATTGTTTTATTACATAAACAATCTATGGGCGTGGTATCCCCTATCATATGGATACTAGGGGTGGGTGATGTTATAGGGGACATCCAGTACTCTGAGCAGTGCAGTAGCACCACCGAGGGGGAGAGGAGACCCCAGTCGGCTCAAGCCACCTCCCATGTCCCTCAAACATATTGGCTTTTAATGTCAAACTTAGCTTAAAATTGGTCTGAAATGCTTAGTTTCAGTCCAATTTTAAGCTAAGTTTAGGTAATTTTGACATTAAAAGCCAATGTGTGGGGGTGTGTGCGTATCTTACCCCACCCCATAATCTTTTCTCTCGACTCGCAGATATTTTCTATTTTCTATTATTACACCTCATAAATATTCATGAACTAATCATGGCAATTCATTGGCCAATTCCTATCACAAGTACTATTTCCCTAGGGAAATAGTCAAACAACCTCATCCCCAGAGTCACAGTGAGGTGTAATAAAACAAATACTACATGGGATGATCGGGGCAAGAGGGCACACTATTCCCCTGGTACTGGCTACGAGCCTATCACCCCTCACCATTCGGGTTCGGGTTCGGGTTGATAGGCCCGTAGCCAGTACCTCGGGAAAATAGTTTGCTCTATTACCCTCTACTATGTAGTATTTGTATAATACTGGTGTCGTCACTGTCTTTGAGTTCCTTTCCCTGATGGTGCATTTCCTTGAAGACTCCCAAATATGGGAGGAAGGGAGTACTTATAGTGGATATGAGGTTACAGGGATGTGCCACTAAAATAGGGCCCATTTTTCACCCCTCTAGTATATGGATGAACCCCTTTTAAAGTCATTTTTGGTAAATGTATGAGTCTAAAATCCAAAATCTGTCAAATATTATAGGAAAATTAGGGGTTTCCGGTTGGTAAATGTTGACTTTCAATATCAAAATGATTATGTCAGTGCCTACATTATATAGGCTGAACTTACCAAATAATTTATCGAAAAGGCATACGGAAAAGTAGAAAGCCTATAATCCCGAACAGATTCACACGGACACAAACATGAAAAATAACATGAACAACCAGACTCCGGTTTAAAATTGAAAATGTCATTGACCACCCCTCTCGCCATGCCTTAAACTGTTTGACCCCCCCCCCCTGTATTACTGCCTGCACATGAAACTTTCTTGCCCCTCGCCCCCCCGTTTATTGTTATCAAGTTCAGAGAACATAGATATGATATCTATTATGGGATTTTTACAGATTTGACCATGTATCATATTCTATTTTGATGGATGCATTACAACTAGGAGGCAGGTTGTACATGTATAATCTAGAGTGAATCAGAACTCCCACTTCGATTGCAGGTATCTTTGGTTTAGTGCGCCATAGTCTTTAATCCCTGAATAACTTCACATATTTATGCACGGATCTCTGTTCTTGAACCAATTAGGATGCTCCCTCCAATTACATATCCTGTCTTTAAATACAATATGCGCGAATTGTTGTTTGCTATTGACATGAATTTGGCCTTCATTCTTTTTTAGCTGGGCTAGTACATGAAAATAAGTCCATTGACATCTGCGCGCATAGCGTGCCAACAAATTAGCTATTTTTACATTGATTTATGAACTTTCCGTAAATAATGTCCATACAGGTAAAGCAGGGGTTTGGGGGCAAAGCCCCCAGAAAATTCTGGAAACTAATAAGTGTTTTAAACTTTTTTGACCCCCCTCTGTTGGGTTTTCCAAAACTTTTTTGACCCCCCCTTTGCAGAGTATCAAAACTTTTTGGACCCACCCCTATAATTATCCACCCCACCCCACAAAATTATTTATGAACACTCCCTTACTTCATATATTTGATGTGTTTTGTAAATCATATTTGAAACGTGCATGGACCGCACGTAGCATTAACCTTGCATGAATCTATGTTACCATGTAAATATTTGTATATAATTTTTTCCTTTTTTGTATTTAAAACATTGTGTAATGTTTATGGACGCATTAGTCGAGAAGACTTTTGCCACTGTTCCAAAAGTGTATGTCCGAATAAATAAATAAATAAAATATAACCCCTTGATTCCCACACATTCAGTTGTATAATAATAAGTCTACTAAGACTAACTCACATAGTCCATTCAACATTACTGCTTTTTTATCTGGGTAAACCTTCCTATGGACCAGACCAAGACAACGCAATACGGTCAACATACTTTCTTTGTGTCTGATGCTGCGGCATGATATGTCACTTTAGGTGAAGAACTCTGAGGCCCGTATTCTCGTACGTAGTTAACACGGTTTTAAGCTAAACACGCGTCTAACTTTGACTTTAGACACAGATTTAACTAAACGCAATTCTCGCGACATTTGTTTTACTTAAACACGCGTCTAACTCGCCGAAATGTGTCTAACTTTAAACATGGGTACGGGGGTAGTTTAATGCGTGTTTAACTAAACTCGCCCACAACTGTATGCCTTGAATGATCACTCAACCGTGCCCGGTGCAAGCTGACGTGCGATCGGGTAGTCTTTAAAAGTATCTATTGTAACTCATTAGGGCCACAATGAAATAGATACCTGTATACAATCAATGCAGGACCACTCTGGGAACGAGATTTGCAGAGTTTAAAATTGTGTTTTGTTAAACACGTCGTTTAAAGGATAAACTCACGTTTAAGTTAGACACACGTTTAGTTAAACACGGTTTTAAGCTAAAACTGTGTTTAGTACGAGAATACGGCTCTGAGACTCTAAACTCATTTGTTCACAATAGCTTTCAAATATGTGTTTTTGTATGTATTTATCCATTTTTGTTTTGTATTGCTGTTTTATGGTAAAACGCTTAGGGATCTCGATGTTAGGCCCTATATAATTATGGTTATATTATTATTGCTATGAAATTTACTATTAATATGATTTTTTTAAAAATTCTTGGGCTTATGGGCACAATTGATCTATTTATGGCAAATTTTAAAGGATTTTAAACTTATTTTATTTATTTTGAATGCAAATTTAACTCTCTAGAATATTCCTACAAACAGGGTGTATTAAACAAAAAATAGGGCTCTCTTTCAGACGCAGATCCAGCCAAGTTTAGGGGGCCCACAAAAATTGAATCGGGCTGGTACGCACCACCCTACAAGCTATGGCCGGACAGGGGTGTGTCTGAGTGGGGATTTGCCCCCACCTCAGAAGTAGATTTTTTTCAATTTTCGAACTCATTTGGTGCGATCTGTTGTATACTTTGACCAACATTTTATCAAAAAGCACCTCTTCATTTCCAATAAATATTTTGTTTTTTATCAATGCACGAAAGAAGTTGAGCATATGTGCGGTGTATCCTCAGTGTAAGATATTTATAAGTTAGACTAGTGTCCAGACCTATTAGGGATTAAAGCTGTAAAATCCTTTAATCCCTGGTGCTAAGTAAGTAAGGATAAACCGATATATTCTTCATTTAAGTATAGATGGTTTAAAAGCTTGAACAGGGGGGTCTGAGGGGGCATGTGCCCCCCTCAGAATTGGAAACAAATTCAATTTTCGGACTCATTTGGTGCGATCTGGTGTATACTTTTGACCAAAATGATATTGAAAAGCCACCTCTTCATTTCCGATCAATATTGGCTTTATATATTATAGGCCTATACCAGAAAGAAGTTGTTATCTCCAAAATATAAGATTTCTCGTCAACTCCCCGCCAGCCTTTTCATACCCCCCACCACCCCACCTTTTTTCTTCTTTTCTGTTTGTCCCATCTTCTTCCTCTCTCTTTCCCTTTTTGTTCCCTTTTCCCCCTTTTCTTTTTTCCCCCTTTTTTTCTTCTTTTTTCTTTGGTGGAGGGAGGGGCGCCTATATATGCGCCTGCTCTCTTTTAGCATTGATTATAAAATCCTTATTAAAACCACTGAACCATGACCAAATTGATTTTATTGTAAAGTACAACTAACAAATTTAAAATCCCGAAAAGATGAGAAAGATCCATATCAATTAAGGAAAGTATGGCCAAGTCAACCCATTTTGTAGGATGTACAATGATAATTGATGCAGTAAAGGTAGAGTAACGTATACGTAAGCAATTCAAGATTACATACTTAAAAAAGCTATAAGGGAAATTCTACTTCCTATCATGGTTATGACAGAAATTGAAGTTGACTTGCACGTCCAATTATGTGGTTTTAAACGCCCTTCTCTGTCTATGATTGGTATCAAAGCACTATTGACATGATTAGTGCTTTCCTACCACAACTTTCCTACATGTACATGTTTTCCTACTGATAGGTCCAGAGCCTGTCACATATGATTTCAACCCATAAAGCATAGAATGTTTGACCCCCATAAAGTTACTTAGGTCATCTAAGACATTAAAAAAAGTTGGTCAGAATTACCCCCTTCAGCTGGGTCTAGGCCCTACCCTCCTGAAAGTACTACAGGGGTCAAATGTTCCTGAGATCATAGGTGCAAAAAGATAATTCCGGGCATGCATGTGAAATGAGTCTATGGGTAAAAATGTTCACCAAAGGCAAACGAAAAATGTGATTTACTTCCTTTTTTTCACATGAAATTAGCAACAGATATATTATCTTATAACGTTTAAAAAATGTCAAACATCAACCTGGTTTTGAAAACAAGGGCTTCTTTCCACTATTGCAGGTTTTTTTTTACTCACTCTGTATTATAATGACATAGTCTCTACAATGCAGGCACGGAGCCAGGAGGGGAGGGGCTATGGGGACGCCCGCCCCCGTAAAAAAACGTTAAAAAAAAAAAGGAGATAGAGAGAAAGAGAGAGGGGAGAGAGGGGGAGGGAGAGAGAAGAGAGGGGGATGGGGGAGAGAGAGAGAAGAGAGGGAGGGAGAGGTGAAAATAGAAAAATGAGAAAAATAAAATCTCACACGAATTAGTTTCCATGTTAAATTATTCAAGCTTAAAACAGGATGGCTACAAAAACGGATTAAATTGGCCATTTTTTGCGCGCTCCGAGCAATATTTTCAATGTTGATTATTCAAGCTTAACAACACAACATGATTCAAGAACGTTTTCTGGACAATTTATTTAGAAAACTATACATTTCTGTGCGCTTCGAGCGAAATAGTTTCATCGTTATATTATTCAAGCTTAAACTAGATGTCTTCAGGAACGTTTTTGGACCTCTTTTTGTGTTAAAATAGCATTTTTTTTGCAATGTATGTAAGTTAATGGACAAAAGTCACATGAGGTTGGTTTGACCTCGCGTAAAAGTACGCAAGGTCAAACTCACCCCCAAAAATGGTGAAGCGGACATCCGTGGTGCACAATACGTAAGCTCGATCCTCACGGTTTTGATTGGTTAGCATTTGGTGAGTTTTCAAGAATGCTTCTTCAAATTTTAATTTCACATCGTGAAGTGCCATATCAGCTTCATTTTCTTGCTTCACAGATATAGAGCCTGTCTCATTTTAAAAAAAGAAGAAAAAAAAAGAAAAAAAAGAAAAAGAAAGAGATACCACTTTTCGCATAGCATTTTTTACTATTTATATTTAAATCACATTTTGCATAGCCTTTTTTCAGGTTTCTTCTTCTTCTGAGACAAACTTTATTTTGTTGCCTTACATAAAAAGCACCTGGTCAGGAACAATTAAAGTTTCAGGCTAAGCCTAAATGAAAAGGGCAGCAGATGGCTCTTGCTTTATCATTTAACACTGTCCACACGGCTAGTTTTACCATACACAAAACAGATTTGACGAAACAAGTTTCCAAATTTCACGTCTATCTCAAGGATTACTGAACATATACTAGGCATGTTTGTACTTATTTTAATACATTTTTCATGGTGATACCCAATATGGTAATGAAATTCAACAATTTTGAAATTGTTAAAACATTATTGAGATTTTGGAATGTCGTCTGCAGACGCCTGCCGCGTGGAAAGCGTTACGGAAGCCTGTTGTTGAGAATCTATAAAGTATGTTGATGACTTGACATTTGCACATAATGTTACTTGTTCTGACTATCCTTCTAGACTACTGCAGGCTGATCTTGATGAATTTACCAAGTGGGCTAAGGATAATATGTTCAAGTTGAATCCCTCCAAGTGTCAGGCCCTTCAGATATTTTGGCAAAACTCCCCTGCAGTGTGATTTAAGAATCGGTACCGATCCACTCCCCCGTGTGCTGAAAGCCAAGGTTTTAGGCCCGTTTCTCCAAAACGACTTTCAGTGGAACACACGTTGACAATATGCTTAAGAAAGCCAATAAAAGGTTGTTCATGCTGCGGACCCTCAAACGTTTTGGTTTTAGCAGCAAGGAGCTCTGTGTAGTATACGGTGGTTATGTAAGACCGATTCTTGAATACGCTGATGTAGTTTGGCACTCAACTATTTCTGTCAAACAATAAAAGGACTTGGAATCCATCCAAAAAAGGGCTTATAGAACCATACTTGGGAATAAGTATGAGTCTTATGATGAAGCCTTGGGTAATTGCCATTTTGACACCTTGTCTGGAAGGAGGGAGAAGCATTGTCAAAGATTTACTGAAGGGCTTCCCCCGGGGCACTGACATTGGAAAAGGGTATAGGTATGTGCCGCGCTGAAGACCCCCTTTTTCACCCTCTGCTGCTAGCTCTTATGACCCCCTTTTGAGCCTGCATCAGTTCTTAAGACCCCCAATTTTATTGAAAATTCAAACATCACGATATTTTGCGTTCCAAAGCCCCAATTCTTCAAAAATGTTATGTTCTAAAACCAACAAAAATTGAAAATGTATGTTCTTGCTAATCAAAATTGAACTAAAGGCCAGTTCTTAAGACCTACTTTTTTGAAGAAAAAAAGCAGTTCCTAAGACCCTATTTTTCGTCATAAAATCCACTCAGTTCAGTTCTGTAGCCCCCCTTTTTGAGACCCTGGGCGGCACACCCCTACCCCCAAAATTTTTTATAAATATATATCCTACCTAAAAATATCAGATTATAAAGTTGTTAAGAAATTTATCTTCTTTAATATGGAATATTGCAGGCTAGGATCAGTTGAATATTAAAGAAGTGACAATCCAAAATGTAAGGTAAAGTCACAACTTCATTTTCACATTTTACTTTTCAACACGGGGGAGAGTATGACAGGTAGCGTTTGTGTGGCGTATTGATCCATCGGAACAATAGGGCCGACTGTCCAACCTTCGCATGCATCCCAAATTGCACTACCAGTAATGGATTGAACGTACCCATAGCTGGGTCCGCGTGTAGAAAAGAAAAATGTGAAATTGAAAATCGGACTTCACCTTACATTTTGGAGTGTCACTTCCTCAATATTAAACTGATCCTAGTGTTGTGACGTGGTTTTGGGGAAAATACTCGCATGGCGGAGAGGGGATCAAAACACACAGAATGAATATAACGGATATAGCTTCTAAGTTATTTATATATACATTTTATTAATTCAACATAAATAGTTCACTTACTCATATTATAAACGAACACAGCACCCAGCATCTAGACTATCCTAAAGAAATGACATGACACGCATCAATCGTGAGCTTCTGTAATTCAGAGCTCACCAGTCCTGTTGTGTGAATAGAAAACTATATGGCCTAAACTTATGAGGTGTTGTCAGCGTGGCACGAAGACTTGAATTGGTCAGAGTTATTGGCGCGTAGACTGAATGGGATTCAGAATACGGAAGTACGGTGTTGCCATTTCAAGTCAATCATGGCCTGAATTCTAGATATGAAAATACCTAATAGAATTAATAATAATATTAATAATATCAATATAAATTTAGCGTCACAACATACGCCCTTCCTAACAAAATTGACACCTGACAATTTAACTTAAAGAATGCTGGGTGAAATATTTATAAAAGAAACTGATATCTTTATCATATATAGAAACGAATTATTTATTTCGTCACAAAATTTAACATGTGCTTTATCCATGTTTCCGTCTGCCAAATTGACGGCATCTAATATCAGGTTGTATAATTTTAACTCTCAGAGAATGTTATTTTATTTTTAAACGAGTGGCCTTAAATATAAATTTATTATTAATCTTCTGCGACGCCAAACCTGTGGAAACCTGCGACCGTATTAACCCGGAATTCACGTGAAAAATTCCAAGTGATTACGCTCACACGGTAAAGAGGGATTTTTTGTTGTTGAACAAACACGCATACGGGATATCCCTTAAATGGCCTAACACAAACACACACACTCTCATACATAATCCTCTGATTAACGTGTGCGGTCTAAAGGTTTCAGCAAAAGTTGAAGCGCAAAAGAATTGGAAAATTTCCTTCCAATTTCGATGTTTCATACGGAAACATATTTTTCTTATTTCAAAGAAATCACATTTTTGTGACCCTTTAAAATCAAATAGTCATCAATGGTGACTATATATTATGTGTACACAACAAGACAATACAGGACAGACAAAACAAGACAAAGGTAGCACTACTGAAATATTTAGTAATTTACATTAAACTTTCTTTTGTTTGCGTCTATTCATGTGAGACTAATGTTGCCAGAAAACCTCACAACATATGCCTCTTCCGAAAAGATACAAATAAATATAACACTTATTTGATCATACTGCATTTCCGCATTTTTTGCTCAACTATATAAATTCAAACTTTCTACATGAAGAATATCATTGTGTGCAATTCTTTGCAACAATCATTTCTATATACAAATTAACGAAAGTGAACACACTTTCAGGCAATGTTGCCCAAATTACAAATTGCTCTCATTCAACAATTTTATCAAAATAACACATTTTGTGTCATAAGAATTGTACTCATACCATGACATATCTCAGCCTACGGACTATAAATTTTATTCACTGCTTCCTCTGTGTTCTCTATACTTGTACACTTTTCTCAATACTACTTATTTATTTGCTGTTTCAGACTCTGTTCCTGCAATGATTCTTGCCCGCTGGCTTTACATCTTGCCAGTAATTTTGACTGGGTTAGCTTTCAGAGATTCTAAAGCGGCCGCGTTTAGGTTAGTCTCTGGTTCCCAAGTATTTCTTGAATTTGGGAAGCCCTGCCATTTTATCAAATACTCAAGACGTTTATTTTTAAAACGTCCCCTGAGAATACGCTCTATCACATATTCTGGAGTTTCATCTTGAATAGGAGGCAAACCTGGAATAATTGGAATCTGATTCTTGTCAGACTCGTGGGTAGCCAAAAGTTGTTCAAATATATCATCAGGACAATCGTCTAGAACTAATCCTGGAATTGGATCTCTATTTTCAGGATCCACAGGGGGAGTATCATTGCTTGGACGGACAAATCTATTATATGCAAATTTCATACGGTTAACATGTACAGTAGATGTTACCAATTTGTTGTTTTCAAGATTTCGCACCTTGAAATTTACAGGACCAGTCTGTTCGACTAGTAGAAAGGGTCCCGCCCAGAACTTTGAAAGTTTACGTGACAATCCTTGTTGCAATGCAGGTATATAAATCCAAACTGAATCACCAACTTGATATGGAACATCTTGCGCACGATCATCAAAACGCTCTTTCATTTTGGCTTGATTACGTTCAGCATGACGTTTTGAAATGTCCCTAAATACTTTGAGTTGTGATACTAGATTGTGAATGTGCTCACGAAGTGTCTTATCTGGATATTTGCATTGTGCTAGGAGTGTAACATCTATCGGAAGTCTTGCCTCTCTACCATACAACAAGAAGAAGGGACTAAATCCGACTGAATTTTCAGCGGGAGTTGTTCTATAGGCAAATTGTATAGCTGTTATGTACTTATCCCAATCGCTTTGGTATTCATTGACATAATGTGAAATGGTATCCAGAATTACTGCATTAAAACGTTCCTGAATTGCATTGCATTGTGGATGATATGAACTTGTATTCAGTTTGTGAGTGCGCATAATACGACAAACTTCCAATACAATCTTGGAGAGGAAATTTTGACCTCTGTCGCTCAACAAGGTTTGAGGACAACCATGTTCACAAATTACATAATCAAAGAATGCGCGAGCAATGGTTGACGCATCAGTAACTTTCAATGGTACCAAAATTGGCCATCTAGTACAATGATCTGAAAAACAGAGTACATAGCGATTACCTGAAGTGGTAATAGGTAAAGGACCTAAAATGTCAACACTTACTCGTTCGAAAGCGCCTGGCACTTTCATAGTTACCATTGGGGCTAGTACTTTATGTCTATGAGTTTTTCGTTGAGAGCAAGAAATACATGAACGGACCCAGTTGTCTACGTCACGATACATGCATTTCCAAAAGTAACGTTGACGGATTCTATTGTAGGTTCGCTGAAATCCAAAATGTGCGGCTAACACGTGATCATGACAGTTATTTAGAACTGTATCAATTAATTGCACGGGTATATACAAACGATGGACATTTCTTTCAGGCATGTGCCCTTTAGCAGGAGTATGCCAAATGTGATACAACAACCCTTCGTGTGCATAGTACTGATCAGCCTGTAAAACTACATTCCTAGCCTTAACAGCATTATCTGGCAATTCATCGTTTTCCAGATATTGCAACATTGATCCCGCAAATATATCCGTCAACAAAACTTGTTTGAATTTGTCTAAGTTGAGCTCATTTGGAAAGTTTGGAATATTTGGCTTGACTGAATCTTTGTCATTCTCAACACGTTTCCCTTTTTGAAATCGAAGATTTCTAACCACGTTTACTGTAGGACGAGAGTTCACATCATTACTAGGATTTTGTATGATGTCGCTCACCATCTCGTCTAATCCCGACTTTACCCAGGCTACCTTATTAACTTCTACAGCATCAGTGACTTTGGAATGAGAATGATTGCAATCAGTACAAATATCCATTCTGTCATAATCTATTCTACTTAATGCATCAGCGTTGCCATTATGGCGTCCACGAATGTGAATTACATCAAACTTATATGACTGCAGTTTAAGTGCCCATCGCGCTAATCGACTTCCGGTATTTTTGTTTATACCAAAGAGCCATTTTAAAGCGCAATGATCAGTTACAACAGTGAATTTGATACTATGTTGCAAATATGGAGCATATTTCTTGATTCCCTCGACAACTGCCAAAGCTTCAATTTCTGTAACAGTGTAATTTCTTTCCGCATCATGTAATGCTCTTCCACCATAGGATATCACACGTTCCTTGCCATCCTGCTTTTGGGCCAAAATAAAACCTAAACCAGTACGACTAGCATCGGTTTGCAATATGAATTCTGTGCCATCGAAATTTGGATATGCTAGAATTGGTGGCTCTAACAATTTTCGTTTGAGCGTTTTGAATGCTTCTTGACAACTTTGATCCCAAACAAAAGATACATCTTTTCTAGTTAAATTGGTTAGTGGTTCAGCAATTTTGCAAAAGTCCTTTATGAACTTTCGATAATATCCCACAAATCCAAGAAAAGATTTGACTTCGGTTACTTTGGCAGGAGTTGGATAATCTTGGACAATTTTCAATTTTGCTGGATCTGTTGCTACACCATCTTTGTTCACTACGTGACCTAAATATTTGACCTCAGTTTGACCAAAAGTACATTTCTTAGGTTGTAATTTTAGACCAGCTGCGCGCAACCTATCGAAAACTTGCCTTAAATGGTCCATGTGTTCGGAGAAAGAACTACTGAATATAATTATGTCATCTAAGTAACAGAGAACGAATTTCCAATTCAAACCTCTCAAAACTTCTTGCATAGCTCGTTGGAAAGTGGCTGGAGCGTTATGTAAACCAAATGGCATTCTTTGGAATTCATATAGGCCATCTTGAGTGATGAATGCAGTTTTAGATTTGGAACTTTCTTCCAAGCCTATTTGCCAATATCCAGCCGCAAGATCAAGAGTTGTAATGAAATTTGGTTTAGCTGCACCTAAACTATCTAAAGCATCGTTTATGTTAGGTAACGGAAAGTTATCGCGTGCGCAAATCTTATTCAAGGCTCTAAAATCAATTGCAAATCTATAAGTATTTGGGTCACCAGCTTTAGGTGTCATGCATACTGGAAAGGACCAAGGACTTGCTGACTCCTTTATAATGTCTTGTTCTAACATTTCGTGGACTTGTCTACGTACTTCGGCTTGAATGTGAGGAGCTTGCCTATACGGTCTAGATCTAATAGGAGGGTGATCACCAGTGTTAATAGCATGTTTAACACGGGAGTAATTACCAGTAGGACCCCCTTTTACTTGAAATATATCAATATATTCAGTGAGTAAACCATTGATTTCAGATGCTTCAGTACCTGACATGTGATCAGTATTTAAATTCACTTTTGAAAGGACTTCCTTTACTGAATCTAGTTTACTGTTTACATCGCTAGCTACCGCGGATGCTTGCCTTATATTAACATTGTTAACATTGTTTTTCTCAAGATCGGGGAAGGAGTGAATCCTATGCGGGTCAACGAGAGAAAAAATGCCCAATTTAGTACGAGGGTACAAAGTTATTGGTTCATCAGTAGTATTCATAACTAATAAATGAATACAGTTATTCTGTACACTAGAAGCAGTATTCGCGATCAATACACCTAATGCAGAGACACGCCTGCCTCCATGAGAGAGACCAATTGTATTGAATGGCAATTTATTTGACAGTCTTGCGCACACAACAGACTGAGTGTGAGCAGGAATTTCCTGTTTCTCAATGACAAGTATTTTACTCTCCTTAGCAAGTCTTAGTGTACGAGATTCACAATCTATTCTTGCGCAGTGCCTGTTTAAAAACTGAGACCCAAGTATGATACGTGTACTTAAGTTACGAGCAATATTCATAGGTACAGGAAATTGTGTGCCATTGACAGATATGGACAAAACTATGAATCCAGTAATTTCCAAACTACTACCATTTGCTGCGCGTGCTTCAGCTACACGTGATTTTTCTATAGAAAAACGCAAATTGGAAAGATTAGCATGAAACCAATCGTGATCAATAATGTTGACAGAAGCACCGGTATCAATCAAACATTGAACAGGGTTACCATTAACAAATGCTGCTATGGTATTCAACGTAGACAAATTAATCTCAATATGCGCTTGTGAAAAACTGGAATTCGATTTTTGTCCAAATGTCTGTCTGTTCAAATCAAGAGGTACACGGTTTGCATTGCCATTTCGGTCTACACCTCTTACATGTTCAAATCTTTGAAACCTTAACCCATCTACATGTCGTGGAACATGTTTCTTTTTCTGTCTAGCAGATGGGTTTATTAGTTTAAAGGATTCCTATTTACGTCAAATTTGGCATAGCATTTTCTCCACCCATGTCCCACACGACCACACCTATTGCATACTAATTTTCTGTACGATCTATAGGGGGCCTGTGACTGCCTTGGTTGATTCCAAGTTTGACTAGGTTGATGCCTAGGTTGAGAGGAACTACTTATACTATTGTAAGTACGATCTAACGGGGAAGAAAAAGAGACATGTTTGTCGTGTTCTAATTTCTCCATTCTGGTGGCTATATTAGACACGACTCCCGTCAGTGTGTCCAGAACAGAATTAATGCTATTTACCTGGGGCTCAGTATTTTGTGATTGTGCAGGTGCGAATAGCGAGTCATTTGCCGTTTGCTGTACTGAAATTCCCAATCTCGCGGCGTCTAGTGCTTGTTTAAATGATTCAGGTTCTTTTGAAAACACAAACGCTCTGACAGAAGGCAAAAGACCACGAACAAAAATAGATAATTTTTCTGCTTCAGATTTACCAATCTGCTTGCACCATCTTATTATTTCACAAGCATAGTCGTCAAGTGTTTCTGATGTCAATTGCTTACGCGACAACAGCTTAGATTCGACGCTCCATTTCCAAGATGAACCTTCGAAATTACTTTTAAGTAAATCTTTAATCTTGGCTATGGTATTCTTATCTGCATCAGGAATTGAATCCAAATAGACGCGAGCATTTCCATACACTTTTGTTTGTAAGGCAAGTATAGATTTTGGCGCGGTATAATCTCTCAGCTCAGCATACGTCTCAAATCTACTAATGAAGTTATCTACGTCATCATCTGGATTACCAGAATATTTAATATCGCAATTATGCATATCATATTTAGCCATATTTGCTACGTCAAGTTCAACCTCCTCTATACTATTAAGTGATATAACAGACTTACTATCACTATCACTATCGCTATCGCTATCGCTCATTGCCTTTTTAACAATCTATGTCAAAATCACAAGCTAATTCCAAAGAGAATTCGGAATTTAATCAACAAAATTTTTTTAGTCAATCTCAAGTTCAAGATCAAAATTCAAGTTCAAATTCAATCAAAATTTGAAAAATCTGAACATGAACCAAGTTTATTAATTATTAAACTTGATTAAGATTATCAATTAAAATTTATTGATTATGATTGATGATTAAATGTAATTAATAGACTAACAATGAACTTAATTGACGAAGTTTAAATTCACCAATGAGAAAAAAAATTAAAAGCTCAATGAAATCCAAGTCAACAATTTAAAGTTGACATCAAATTAAATGAATAAAGTCCCAAGTTACAGCTGAATATATAAAATATTTATTCAATTGCAGTGCAGTGTATCAATATTATGTATCTTGATTTAGAAATCAGTCCATTCAAAATAAACAAGATTTATTTCATCCGAAGAAATTGTCTGTCTGAAACACACCTGTCCAGTAGAAGAGCTTATAAAATCTTCACAATAGAATTTTACCGCGCTCGAGAATTTCAATCTCGGATTAAAAATTTTTATCAATGGATATCAGACCGTGGTCATGCACTTTTGAACCAGATTATCAGAGACTTGTATATCGGAACAATTACATGTATATAAAAGACTTTATCGACTTGCCACGTTGGACATGTAGAATGCGCCCATTATTGCCAGCGTAAATAAGACCTAAATATTGATAGGCCATACTACATGTATTTCGTGTATACTATTTTAAACACAATTTTAATAGACCTTTCTGGGTCTATAAAACAAATTTCAATAGACATATAATTAAATTTCAGCAGTGCATACCAACAAAATGCTACCTGAATTCAAACCATCTCACCACGCTGAGTTATAGTCGTCGACACTGGATGCGATGAACAACAAAATACATATACAACTTTGTAGCTACAGTCCTAATTATTCAAAATGAAGGGGGCTGGTAAATTGACCGGAATAATATAAACATTGATATAGGAATATCAAAAAAGACGGGAATTCTCCACCAGATGTTGTGACGTGGTTTTGGGGAAAATACTCGCATGGCGGAGAGGGGATCAAAACACACAGAATGAATATAACGGATATAGCTTCCAAGTTATTTATATATACATTTTATTAATTCAACATAAATAGTTCACTTACTCATATTATAAACGAACACAGCACCCAGCATCTAGACTATCCTAAAGAAATGACATGACACGCATCAATCGTGAGCTTCTGTAATTCAGAGCTCACCAGTCCTGTTGTGTGAATAGAAAACTATATGGCCTAAACTTATGAGGTGTTGTCAGCGTGGCACGAAGACTTGAATTGGTCAGAGTTATTGGCGCGTAGACTGAATGGGATTCAGAATACGGAAGTACGGTGTTGCCATTTCAAGTCAATCATGGCCTGAATTCTAGATATGAAAATACCTAATAGAATTAATAATAATATTAATAATATCAATATAAATTTAGCGTCACAACACTAGCGTGTAACATCTCATATTAAAGAAGACAAATTTCTCAACAACTTTATAGTTTAATATTTTTAGGTAGGATATATATTTTTCAGTGCGCTTGGCGCACTGTATGAAACCAAATGGTCATAATGAAACAAACCTGTAGTGGTACATGTTCATTACGCTCGTTTCAGAGATCAACTTAACAAGGTCACATAATGGATCAGTGCCTGCATTTGGAACTCTGTAAAAAGAATAGTGTGAGATCAGGCCATCTAAATTTTGAGTAAGCTTTGTTTCTGTTGGTTCCCGATGCCACCATCCTTAGTAACATAATACACTCTGTCAGCCAATCACAGCAGTTAACATACTGGTATTGGTCCATTGAAGGGGTTTAGTGCAACAAGGGTCCATCTGCAACAGCTGCCAGATGTTATCATGTGTGGTAGTCAATAATAGCATACCCCTTGATACAAACAACAAGAAACACATGTCAGCAATAGCAGATACGACATTTTGCATTGCACTTACATCTCAGTTATGTGAATTGGCTGTATCTATAATAGCTGCCAATTGTTATATATTAGAGGTACTTTAAGTTGTGCCCTTGTGAAAACACAATTTCACAAGTGGCACTTATTGCAGATAAGCCTTTGTTACTCTATGGCTCTAAATATCCTCCTAGTCCTAATTCTCGGTGGGCTGTATATCATATTACTATTACTGTCACTAAACCAATTGGTAATTTGGCCCTGTTGACAAACATACTTCAACTGCTGATTTGACCCATTGAGCTATAAACATGTTAAATGGATACTGTATTCAATTCAACCATTTCCACTACTACACTTTCTCTAGTAAATACAAGTCTAAGTTTGATTGTTTTAGAAGAAACTGGTGCACTTTATGTCTAATTATGTGTCACCATGCTTAAGCCTGTACGGAAAGATTGGAATCCTCTTCAAGGACTGTTGGTGTTACTATTATAAGTTTAGAGTATACAGGGGGAGTCAAAATACTCAGGTCCCGTTTAAAAAAAAAAAGGAAACATACTTCTTATTTAATTTCATCATTGTTTATAAAAGTAGGCATACTTCTACATACTTGGTGATGTTTTCAAGACAATACCATATTCCATGCCAGAACTACAACATAATACCAGAAAAAAAGCACGAAATTCAAAGTGTTCCAAGTTGGTGGATTTCACACCGAGTTGGTATAAATAAAACATTTGATAGATGGACCAAAACACTTCCATAATCATTTTCTTATGTATCATGTTGACAGAATCCTCTGAACATTTCGAAACTGTAAACAGAAGCTCCGTTGAACTTGCAGAATACTTCTTGTCTTTATGTAGCTAGATAAAATAACTATTCTCTGTTGAATAGTATATCCACAAAACGTGTTGATCAAGTTGAAAAATTCCCATATCTCCTGTTTCGAATAACCAATTTGAAAGAAATAAAATTAAGGTTATAGCTAATGATATCTTGCTAGGCACACATTGAATATATTCATTTTTGCATTTTAACTGGTTTAAAAAATCAGTGAAATCGGGACCTGAATAATTTGACTCACCTTGTAATTATTCTAATAACAAACACGGGTCAACAAGATAACAGTAATTCTCAGTGTATTACATTGTATCCAACCTACATTCTATATTGTAAATAAATGTCATACTAGTACCAACAACTTTGTGTTCCTACTAGAACAATATTCTACTACATGTGTTCCTTCCATTCAATACTACATGTACTGCTCCAAATAAGTACTTATGTGCAATTTTCCGCCATACCAATCAGGATATTTTAAAGCATGTCTGAATCTCAAAGGATGTCTTAAGCTCGAAACATGGCACCAACGGAGTATGCAGACCATGTCTTTCCTAAATTTCTACTGTAAAGTGTGTCTCTCATAAGCTATGTTCAACGCTACATTTCACTACTGTGTTTAGCGAGTAAACACTTCTCAAAACAAAATCTTGCTATCACTTTGTAAACATGTTCAGAGGCTGAATTTATGTGGCTAAATGTCATGTCAAATCACTTTAAACATTGGTGTTCAATGTCTAAACACTAACAGTCAATACGCTAAACATACCTTTTCTAAACACATCTTTGCTATCACTTTTTACACACTTTTTAGAGTGTTCTTGAGAACCTGTTAGACCATTTGTAAAATAATAATACTCATAGCGACCATTAAATCATATCATATTAAGACAATGTACATTTTAACATTTATTAGTTTACAATTACAACCTATATAGTAGACTTATTCTTGAGATTTCAATTCATTTATTCTGTTCTCATTTCCCAGGAATTGCAGCCACAAAGCCTTTAACGTGGGGGACCCACTCAAATTCACATGTTCCCACAAATCAATACTTCTGGTGCCAGATGCAATATTTTCCAAAATGTAGGATGAAAGTTGTTCCCCTTAACAACCTGCTAATGCAGAATGAATCATTTTTCTTTTATGTATTGGCCATTGAAGCAATACTCACATAATTACCCTATATGTATACGGGCCGGGTGTGACTGATAACCCATTTCACCACTGTTCCTCTTATTTCAAATTTACACCTTCTGAGCACTGTTTGTCTTTTTTAAGACTCTTCTTGTTAGAGTTAAAAGCCCATTTATTACCTGTATAGTTTCTTTTTTTGATGACTGTATACAAAGTCCTTGTTGAGAGTATGGGTAGAGATATCAGAGCAAATTCCAGTGATTGGGATCCAGTGATCACAGCTTATAAATTCAAGTGTGATTCGATCACGCTGTTAGGTACTGTATATAGATGTACACGCACTAAGTCAACATCCCAGCACTCACTTGTGAATGGTGCCTCAATCATTGAATACACACTCAGGTCACTGCACAGAGGTGTGTATACTACAAGTTAAACTGCACACAATGATCTATGGGCACATTTGACACTACAGTAAAGTGGCATAGCTATACAGAGCCACTTGAAGGAGTGGGGGAGCGGCGCCACTGAGCCATTTCTGTGAGCATATCGTATGATCAAGCTAGGAAGGTGCTGTTGTAATTGACTACCGGTCGGTACCAGGGGTGTACCTTCATTTTTTCTCCAACCAGCCAGCCGGGCTGGTAGCATGTAAAAGTTACCAGCCCGACTGTAAACTTACCAGCCAAACAAGTAATCTTCATTTACCAACACAACAAAATTCTTATCGGCCAGCCGGGCGAGTAGATTTTAAAAGTTACCCGCTCGACGCAAATGTTACCCGCAACGGGCGTGCGGGCGGGTACTAAGTACAGCCCTGACCGACCGGTACCTATATTTTTTAATCAAGAGATATAAAAAATCTTGAGCTGATATTACAAGTGCATCTAATTTGGAAATTTAACAATAAATAGGACTGGTACTGACTTGTTCAAAGATAGAAAAAACAGAGTAGAAAATCAGATTTACTTAAAATTCTACCAAATACTCACATTCCTGCTGAATAGGCTAATAGGGTTATCACAATACAAGCCCAAGACAGAAAGTAAATCCATTGTTCCAAATCCATGTTTAAACAACTTCAACTGCAACTTCAGTCATGAACTCCTGTACCACAGAGTCAGCAACACATTGTGTAGTATAATTATGATAAGCTGAAACCCAGTCACTTATCGTTGATACCGAGTAAAGTTCTTTTCCTTTTTTTCCCCCTTTGCCTTTTTTTGCCAGGGTTATATTTTCGTGATTTTTGCAAATTGATCGAAATGTTACATATAGAGTGATTAAGCAAAATTTGTCAGACGCCGCTACTGTACTCAGGCCTGTAACCAGGAGGGGTGTGTGTGACTGTGTGGGGTGTATGTTGGTGGGGGGTGGGGTTCTGGAAAAGGTACATTGGTACACAAAAAGGTACAGTGGTACACAATACACAAACAGGTACATTGGTACACAAAAAAGGTACATCAGTACACCAAAAAGGTACATTGTAAAACGTGGGGGTCTGCCCCCCTCCCCCTGGTTACAGGCATGACTGTACTGATATTGAGATCGAATCTTTTTAAATTGTTTTGCAAACACTTCAATTGCTCACATCTTAATTGTGCATTCTTATTATGGGGTTTTCTGCAAAATGTAGCTTTGCAGATGACTAAGACAATCCGGTAGAAAACAATTTTAGACTCATTTAGCTCAATCTCATCACATACTGGTATTAGTGAATGGTAAGGAACTGGACAAGTGACATATTTACACATTATATACTGACCAGGGTTGAAGGGGGGGGGGGGGGGTGGCACTCAAGCAAAAATGGATATAATGGTAAAGGGGAGGGGGACTGGCACTCAAGAACACTGGGGCTATCAGTGACGGAGAATGTGCAAATCATTGAGGTCATTAGGTGCGACAATTGTCAAATTGCCTACAGGAGGGGGGGGGGGGGGGGGGGGGAGATATAAGGAGTTCTAGGGGTGAGAAATTGCCCAAGAATTAGGGGTCACATTTGCCATTATTTTAATCAACATTTTCTGAGAAATAAATGTATCAGGTTTTGGGTGACAGTGGTTAAAAGGGAGTCTTTTAGTGACATTTTCAAAGAAAAAAATGAATTCATGGGAGGAGAGTGATGTGAGGAGTAAAAGCATCGTCAGGTATACAAAAATGGGGGGGGGGGGGAAGTATTAACAGCGTTCAGTACACATACTCCCATGGTGCCCTTCATATATTTTGATCTGTGAAAATATCTGCATGAAAAAACAATACATTTAGTATTTTATCTTCTATTCTAATCAAGACAAGAGATCTAGGACCTGCTTTGGGCATAGCTTCTTTGGACTCTGAACTTCAAAGTGATATTTCCTTAAATGTTCACATTTGGATTATCACCTATCAGTTAACACATGCACAGTTATTGTATTATTCCCATATGTTTTCAAATTAATCAAATTGCAGTTGCAATGATTTATTGACATTAAAGGTATATTATGTGATCTTTCCAGAGAACGCCCTCAACATCGAGAAGAAAAAAATTAAAGCAGATTTTCTGGCAAATTTACATTTCTGATCATAAATTGTACATACATTCCAAGTTACAGTGCGATACGATTCTTAATTACTTCAAAATCATGGTTTTAGAGTGAAAATAAACTGTCGGGTTAACACGACAGTTTATATTTTCACTCTAAATTCACTCTAAAACCATGATTTTGAGGTAATTAGGAATCGTATCGCTCTCTAACTTGGAATGTATGTACGATTTTTGATCAGAATTGTAAATCTGCAAGAAAATCTACTTTCTAAAAAAAATCATGAATAGAGGGCGCTCTCTGGAAAAGATCACATAATATGCCTTTAATTGCGCTAATATATTTATACCCAGGAGAGGTAGGATAACTATTGGGTAGGATAATGGCATTGAGATTGCATAAAGATAATGTCTGGGCTCCTATACATAATACCTTGTGGAACAAATTACGCACTCTGAGTATGAGATAATTTCCCTTTGGGACGCACCATTAGATTTCAGGGGGAGGGGGGGGGGGGGGGGGGGCAGGGAGTTTTTGAAGAAGAAAAAAACCTTCACCCACAACAGGTAAACAACAACAAAATCTCACCCAAGGTAAAGAAAAAACACTTCCCTGTGGAAGTGGAAATAGGAAGAAGAAAAGAAACTTGACCTGTGGAAATGCAACAAGAAAAATACTGTTTTTTAGCACGCTTCGCACACATTTATTCTATATGTAGGTTTCAACATTGATTACAAAACCAAATTAGGGCTTGGCCACCGGAAAATTTGAGCAAAGTTGTTTCCCAAAAACCCTAACTAGATATGCTTCAAAGTCTTATAGGTACAGATTTGTTTGGAGTGGGGATCCCACACGCTGGTCGCTTCAATTTCTGGTTCATCAATTTCACTTTCCGCAAATTAGGGGTAAACAAACAAAAAACTCTGCCCACAAAGATCACATAAAAATTAGGGGAAACCCGGGGAGCTACAATGTAGCGAGTGTTGGTCCACATTTTTATTTGTACACCTACTGTGATTTTAATTGATTAAAAAAAATTAAGTATTTAAGAAATGCATTTATCCGTTGTTATTTTCTAGTATTCAGAAAAATATGGTTTTAAACAGTTAAAGCTGGCAGTGGTGGCACCTGGGAGGGGGTGGGGGTTATTAACATAAATAAGGCATACAGGTATGAGCCAAGCATGATGTATGATCTGTGCTGGAAACCCTAAACATGAGTCCCAAATTGGACCCCCTTCCCCAACCATGGGGTCCCAAAACCCTTTTTAAAAATAGATACACCCCAAAACTACCTAAAATGTCTTTTACTTTGAACTGAATTTAGGATAACTTTTTAGGGGATATTTAAACACTACAAATGGCCCCCCGAGATTACCAGTTTCGGGGGGGGGGGGGGGGGGGGGGGGCTATAGACTAGACTATAGGTTATTGCTGCCTCTTACAAATTCTGATAATGGCGCGTATCAGACACTTAAATTGTGATTATTCCCAAACACCTACCCATTTTACACCTGAGTGGAGAGAAGTAATTGCGTTAAAGTGCCTTACTCAAGAGCACAACATGTTGACCACAGCAGGACTTGAAGTGAAGCAAAACTGATTCTGTTGTAGCCTATACTTGAGCAGCGGAATAAATGTTAAGCGCTTTGAGCATACTTAATTTGATAAAGCGCTATATAAAAACTAACACTTATTTATATTTATTTATTTCTGTTGACACATGCTATTTTTGTACGTGATACAGGAACAGGAAGGGGTTAACACTGCCTAGTGGTAAAAACTTCAAAACTTTCCGTCAAAGACAGCTATCTTTCAATAGTGTACATTTTGTGGAAATGGTTGGACACATGCAAAGTGTAATTATGATTATTGTAGGATGGGTCTTTAAAGTGGCACCCACATATCCTTTATTGTCCCCAGGCATGAGAATGGAGTTCTAATAAAAAGCATCTCACGGCCGGGGGTCCAGGGGCCCGCTTAAGGGCCCTTGGTCGGGTCCATGGGCAACACCCCGGCGGGGGTCGAACCCCCCTGAACATTTTGGGTTTCAACACATAAAAATCAATTTATCAAATATTATATCAAATTCACATTGAACTTAGAGACCACAAATTTTGAGGCCAATTTTCTGGAAATCCGGAAGATTCTCATGCCTGTGTCCCCCTCCCCTGAACTTGAACTCAGTGCAGTAACTAATAATGTTTCAAGTTCCTGTGGGCACATTGTGGGACATTTTAAAATTGACATTAACATTAACACCCGAGGTGACTCATTTATGCAATGGCTGGGTTGGAAATATATGTATATCAAAAAATTGTTCCAGCGAACTTTACCAGGCCAATCAATACATGAAAGGAGTTATTCCGAGTTGTTTGAAAGTACTCAAATTTTGAATCTAATCTCAACTTCAGAGGTCTATCTCAAGGATTGCTACACCAATACTAGGCATATTTGTACTTATTTGAATGCATTTCTCATGTAGATTCCAAATATGGTGATAAAATTCAATCATTTTGACATTTCTGAAGCATTTTGAGACATTTTGTAACTGTCAACGACGCCTGCCATGGAAAGTGTTTAGCAAGCTTTTCCAATGATACCTAACTTTTGAAAACTGAATCAATACTTTTGAAAAAATAAAATAAAGAAAAGAATTTATGTTTTTCTTTTTATTGTCTTTATATTATTGAAAAAATAAAATAAGGAAAATTTGTTTGCTGATCTTTAAATGATCTTTATTTTCTTAAACTGTGAATAGGACATTTTAGACAACAATTTTTCTAGATATGACAATTCTATTGTCAAAAATCCATTTTAAATCATTTTGAATTCTTTTGTTTTGTATTGTTTTCCGGCCAACAGAGGGCAGTCTATTTTCTTTTGTTTTATATTGTTCTTTTGACTCCCTAGGTAAACTTTCTATAAAAATTTAGTTATTTGTTTTTGCTCTGTTTGATTGAAAACTCCATTAGATTCCCGTAGCACAGGAATTAAGGAGAATTGTCAAATTTCAGATTATTGTGGAGCTCTCAACAGAATAAGACCTCACCTAGATGAATCACTTCGAACTAACCAGAATGGCTTCCGCAGGGGAAGAGGCACTACCTCAAACATTCTTGGGCTCAGGAGAACCATCGAAGGTATACATTCCAATAATCTCTCGAAGCATACGGTATCCCACAAGTTACAACAGATGCAATTGATGAAACTTACCGAAACACAAGAGCCAAAGTTATATCACCTGATGGAGACACGGAACTGTTCGACATCCTATCAGGAGTACTCCAAGGTGATACCCTTGCCCCCTACCTATTCATAATCATCCTTAATTATTGCTTAAGAATAGCTATCAGTGGGAGAGAAGAGGAACTAGGATTCACCATCAAGCCTAGACAAAGTCGAAGAATAGGGCCTAAGAAAGTCATGGCCAGCTAGGGGGTCTAAAAACAATAAGAAACAAAAGAAATGAACGGTTCAATTTTTGACCATAAAATTGTCATATCTAGAAAACCGTACCTCCGATCAATCTCAAATTGATAGTTACCGTTGTTAACATGGTTAATGGGGGAGGGGGTGATAGTTACCGTTGTTAATGAGTGAGCGTTCCAAGATTTTTTTCCAGGATTGTATTCGACAAGATGTACCTTATTACGTGATGCATCACATTTTCATACCAAATCAAAGAATGGAGCTGGCTTTTATCATAACTCTGTTGTTGGGGGGGGGGGGGGGAAAGGAAAAGAACGCGGATACATAAGGATCTATGATTTAAGCTGCTAAAGCCCTTTTGATTTCCAAATGTCATTATTTTCAGACAAAAGTACCTGACAGAAAACACACTGCTGAAACACAAAGGACGTTTTTAATGTCATTATACGAGTCATATTTATGACTTTTTTTAAAATTTATGATAACATTTAAAACATATTTTCAGATGAAAGCACTTATATGCAAACTACTTTATTTTGAGCAGTACGACTTATGTTAAAACTTGACATATATCCTTTGTACCCTCTACATGCCAAAACATTTGCAACTTAAGGTTATTACCACATGTGATATTCTCCAGATCTTTGAAGTCATCTCCTTGAGTGACTGATTGAAAATTGACAGACAGTATGGGCGATTTGGACCGATGAGTTTAAATCATGTTTGATGTACTTTAATATGATTGATTAGGGTTGTCACTAATGTGGTCGGGTGGCGGCCAGGAGGAGTCGGCACTCTTAAAAAAAGGGTTAAAAAAATGGCGCTAAACCCTTTTTTTCCCTTCAATTTGTGGATAAAATCATTAAACTGCCTCATAAAACAAGAAAATTATGTGGCAAGAACCCTCAAAGTGTATTAATAACCCCTAAAAAACCATTAAGAAGGCCTCTTGACCCCATGCCATGATCCACTGCACTTCGTTTGCAACACTTATTCCGTTCACTGTCAGTAAAATTATTAACCAGCACTAAATTTTGGCTAATGACAACACTGTGATTGATGATAGATATATATACACATGGAAAAAAGTATGCACCACTGCTTTTTTTTGAAAAGTGCAAATGTGGCCTCGAATTTTGCCACCATGGTGTGATATTAAGCATCATTTGTTTGCGTAAGCTGTCCAACAAAATGTGCAATAAAAGGGCCATATTTTAGTTTGTGATGTAATCGATGTAATGTTTTTTCAAGGCCAAGGGGAAAATGCATGTTTTTGTCCAAAAACATGCATGGAAAAAGTTTGGGTATAACGCGATATTGAGAGGCCCGATGATTAATCTCTAAAGTTGTAATCTTTGGTAACCCAATTAAGTATTCCAAGGTCAAAGGTCATCTGGGGTCAAATTAAACAAAAAAAACTCCCTTTTTCGTATGCTCAACGGTTATGGGGTCTAAGCTCAAAATAGGTCAAATTTTAAAGAAGTTTCAAATGACAAAAGCAATATCGCTAAGGTGTTGACCTAGGTCAAATAAACAAAAACAAAATCAACGGTGACTAATATAATGACTATTTTAAGTTTTTAAAGTCTATTCAATATCGCGTTATACCCAAACTTGTTTCATGAATGTTTTTGGACAAAATCATGCATTTTCCCCTTGGCCTTGAAAAAACATTACATCGATTACGTCACAAACTAAAATGTGGCCCTTTTGTTGCACAACATTTTGTTGGACAGCTTACGCAAACAAATGATGCTTAATATCACACCATGGTGGCAAAATTCGAGGCCACATTTGCACTTTTCAAAAAAAAGCAGTGGTGCGATACTTTTTTCCATGTGTATATATGCAACAGTCAAAATATTTATGCAGTACAGTCATCTTAACACTTTCCATCCACGCGGCAGGCGTCTGCAGACAATATTCCAAAATGTCACAAAATGTTTAAAAAACGTCTAAATTGTTGAATTTCATTACCATATTTGAAATCACAGTGAGAAATGCATTGAAATAAGTACAAACATTGCCTAGTATTGGTACAGTGATTTCTTGGGATAGGCTTTGAAAATGGGGAAAGGTTTGTCAAAATTCTGTTTTGAAATATGTTAAAACTTATAGCCGCGTGGAAAGTGTTAAGATGCTAAGTGCATATTGCAGTTGATTGGTGTTATTTTGAAGTGTGCTCAGGGAAACGATCTCTACAGATCAGTGACCGCACTACTGTGCATTAGACTTATTGTAGTCTGTAGTAGACAAGGGGCAGTCTCTACGTTATTTCCATTATTCAAGGGGCAGTCCTTTGGAGGTTCTTTTAGAACCAAATGTATATATAGTAGGCCAGTGGCAACCTACGTGTAGAGCTCTTTTCAGAGCCACCATCTCTGTTCAGTGGAAGCGGCAATCCATCTGAACGGCTCTTTTCAGAGCCACCAATTCTTTCACAAGTAGGAAAGGGCACCTACTCTCAAATCATCGGGCAAGGGGCAGCCCAAATGATGATAACAAGAGAAGTGGCAATCTCTATGTTTGGTTTAATATTATAATAATTTGGTCCTGAAGAAGTCAGAGCTAATCCTGATGAAAGGTTGACAGATTAAAACTTGTCCGACGGCGAACCTGTTAAACTTTGAACTTATAATGTGCTCAGGGACTTTCCGAAATACAGTCCTCAAAATAAGTAACTGACCAGGTAATAAATATACTCTTAACTCCAAAACTATAGCTCCTACATAGAAATATTGATACATAAAGTTGTAAAGAAATTTCTCCTCTTTAACTTGATACATTATTCATTAAAATTGGGTAATAATTAAGGACGCGACATTGAAAAGGATAGAACAAAGTACAGTTTACATTTTAACACTTGAACACGCGGGACAATGTGACAGGTATGTGTATGGGTTGCCTTGATCAATTGAAGCATCCCCAATCCCCGTCTTACTATCGTCCGGTGAGTTGTCGCTACCAGTTAATCAATCATCTGCCTGTTGCTAGTCTGAGGCTGCGTGTAGACGAACGAAATGTTAAAATGAAAAACGGACTTTGTTTTGGTTGAGGGCACATATCTGAGTAAATATTCATTCAATCTTTACGTGTAATATCTCAAATCAAAGACAAGAAATTTTCTTACAACTTAATTTTCTAATATTTTTACGTAGGAGTTATAGTTTTGGAGTTGAGAGCATATTTATTAACTGGTCAGTTACTTATTTTGAGGACTGTATATTTAAAACCTTGGGTTGTGGTTGTAACGATCGAAAAATGGCACATGTTGCTAACTTTAGAACATAGGGGTTTGGATTTGCGGTCAATATTATCATTTTAAGGGACATTAAGTGGTGTTGACATTTTTTATTTATTTTTTATTTACTTCAGAATTCAAGATGAACATTAAAAATTGCCATTATTGTTGTTTCTACTAACAAAAATACAGCAAAACTTGATTAAAACAATACCATCGCTATTTATTGAAAAATGCCCTCTATGCAAATATGGTTCGCGATATTTATCATGTGTGCTGCAGAGGGATACTGTCTGACGTAAAATGCTGATCTAGCGGAGATCAGCATTTTTGAATCAACGTTTTGTTGTACAAAGAGGGCTGATTTTTCTTAATCCTTATAGGTGTAAGTTCATACATGTAATACAATTGTAAAAATATACAAATCCCAGTTTTTATCATATATTTTTGTAATTGAGGGCGCTGCCTCCACCACATCTCTTAATGCCCCTTTAATGAATGCTACAAAGTAAATCATTATCACAGATATTAATTTGATATAGTTATTAGTTTATGTATTTGCAAATAACAAAGTATACCATTTCTTATTTGAACAGTAGACACTCGTCTACTTGTAGGACGCGAACGCCGTAATAATTGTGAATTCAAAGATGCTCGCTGGCTACAGAAAACTGTGTAATGGCTAAAATCAAAAATGCAGTTTTGCCTTTTTTCTGAAAGGTTATGTTGTTATTAACCATCATGACAAATTATGGTTTGCTTTAAAACATTTTGGTGTAAATTTTTTTTATGTCACAGGCGTGCTTGAATCATTTTCACCTGGCATTTTCATCTCAACAAATTGCTGAGTCATATTTTGGGGCAAGTAGTCCAAAAGGGTATGTGGTAACTGGTCCACCTGCAAAAACTCAATCAAGATTGTAAAATGAATTTTGAAAATTAGTTGTTAGTGTCAATGAAACTTGACTCGGTATTGAAATTGCAAAGAATGTGAAAAAAAATCCACATTTGTTCTGATTATCTGACAATTTGGGGCATTTTGGGCCTAATACCATTATTTCTGCTATTGAATGATTACAATGACATGAAATTGCTTTAGAATGGTTTAAAATGTCTTTTTTATGAAATAATATCCTTATTATATTTTGAATGATGTCTCTAAAGATATTTGTAATGAACAAATACTTCCGGTTTTTATTAGTCCCATCTAATCAAAAGTGATTTTATCCTCAAGAGGTGCCCAATCAATTTTCAACATTTACAGACCAATTTATTTGTTAATTCTTGTATAAAGTCAAAACAAGCTTTTATTGTTGTGCAGCAATTCACAAATTTTGCATAGCATTTTTTTTTGTACAATAAAAATGCATAACTTACTTTACACGTTTTAAGTTCTATGAATTGGGTAAATTAACAAACAATACAACTCAGTTACAGTCAACTCATCGGACTGACTTGTATTCACTTTTGATTCCAACGATCAAGGCATTACTGAAGTTTAAATTAGGCCAAACAAAGAAGAAGGTTTGTCTCAGTAGCCAGCCCGTATTGGTCTGTGAAATGAGCTACGGCGCGTAGGTCTACCCGCCCGCATCGTTTTGTGAAATGAGCTATTGCGCGTATGTCTATGCGCTGAGGCCTAAAAGACATATATATTTTTTTGGATTTTTAAAAAAAAAGGTTAAAAACAAATTCTCCAAAGTTTGGATTAGCAAAAAATAAATAAAAATTGCATACCTCGTAGCCTATTTTCTAAAAAGAATTTGCAAAAATGTTTCTGAGACAAACTATCTTCTTTGTTTGACCTTAGCCTCATGTTTTGTACACACATGCCCACTATTTTCCTCAAAAACCAACTACATTATGTAGGCCCTCTTAATATTTACTTCTAACTGCCAGCCTTTAATTGTAAAGTACACTCGGCGGCGCTTTTGCTTTTGCAGTTGCAGCTATTTTCTCGAAGATACAGCGGTGCACGCCGGCATTTCCAGTCGCTTTTCCCATGTGCGAACAACAACAGTTTTCAACATTTTATCATTAGGACATTCCATTGCGTAAAAGGGGAATCAGTACCCGGCAATAAACAAAACAATTTAAATAGCAACATTAAATATGGCTGGCTTCAATTAGACTCAGTAATTAGTTCATAACTTTTAAATCCGCCCATATAAATTAGAAACAAGTTCGTCCTTTACATAAAAATGCTAGACATTTAATAACATGTTTAATGTGTTATTGTATTTATTTATTGACAACCAACACAGTTCGAAAGTTCGCGAGTCTATCGCAATTCATCATATATGTTAAAGGGACACAATGTCATGTTGAATTTTTTAATTTTAATTAATTTACTTCAGAATTCAAGATGAACATTAAAAATTGCCATTATTGTTATTTCTACTAAAAAAACCACCGGCAAAACTTGATTAAAACAATGTTTTAAATATGTTGGAATACCACCCTTAACCATGTAAAATGATGGTTGCGGCTCTACCAGCATTTTTGAATCAACGTTTTGTTGTACAAAGGGGGCTGATTTTTCTTAATCCTTATAGGTACATGTAGGTGTAAGTTCATACATGTAATACAATTGTAAAAATATACAAATCCCAGTTTTTATTATAAATTTTTGTAGAGGGCGCTGCCTCTACCACATCTCTTAAGTTAATGCCCCTTTAATTATTGGGCTGTGTGTGATTCCAGCAGTCAGCAGATTTGATTTGATTTGATTTGATATCATTTGGGTCCTACGACCCTGGATAACCCAATAAGCTTATTAGCTTATTTCCATTGGGGTCCGTTAGATGTGTGAACAGATACAGACCGGGATGATCCCCTACTCTTTACGAAAGAGTCTGTAACCTTTTAACGTGCTCGGGTATTGCTCTTCCGATGCACGGGACAACATTTATATGTGACTTCCGAACCACTGTTTTTTGCTGCCATTAGGAAATCGTCACAAATCATTTCGCTTCATTTACCAGGCTACCGATACGGCGCACACACAGTATCAGCACTTAGATTGTAATATCCCCTAACAGCTCCCCAATCTCGCTTGGGTCGACGAAGCAATTGAGACTAAGTACCTTGCCCAAGGATACAAACAAGTTGGCTGTAGTGGGGCTAGAACTCACAACCTTTGCATCGTGAGACCGGCATGCTATCCACTACACCACACGTGCTATCCACTACACCATACGTGATCTCACATTGTGTATTATTGAAATAAAACCGTGGTTTGCAACGGAGGGAGTATCGGTCAATTATATAAGATCATTCATGACCCAATCACGATTTATTTATGAAAATGAAAGCTGCCATCTTGACCAGGGTCAGAAATTCGAGGAGAAACCGAGAATCCATTTTCGCAAACATTCCCGCCGGTAAAGTTGCGAGAATCCAAGTTGATTCTCGTAGATAATCTGTCTAACACACTATTTGAAAGGAGGAGAATCCATAGATTTCTCGCAAAATCCTCTGCAAGAATCTAATTGGATTCTCGCAACCTTTGACAAACTTCTGACCCTGTTGACCAGATGGACAATCCGATAGGGAATTTAAGCTTAGGGATTTATGATTTATCATACTTTTTGAAGTTTATTCAATGAGGTTTGGCTTTGATTGTATGTATTCACAGATCAAGTAGGCATATTTTTGCTTCATCCTTTTTGCTACATATTTGTGAAATTGCATCGCAAATCTTCAAAATTTAAAATCAAACGTTGTACAGACCCAGATTTTTAGAATGACACAAATTTTCAAAAGAAGTTGCATATCGGCTAAATTGTACCCATCTCTAAGATATATAATAACCCTAAGTATATAATAACCCTAACTCTACTACACCACACGGCAACTGTGCGGAAAAAAATGTTTTTATAACCAGGCGTGCAGGTTTTTGGGCTACAAAACGGACCTAGGCTATATAACGAGGCGAATATACTCGCTGAGTGTCGACTGACAGATGTGGTGTAGTGGCTAGGATCTGGGCCCTGGTACTGGAGGTCCATTGTTTAAATCTGGGGGGGGGGAGGTCGGGTGACCTTTCTGGTGAATTTTGGGGGTCGGAAAAGAAATCTGTTGCCGTGTGGTGATCTCGAGTTAGGGTTAAAGAAGTTGGGGTTACCGTTAAATGATCTTTAGCTGCTATTAAGCGCAGGCTAATCTGGGAAGATGCCATGAACTGCAGCGATGCTAAGCAAGGCACTAGCCAGAGACCCGTCTGGGCGTCATATATGTACACCTTAAAATGCAAAAGCTGTCAAAAAAATATATAAAAATTTAAAAAAATGATGTTTTTGAATTTTATCACAATTTGAACCCCAAAAGGTGGGTATACTATTTTGTCAAAAAACACTGTTTTGTGCGCATTATTTTACATTTGGACAAATTTTTATTCATTATAATTCGGTCAATTTACACAGGGACGTGGAATGGTGGATGCTCCGCTCCTGCTGCTCACTCCACTTTATTTTGGTCCCACTTTGGACACACAACCTTCAAATCTTGGATAAGGCCCAGATGCTTAGGCCACAAAATAAACCACCCTGTTCTACAAGCAAAGGGACCTCTCAGGGAGGGTTGGTTGTGTGGGCATTTAAAACAGAATCCAACAATTTTTAAAAATTAAAAAAGACATTTTGTTGGCAGTTATTATCATTGAAACAATCATAACTTCAAAACTATATACTCGATCTTTATGAATGAGGTACCAAACTACGGAGAAGAAATTTGCTCATCAAATGTATTTATCTTAGATTTCTTGTACCGATTATTGATTTTGGATTAGCCAACATTAAGGCACCAGGTCAAAAACTTTTTGTGTTAGGTGTATATATAGATTGACTTTCATTAGCATTTTCAGAGGTTTTAGCAATTATAGTTTGATCAGTTTCAAATTGGCGAGAAATATTCTCTCTACGCGAAAAAGTAATCTAAGCACACGATTTTGGCCGCAACTCACACACGATTTTTGGCTGCGAGCACACGTTTCACATGATGCACAATGCGATTGCTGCCTTCACCGCACCCGCGTCCTTCTATATTAATTCGCTGCTGTAAAAAGGCTTCGCCGATTTGGAACAAATCAAACTATACATGTAATACCACTGACTGCTGCAATAGTACCAGTGTTCTCATCACTTTGCCCTTTTAATTTACATCGTTTTTCGTGTGCTTTTCGGTTACTACTTTGAGTGAATCCTCTACCGCAATTTTGACACAGGTAGGGCTTGTCTCCCGTATGCCTTCTCTCGTGCGCTTTCAGCGAGGAATTCTGCGTGAAACGCGCCTTGCAATGTGAACACTGATACGGCCGGTTGTCCATTCCGTGCGACAGCAAGTGTCGCCTCAAATTACCTTGATGGAAAAAGGTTTTGCTGCAGATGTGGCAGGTCATGGAATCTATGTTGGTGTGACATTTCATGTGTACGAAGAGGATACTTTTAGTGACAAATTCCTTGGAACACACAGAGCACTGGAATCTAGTCTCACACTCGCCGAGTTTTCGTTTTGGCTTTTGCTTTTGAACCACAGTGGGTTCCTTTGTGATGGTGCTACAGAAACGTCGTTCGTGGATTTTAAGATAAGCTCTTAAAGAGAATGACTTTCCGCACAAGGAGCACATTGTTTTATCGTAATCAGTTTTTAGCTCAGGGTTGTGACTTCTAGTATGGTTCCTGTATGTACTGTGCCACTTGAAGGTTTTCCCGCAGACTTTGCACAAGTATCGCTTCACATCCTGGTGCGCAAACATGTGTTCTTTCATATAAAAGTACTTGAACTGTTTGCCACATATCTTACATTCAACTATCAGGTTACTTTTTGTCACATCACCACGATGGTCGGCGCGTTTATTCTTACATTTCTTCACTTGACACTTTTTGTTCTTAGCACTATGGTCGGCGAGTTTATTCTTCACTTGATGCTTTTTATTTTTACCACGATGGTCGGTGAGTTTATTCTTATGTTTCTTCACTTGACGCCTTTTGTTTTTACCATCGCATCCGGATCGACCGCTCCTCCATGATTGGTCCAAGGAGGTGTCCTTGTGGTCACCCAGGCAATCGACATCAGAGCAAATTTCACAGCTTGGCATAAGATGTTTATCCTTGTTATTACATGCCCTTTTGAGTGAGGGTCGCTTGCTGCGACGAAGGACGTTGGGCAAGTCCTCCAATGAACCTACTAAACTTTCCTTTTTAGGCTCTTTGGATACCATCGTAAATATTGATAACCTCGAAGATGTTCAATATAGGAGCACAACTGTGTTCGATCAAAACGGCGTCCACAGTAAAGACATCTACGCCTCCATTGACATATCAAGCTATAATTCCCACCTACTTTAATACTGATTCCAAGTTTACTTCTCTGATTCTGTTTTGATGAATCTTTAGTACATGTATGTAGTAAAGTTCTACCGAGTGATAATCTTATCATTAGGTTCGACTGTTTCACTACTGTTTACATTTGGCGTATTGTCTGCTCCACTTGCACCCTTGATTGGCATACCTTCCTCAGTCACTAGGCACTTTGCTCTACTTCAAATGCTTGATAAAGGTTACCCCGATCATCCGGGGAATTTTTGTCATTTGCCGTTGACAACAAAGCAAAAACGTTTGAACACATCAGTTTCTACGCTTTATCAACCATGCACAAGATCGTTTCTTGTTATCGTGTGAGGCTGTGTAAGTGACTGTTGTTTACATTAGCATCATCTGAATCAATGACTCCTTCGTGATTGATTACTCTCTTATATTCAGGTCCTCAACTTATCTCAACATTTTCTTAATACTCCACTGTGAACCTTTCATCATTGTCTGACATTACTACACTTCCCTCAGTACCATTTGCTCTGCTCTGCACATTTGACTATGTTGTTGCAATGTCTTCGCAGATCTACATGTAGACGTAGCCCTCATAACAAGAAACAAGAACCCTTGGTATCTTTACTGTTTCAGGTCAGGAAATAGGCCTGTGAGAAACAAAAAAAGAAAAGTTTATTATTGTCAAGGCTATATGATGCAGATATAATTGTGGGGGTAGTCCTGAACCCTAATACTACATTCAGGGATGCAAGTGGGTGATTTATTTCCTGATCTTTTTAGGCGAGCATGGCCGGCCTGAGTGTTTGAGCGCGGCATCAAACTTGTATGGGGCTCGTCTGGATAATAGGCTATAGGGTATCACCCAAAAAAAACCATGTTAGCCTTTTCTTTTCTTTTTCCTTTTAAAATCCGGATTTTTTGTATGGCCTCATTACTGGAATTCCGGATATTTCCATAAGTCTTGCATCTCTATTTATTTTATTGGGGGGAAATTGGTACAATTCACGAATTGAATGGTGCAGATTTATAAGTAAAGTGAATTTGTGAGCTTGGATGAACTGGCATAATATACAGCAATAGTGAAATTCATTCAAACCAGTTGGTAAATGAAATTCATGGTGTCAAGGCTTACAACCACATGGGGAGTGGGCTTACGTTTAGCCGTTTAGCGAATTCTGTAAACGTTTAAACACCCTATGAGTGTTTTAGAACCTTTTTTATCTTCGGATGAGTTTTATTATTATTATTTATTATTATAATATTATACAGACTTATAAAGCGCTTTTCCAAAGCAAATCAAAGCGCTGTACATATTTAAGTTTGAATAAAACTTCAACATAAAATCTATGTTTGAATAAGTTTGAATAAGTTTGAATTAATTTTCAACATAAAATCTATAAGTTCGCTTCTTTAAGTTATTAGATGCCCGGGGGGGGGGGGGGGGGGGGGGGGGGGGTACTCGCCTGAGACGGTATACGGGGGGGGGGGGGGGGGGGGGGGGGTGCCGCTCTAATGGGTAGCTTTTTGGGCACAAAATCCCTAAACATGGGGTATGATTTTGTGCTGGAAATCCCTAATAATGGGGTCACTTTTTACAAATGGGTCTATTTTCGCGAACTTTTTGTCTATTTTTGCGAAAATTTGCCAAAATTAGGTCTATTTTCCCGATAATTTGCGAAAATTTGGTCTAAAATGAAGCAAAACCCCTAAAAATGGGTACCGATTTTTCCAAAATCACCCCTAAAAATGGGTATGGGTTTTGAATCTCCAGCGGCACACCCCCGACCAAACCAAATCCAAGTACCCCCCCCCCCGGGATTAGATGACTCCACATCCAGTGTTCCTTCCCTCGTTCTACGCTCACGTAGCAGGATAACAAACCCTGTTACACCCCCTTCACCTCCCCACCCTACCACCTCCCTCCACAAACCCCTCCCCACCCCATCACAAAACCTCTCCCCAACTCAAACACCCTCCCCACCCACAAACCCCTATGCCACCACAACCCCCTTTTCAATCACAACCCCCACCCCATACCCCTCCCATTCACAAACCACATCTACCACCACAAACACCCTCCTCACCTCTAACCCTCTCCCAACCACAAACACCCTCCCTTACCCTACCTCATATCACCCCACCACAAACCCGCATCCAAACCCCAACACCACCCAAATTGAACACCCAACATAATTTGTAAAAGATGGCCATTTACGAAATAAATCCATCTCTTTGGGCTATGGCCTGGGGAAATGTCACAAAAAGTGAACCAAAATGCCACGCGCGAGCGTTTCTGACGCATTATTTACGGAATAAAGCTAAATTGTTACTATAATGTGTTTTATTCCGTACATATTTTGTTTTTTGTTTCAATCATGCCGCTAATGTCTTGTATAAGATGGCCATTTACGGAATAATCTATCTCTTTGGGCTATGGCCTGGGAAAATGTCACAAAAAGTGAATCAAAATGCCACGCGCGAGCGTTTCTAACGCATTTTTATATTATTTACGGAACTTAAAGCTAACTGTTACTATAATGCGATTTATTCCGTACTTATTTTGTTTTATGTTTGAATCATGCCGCTAATGTCTTGTATAAGATGGCCATTTACGGAATAAATCTATCTCTTTGGACTATGGCTTGGGAAAATGTCACAAAAAGTGAACCAAAATGCCACGCGAGTATTTTGAGCAATTTTGGAATGTCGTCGCGTCGACAGCTGCCTGCCGCGTGGAAAGTGTTAACACCTGTGTCGCGCGCCTGCCTCTATGTTCAATACGTCAATCATTCAATTGATTAAGTAAATGACATAGCAGTCCTCTTGTTGATCTCTTATCACCTGTGTCGCGTGCCATATATTATATTCATTGCATCAATTATTCAGTCAAATTTGATGACAGATGTCTGCATTTTTGCAGACTTTATATAAGCATAAGGGGGACAGAAAAAAACGTTCTATAAAAATAAGTTAATATAAAAAATAGTTCCTCCGAATAATTTTGCTAACATTGATATTATACTCTTGCAAAGCTAATTCAACAAACCCTTACCTCTTTCCTCATTCCGCTTTTACATGTCTACAGTTGTGACGCAATTCTGTTTTGGCCATCGACTCCCTATATATAATCTTGACTCGCGTCCCGTTGCCGTGTTAAATACAATAATTTCCCATTGACCAAGTCAAGATTATATATAGAGTGTGCTCAACCCTCTCTCTCCCTATATATAATCCTGCCTCGCATCCTGTTACCGTGTTAAATACAAGATTATATATAGAGTGTGCTCAACCCTCTCTCTTCCTATATATAATCCTGCCTCGCATCCCGTTACCGTGTTAAATACAATAATTTCCCATTGACCGGGACGCGAGTCAAGATTATATAATAGGTATGGATATCAAACTGTCTACAGTGTTCAATGGCCCGCAGGGCGAGAAAAGGGGATTTCTTTTGGGGGCTTTATTTGCGAAGCAAAAAGCGGGGATTTTTTTTTTGGGGGGGGGGCGGGGGGAAGAAGGAACAAATTGATGCGGGACGTTTAAAATCCGCCAAAATAAATTGATTTTAAACATTCTGTATTATTAAGCCCTGTTTAGTATGTACGGGACGTTTAAAATCCTCCACTGAAAGGCTGATTTTAAACGTCCCGCATTCATCTTGAAATCATGTTTCCAATGAAATCATGTTTACCGTGAATCTAAGTTCCTATAATTGATGCTTTACATAAATATTATTACATTGACCATCGACTCCCTATATATAATCTTGACTCGCGTCCCGTTGCCGTGTTAAATACAATAATTTCCCATTGACCGGGATGCGAGTCAAGATTATATATATATAATATATAGTGTGCTCAAACCCCTCTCTCCCTATATATAATCCTGCCTTGCGTCCCGTTACCGTGTTAAATACAATAATTTCCCATAAGACGGGATGCGAGGCAAGACTATATAATAGGTATGGATATCAAACTGTCTATACTGTTTTACTGGCCAGTTTGTTATTAGTGCACATTCAAAAAGCCGTGTTTTGAATGTACGGGCCGTGTACAACATCGTCTGCGCTATCTCAACTCCTCTTGGTAATAATTCTGATCAGTTCAATTTAGATTGCTTTTATCGTAGGTGGCGTTAACATTATACGTGAAACAGCAGGAAACCCCTGCGTACCCGAAACAGACAAACACCTCTAGAAACACCGTGATTAAATTTCAGTAAGGCCATGGTAATGAAAGTCTTAGATTTGTGTCCGGGCATTTTTCAAATCACATGCGGCCGTTTTTCATTACTCATTATTCATTATCCTATCCAAGCACGATTTCCCGGATTTCCCGCAGGGAAGGGCGCCATCTATTGTCGAAAATGTGTTGAAAACACATTTTCGACAATAGATGGCTCAAATCCAAGATGGCGGCTTGATCGCTATCGCCCTGAGACGATTATAGTTATAATCGTCTCAGCTATCGCCAGCGTTGAACGAAGTGACTGAAAACATTGTTCTTTCGCTGACTGACGACTCACAAAGCAGGATACGTTGGGATTTTTGTGTTTTTACATGAATAATGAAAATTTTCTTAAATAATGAGTTTTTCATGCGGGAGGTTTTGGACCATGCGGACGGTGGACGCAAATCTAAGACTTTCATTACCATGGCCTAAGTTAGGGGGCCCAAAGTTGACCTCGACCGGGACGTGAAGCAAGACATTGCCTAAAATTAAATGTATTGGGTCAAAAACAATTTATAAAAGACATATTTCCCAGCACCCTAGACACACTCCATGCTAAGTTTCACTCCAGTTATCGGAAGTTAGTACGCCAAATTCAACAGCCGCGACCGTGAGAATACGTACGTACAGTTTATTCCATCATCTGAATTTAGTTAAGACTAGAGCCCTAGGCTAAAGAGTGTCCAAAACTGATCTAGTTGTAAGACATTTGAAACTCGCTGCACTTACCACAAACAAATGCCATAACAAACGTAAACTAATAATGACAATATTCAATGATTTTCAATACAAAATCTTCTTGGTACACGTGACTAAATGCAGCTCGTAGGCACTTAGACAAACAGTATAGCGCCCCCAATTATAGTCCAGAGTGTTTCTGGAGGGTATAATATTTATAGCAGAAAACATACCGGTAATTATGTATTTGATCTTATAAGCAAAAAAATTCTAAAACACAATAATGATGTTAAATAACTTCTAACTCAAGCATTTTTGTCACCTCTCCTCTCTATAAACTGAAAATACACATACTCTTAATGTTTAAATAGTAGAAACACTGTAATTGTGAAATCAATCACTCGTCATCGCTGTTTCGTCAATGTGCAGGTAAATTATTATATTTACCATTTTAGTCCTCTAGAATTCGGTCAAAATACCGTACTACATCGTGTAGATCTTTCCACTGAACACTGTACCGTCTATATAGACTGCACCATGAGTACTCAAAAAGGTAACTCGAAGAAGCAAAAACCTCAAAAGTACCAAAATAGGATGGCTTTTCAGAACAACATGCACGACACGAGTGGCAAAATGAAGAGCATAAACGGCATGACTGTTGGCGGTGTGTGCGCGCGCTGTAAGGAAACCATTCAGTGGAAGATCAAATATAAGAAATACAAACCACTCACTCAGGCCAAGAAATGGTAAGATTCTTTATGTATTGATGGTTTATAATTATTTAACAACTATTTTATTTTGTAGTAGTACACGTTCCCTTTTAGAGATTTACAGACAGCCCGTAGGCCATTAAAATGCACCTGCTGCTGTTCCTACAAGGCTACATTTAATTTGTCATATTTAATTCGAACTGGCTATTCCCAGTACGATACTGCGAATTATAACAGTTTGTCTACTATTCGCAGTACGGTTCATAGCCAATCACAAATTAGTTACCCGGAAAATACCCGGATGTCGTTTGGTCTATCCCTCAAGCTTTCACTTTAGGCAGAGGCTATACAGCCGATGATCGGTCCATATGAATTTCTCTAGTATAATATTGGTAGCTAACATAACACTTTAATTTAGCCATATAACAGCGTGATGTTGCTGGTTATATGCTTTGTTGACTTTCCAACAACTGAGAACAATACAAAGTCAATAACCAATCTATTGTCTGTTACGCATTTCACCTACACACAAATTGTGAAAATGCTCAATAAATTTAAACCAAGTTGCACTCTTTTAATCATAGTTTCTCTCATTTATCTCTGTCGAGAAGTTAAAAGACATGGTTGGAAAGAGGAAGATTTCTGCTTTCAATCAAATGTAAATTGTATGTAACAGGGAACTATTTAACCTATTTTCTCATGTGAGACAAAATTGTTTCAAGATATTTCATGTTCATCCCTGATTCTGCACAAGCGACTGACTCAACTCTAATTGGTTTATTTTTCATCTCTAAATCCTCTGACCTTTGTTTGACCAATCATTATGACGTTTACAGACATGAGAATAGAGTCCCTGCTCTCCTAATCAGAACTTAAACTAAGTTTATCGGCCATCGGGTCGCAAAGTTACAACATTTAGGGATCGTTTTGGAAGAGAGTATTTGCCGAAAATAGCATTGATGCACTGTAAAACGAACCAAACTAGCACTTTTCACTTTGAGATCCTCCTAACGGTAGATTTTTTTAAAAATACAAATAATATACTAAAAAAAGCATAACAATATCAGCTTCATTTTACAACAACAACGAAAATTATAGGATATTTGATCGCTGAGCTATGATTTTTAGACCTTAGAAATCTGATGATTTTAGGGGCAAAAAACTGTGAAAGGCAGCGCACGGTTGATTTTTCTCTTAAGTTGCGCTAAGGAATTCATATGAGCTATTTCGTGTAAAGCTATACAGTTAAAGTTAAAAGACATGGTTGGAAAGAGGAAGATTTCTGCTTTCAATCAAATGTAAATTGTATGTAACAGGGAACTATTTAACCTATTTTCTCATGTGAGACAAAATTGTTTCAAGATATTTCATGTTCATCCCTGATTCTGCACAAGCGACTGACTCAACTCTAATTGGTTTATTTTTCATCTCTAAATCCTCTGACCTTTGTTTGACCAATCATTATGACGTTTACAGACATGAGAATAGAGTCCCTGCTCTCCTAATCAGAACTTAAACTAAGTTTATCGGCCATCGGGTCGCAAAGTTACAACATTTAGGGATCGTTTTGGAAGAGCGTATTTGCCGAAAATAGCATTGATGCACTGTAAAACGAACCAAACTAGCACTTTTCACTTTGAGATCCTCCTAACGGTAGATTTTTTTAAAAATACAAATAATATACTAAAAAAAGCATAACAATATCAGCTTCATTTTACAACAACAACGAAAATTATAGGATATTTGATCGCTGAGCTATGATTTTTAGACCTTAGAAATCTGATGATTTTAGGGGCAAAAAACTGTGAAAGGCAGCGCACGGTTGATTTTTCTCTTAAGTTGCGCTAAGGAATTCATATGAGCTATTTCGTGTAAAGCTATACAGCCGATGATCAATAGAGGGGGTAAAATCCCTGGTACTTATCTGCAGACGACGCTGGACACGGGCGTATTTACGAATATTCAGGCAAAAATATGCGAACGAGGTTACGTGATCAAGTGAATGGGACGAACGCTTAACAACGGTTTAAATTCAAAAAATGATACTGACACTGCGGGTGGTTAGCCACCCACAGTGGTTTTAGGATGAAATAATTTAGTTCCAACGTGTGATGAATTTTATTGGGTCATATAATCAAAATCCACTGTTACATTGAAACCAACAGAAATTCAAAATTAACGGCCGTTCGTATCCACCGTCGTCTGCTTATCCGCAGTTTTACTTCAACCGATCATCGGGTAGCCAATGGTACCAGACAATACAACCGATCGTGACTCGCGCGACACGATGATCGGTAAATTCATCCCCCCCCCCATCGCACCAAACACGAAATGTATAAGCAGGATAAGTGGGGCCCCCATGAGATGATGCTCATTTTGTTTACTAGTTTTCATTGAACAAATAAAAATATTATTGGAAATGAAGTGGTGGCTTTTCAATAAAATATTCTTGGTCAAAAGTATACACCAGATCGCACCAAAACGGTTCACAAATTGATTTTTTTCCAATTGTGAGGGGGAACATCCTCCCTCCCTCGGTCCCTCCCCTGTCCACGCTAAGTTAAGGGGCTGTTTTTGCCCTATCTGAACGGCCAATAATTTTATGATGCCCCTTCTTTTTATTTTGTGAAATTAGTAATGGCGAGCGTAGCAAGTTGGAAATTTGTTTTCAAATTTATACATTTTGGGTGGTTTTGTGAGTCTTTATAACCCGAACAAGTTAGAACATTCTGAGCTGGTCTCAACTCCGATCCCAACCGAATGACCGAACAGTGTCGCGCGTGTCACAATCGGTTGTATTGTCTGGTACCATTGGCTACCCGATGATCGGTTGAAGTAAAACTGCGGATAAGTACCAGGGATTTTACCCCCTCTATCGATGATCGGCTGTATAGTCTGGTACACATTGGCCATCCGATGATCGGCTGTATAGACACTTCCTTCACTTTATAGTTATTAAAATTTGCAAATATACAATGCTTTGGACACTGGCACTTCAGAGAAATTAAAGTTTATTTGACTTTTACTTAATACTGACTTCTTCTCACCCACTTCCAATTGCATTCGCGGATTTGTTTAGTGATGGTGACAACTGACAAGGGAGACTTTTACACATAGGCCTATTGATTTAATTCCAGAAGTTTGTTTTGCTGCAATTGATTAAAATATTTATTCTATCCAGAATCCGGAACATTTTTTAAAATTATATTTCGCACAAGCTTTGACAATCAATGTGTTGTCCATACTAATTTAGGCCAAAATTAAACTGATTTGGTTGCCCTCCCTCGCCAACTTTGGGAACTGAGTTTACCCCTCTCAACTACTAACCTATGACCCTTTTTTAAAGCCAAAATCTATTCTAATTAGAGGGGTCTTAGTTTAGTAGTTTACCCCCTCTCAACTACTATGAGACCCTAACTCTTTTGGCACCAACATCGATTCTAATGACATTTAAGAGGGGTCTTGTTAGTAGTTTACCCCCCCACCCCCCTCAACTACTAACCTGAGACACTTACTCTTTTGGCACCAAAATCAATTCTAATGACATTTAAGAGGGGGTCTTGTTAGTAGTTTACCCCCCCCCCCCCCCCCCACCCCTCAATTACTATTAAACCTGAGACACTTACTTTTTTGGCACCAAAATCAATTCTAATGACATTTAATAGGGGGTCTTAAATAGTAGTTTTACCTCCCCCCTTTCAACTAACCTAAGACCCTAACTTTTTTGGTCCCAAAATCGATTAGGTTACCATTTATAGTAGTTTATTCCCTCTCTCAACTACTAACCTTTGGCGCCAAAATTGATTTGAATGACATTTGATACCCAAAATAGAGTCTCTGTTCTGGCTCATTTCATTAAAAAAACACTTTAATGTACACATTTATAGTTTAAAAGTTACAATGCTTGATAAATTTGGCGCCAAAAAGGATTGAAAGGGGACGTTAAAAACATTAAAAAAGTCATTTTTAACTGTAGCACTGTCGTACTGCGAATAAGCTGGCAACCCCTTCTTATTCGCAGTATCGTACTGTGAATAAGCTAGCAACCCCTTCTTATCCGCAGTATCGTACTGCGAATAAGCTGACATCCCCTCCTATCCGCAGTATCGTACTGCGAATAAGCTGGTCAACCCTTCTTATCCGCAGTATCGTACTGCGAATAAGTTGGCAACCCCTTCTTATCCGCAGTATCGTACTGCGAATAGACCCTTCCTATTTAATTGTGTAAAATTAGTCATTTTAAAAACATGGTTATTAAAATTAAGAGGTTCAAAGTTGACAACAATCAATATTCAATGGCATTTTGTGTCAGGTTTTTATCTAGTACAGGAAACCCATACGTTGTTGGTGGTTCCCCCCCCCCCCCCCCCCCCCCGCCCCCCCCCCACCAACATATTTCACCTCAAATTTCAAGGGAATATTGCATTTGTACAAAATGTTAAACAAATGGCAAGATAGATGAGAAAGAGTAGATAAGAACATAAATACTGGAGAGGAGTATTTATGATAAGAACAAGCACAAAGAAGTGTGTTTTTGAGCTATGGTAAGCGATACAGAAATTACCACAAAAATCATATTTAGAAATAGAAGGAGTCATACTTAGGATGGGGACAGATAGTGAAACATGCAAAATACCCTATGATGAATAATACCAACTGATGACAAATAACACTAAGTATGATTTGTTGTACTAGTTTTTATCTATCGGAGAATTTCAAATATTATGATATCATTAATATATGTATTGCTCGATTAACATGATTCTTGCACCAAATTAGATCTTTTGCCAAGATCTTTAAAACGACTTGTAAGCTTTAGCATACCCGACCATTTGTATTTCTGACTGTGTAAGTGTATGGCTCGTTCTTAATAAATGTCCCCATTGAAGACATGCAGTGAGTGGTAGGGTATACAAAAAGAACTCCAAAACGACACCTATCTTGTTGAATTCTCATGTATTTGACATTTTTGTGTGCTATTCAACCTAATCAAATTAAAATAACCTTGCTACATGTGTATTTGGAATAGGACTTAGCTAAATGTTCTTTATTTTTAGATATTTTTCTGAGACATGTTTTTTCGCACAAATTGCAACTGCTTCATCATTCAGTAACTTTTTATTTACAATGACAATACCCAATTTGTTTTCACTTGCATTCTTCGTTATGATAGAGATGAGAGACATGTATTTATTGCAAAATAAGGCGAAAGAAATTATGAAAAATGTAAAAACATTCTGCTGCATTTAGTAAGGCGTCTATTATCTGATAGCCTCGTTAATGTGAAATGCAAAAATGTAATGCAAAAATGTGAACAATGAAATTACAAATCTCAAACCTGGCTGACCAATGCATGGACATTTTTTAAATTATTTGTTCTGGGTTTTTTTCCTTATTGCTTATAACCCACATTGGTGATGAATTTAGATTAATTTCATACTAAAAAAAAAATGTATTCGATAACCTTGTGAATGCTGTTATAAATACACACTTTGCTTGTCAGAAAAGTAGTTTACCGTACTGGTTTTGTTTTTGTTTTCATTTCTAAAGTAAAACATCACCAACAAGATTTCATATCTTTTTTCTCTCTCATTTATTACAGTACCAAGTGTTCCAAGAAGACGGTCAAATATGCCTATCACATAATATGTTCAGATTGTGCGAAAGGAGCTTTTGTTTGCGCAAAATGTGGTGTTAAAGCAGAAGTCATCAATCCGTAAGTAGAATTATGAAAATATGTATCCAGTATGGTAACTTAAATAGGTCCTTATCAATACACATATTTTGGGTTACACATTAGGCAGTCACCTATTAGGCCTCGCCAACTTGATCTTTAGTTTTCCGTAACATTTTTTTTCAAAACGGGGGAGGCAACCATTTCATTATTCATTATTTTTACGACTTTCATTATTATACAAAATGTGGATGTCAGACGTTTTGTTATACACCGCTGCACACCATCATATAATGAAATGGGTCAATTTAGATATATGTAAGTTACAGAAAGGCTATTCTGGTCAAAATGAATAAACATTTCACAATTTCATCACACAAAATGCATGAATTTGGACGTTTTCATTGCAAAAATGGTATTTTTTCCCCCAAAATTTCAAGAATGAATTCAAACACGGGCATGAAAATGAAGCACGGGCGGGTTACGGGAAACTAAAAATCAAGTTGGCGAGGCCTTATACTGCATGCACATGACCAAAAGAATGTGCAATGAGGGGTGTTCTTTGAGATCAGCGCTTAAAGGCATATTATGTGATCTTTCCAGAGAGCGCCCTCTATTCATTTTTTTTTTTTTAAAGTAGATTTTCTTGCAGATTTACATTTCTGATCATAAATTATACATACATTCCAAGTTACAGAGCGATACGATTCCTAATTACCTTAAAATCATGGTTTTAGAGTGAATTTAGAGTGAAAATAATAAACTGTCGGATTATCCGACAGTTTATTTTCACTCTAAAATCATGATTTTGAAGTAATTAAGAATCGTATCGCCCTGTAACTTGGAATGTATGTACAATTTATGATCAGAAATGTAATTTTGCACGAAAATCTTCTTTCAATTTTTTTTCCGATGTTGAGGGCATTCCCTGGAAAGATCACATAATATACCTTTAATGCACATCACGTTAAGGGGTGGGCAATTGACCGTTTACAATATAAACCTGGGTACTTTTTCAATATCCTGTTGCTAATTATGCATTTAGGGGGTCAAATTGGGGGAGAAAAACATTCAAAATCCTCATGTAGTTGCAATTTTGGCTTCAGAGGCAATAAATGTTATGGGGATGTTTGGAAAATATTGGTTAAAAATGCTTACAGCATGATGTTTATCGCAGGTTAAGAGATCTAAGAATATGGACTTGGCTGATGAACCCCAGATATAAGATGTGACCGAGATTAAAACAACTCAAAAGTAGAAAATAAATTGGTGAAATGTAATAGTCTTTTAGTATAAAAGTATAAAAAAGCACATGTTTTTTGTAGATATTGGCCAGGTTGAAAGTGAAAAATTATATAAGTAAAACATTCCTCCCTGTTGCAGTAGCTATCATTGTATGTTACCAAGAAAGAATATATGTGTGCTTACATAGCGTGTATTTTTATGTGTTTTCCTGCAGATACGGTAAATCACCAGAGGAACAGGCTGCAGAGGACAGTAAACTAGAGGCAGAATTGAAAACACTCAGCGAAAGAAAACGTAGGGCTTTCTTTAGGTACCAAGAGGCTGGATGCCCGGATGTAGAATCGGAAAAGGAAGCCCAGAACTATGAATACAAGGAGGGGGAGGAGGATGAGAGCGGGGAGGAGGAAGATGAAGATGAAAAATCTGCCGATGATCAGAACGATGAACCACCAGCTCCACAATGTACTGGAACTGATAGTGAAAATCAACTATTGGGCATTGTCAATGATGCTCTAAATCTAGGAGATGTTGACAATGTTGACCACGAAGGAAACAGAGATGTAACTAGCAGCACGAAACACACTTTATCTGTACATTTTGAAGGGGATGTGTTGCCTACCAATGATGATTCAGCTCAGGTTGAGCAACAAGAAACATAATATGTGATCATGCGGCACATTGCAGTTGTGTGTTTTTCTATAATTATACTGTAATATGAAAATGAACAGAACAAATATAAAGCAAATAATAAGAATTTATAAGAGTCATATTCATCACTCGTATATTCTGAATGCCTTGATCAATTTAGATAAATGTGGTGTCATTTTAAAGTAAAGCTTAGAAACTGATCTGAGAGCACACATAATATACTCAAAATTGACTTCACCTGCAAAGTCCCCCACTTTTGATTTGCTGCGTTACATAATTATTTTGTCAGTAAGGCCTAAATACAGGGCGAGTCAAAAAAGCCTGCAATAGTGGAAAGAAGCCATTTTGTTTTCAAAACCAAAATGAATTTTAAAACTTTTTAAACGTTGCAAGATTGACATATTTAATCCTAACTTTGTGTGAAAAAATGAAGTCGATCGCATTTTCCGTTTGGCTTTGGTGACCCTCTTTGCAGCACAACCAAATTTACATGTTTGTCCACGAGCACAGTGATTTTCAATTGAAAATGTCAGTTTTTTATTAAAATTTAGAACATTATAAGCATTTCATAGCATGGATAAGGTAAATTGATTATGTTAACTCACATGTAAGCAAGAAAGGATGCATCAAATTCCAATAACATCACAAATGTACTCAAGTTTCCAAATTTGAATGAGAGACACATTTTGCGATCTGATGCATATTTTGGGTATCTAGTGGACAAACGTGTGAAATGGGTGCCCGGGTAAAAAGGTTCACTAAAAACAAACGGAAAATGATATTGGCTTCATTTTCCACACAAATTTAGTAACAAATAAGGTATTCTTATACCGTTTAAAAAAATTCAATCTTCAACCTAGTTTATAAACAAGATGGCTTCTTTCCGCTATTGCAGTTTTTTTTGACTCACCCTGTACGTGTAGAACAAACAGGGTTTTGGTGAATTGTTTGACTTCATCAACAAGTTACTAGCAGAAGGAAGTTCTGGTCAGTAGTGTCATCATTAAACATTAACCAATTAATACAGAGTGGTCACTACCAAGGCTAGAAATGAAGAACCAGGAGCTACTTTTAAAACAAATTTGCCCCTGGTTCACGGATTTTTCCTTCAGGGCCAATTTTCTCATACCATGGGGGTATTAAAGGGTTAACACACAGAAATATGTCTGCCTGAAAATGAGTGCAATGGGATAACCAGGGGCAATTTTCCATGAAAAATGTTGCTCCTGTTGACAAAATGTACATAAGAACCAGTGGGATTCAGCGGAGGTAAACTTGCTTCATGCTCCAGCTTATTTCGAGCCCTGGTCACTACATCACATTACTGCTTATGTTTTCAGATATTGTCACGGAGTTCTTCACAGATATATTACCGTATATTTGTCACAAAGGGGTGACAAATCAATTAGCATGATTGGACGTATAGGTGCTGGTTATAATTCAGGAATAGAAAGAGAAAGTGTAGGTCAATTGAACTGATAGTGATTAAATGAATTATATTCATGAATTGTCTTAGGTTCATTGCATCCATCTTATGCCTCACTGTTAGGTGTAAATGTTCGCGCTTCACACATTTTGAACTATTTCGCGTGTTTTTATTTTTGCGATTTGAGCTTCCTAACATAGACCTACATACAAAAGGAATATATTCGTGCATTTTTATTTACGCGCTTGCTGATTTTAGCGCGAAAGGCAGGAAAATAAATGTAGCACGAACATTTCCACTTTTACAGTATTTAAATACACATATACAGGGCAAGTCAGAAAGAACAACATTTTAGTGTTTCAGGTTTTCACCAGTTTCATTGATTAGCATCTCTTATCAGCCAGCCAATAATACTAATATGTTTTATACTATTATGTTTTATTGACGTGTGGATTGGCATTAAAATACCGGGTTCTACTTAAAATTGACCTAACGTTATGACACAATGGTCGAATTCATTTTTAATGAAAGCCAAATATGTGGTCTTTGAAGCGCTGTCATTGCTTTTGAATAAGCAGGTCTGCCCATTGTAACTGACTCACTCTGTACAATTGGTCTCAAAATGATAGTAACAGTTGATTGTGTTAACATTTGTGCTAGATATGGATACCCGTTTGTAATCTGTCTAGAAAAAGCTTTTGAGCAATAATGAAACCTTGCTTTATGAATCATAACATTTGCTCTAGATTATTCATTTAAGTGGAATAACATTTATATAAGGTCAATGGGAAAAACATGTTGTATATGTCCGACCGACCCATATTTTTGAAAATATTAAACAAATGTTCCCAACATTTTGAAAATGTTTGAACAATTTTGCTCGAGATGATTTTCTAAAATAAAACCAACACAAAAACCTGCCAGACTCTACCTGAGAGGGTGTTTTAGTCCCTTGACTTATCATCATCTATTACACATTAAAGGGACATTAAGTGGTGTTTAAAAATTTACTTCAGAATTCAAGATGAACATTAAAAATGGCCATTATTGTTGTTTCTACAAACAAAAACACAGCAAAACTTGATTAAAACAATATCATCGCTATTTATTGAAAAACGCCCTCTATGCAAATGCAAATATGGTTTGCGTTATGTATCACGCGTACTGCAGGGGGATACTGTTGGACGTAAAATGCTTGTCCTGGCTGTACGAGCATTTTTGAATCGACGTTTTCTTGTACAAAGAGGGCTGATTTTTCTTAATCCTTATAGGTGTAAGTTCATACATGTAATACAATTATAAAAATAAACTAATCCCAGTTTTTATCATAATTGAGGGCGCGCAGCCTCCAACACATCTCTTAGTGCCCCTTTAACACAATTTTTGTCACCTGAATTTTTTATTTTGAGATACAAGATAAGTTTGGTATTTTTGTAATCTAACTACATTCATCTGACCAGGGCCAGATTGCAGGCAAGTTTCGTAAATGGACTTAGGAAGATTGGGTCTTTGAACTCTTCTGAAAGTCTTGTCAAAAAGAATATTAAAGGCATATTATGTGATCTTTTCCAGAGAGTGCCCTCTATTCATGATTTTTTTTAGAAAGTAGATTTTCTTGCAGATTTACATTTCTGATCATAAATCGTACATACATTCCCAGTTACAGAGCGATACGATTCCTAATTACCTCAAAATCATGATTTTAGAGTGAATTTAGAGTAAAAATATAAACTGTCGTGTTAACCCGACAGTTTATTTTCACTCTAAAACCATGATTTTGAAGTAATTAAGAATCGTATCGCCCTGGAACTTGGACTGTATGTACGATTTATAATCAGAAATGTAAATCTGCAAGAAAATTCTGCTTTCATTTTTTTTCGATGTTGAGGGCGTTCCCTGGAAAGATCACATAATATACCTTTAAATACTTATTATTCCTAAGTTGAGCTTTATGAAGTAGAGCTCAAGTCTAGAGTTTGACATGGGTCCTATTTCATGAAGGTAACATTTTAAATGTGTAAATATTGTTCATAAGAAGTGTTAAAAACCTAAGAAGAATAACTCTATGCAATAGGCCCTGAAGCTTCTTGAGATTACAAAAGTTAAACTTTTAGATAGATTAACATGGATATTGGATTATTAATCTACAGTTCAAACCTAATGACCTAAGTGTTCATATTAATTGTATCAAAAACAATGAAAACTTCCAGGCGATAACTTGACGTAGAGGAATATACATCATACACGGCTGCGAGTTTGTATTACAAATGTAAACTGGCAGTGTACAATTTGATATGAACAGGACTAAAAATAAGAATTTGTTATATTTAGCTGAAAAAAGTGGTTTAATAAAAGAGCCTGTTTAACAAAATATTTTGAGAGTCCATGTTATCTACTTCAGTGATGCATTGTGGAGGAAGAACCGGAACATCAATGTGTCAATTGCTATGCTGCATGCTGTCCAGATATCGTTGTTGCTCCGTCAAAACCTTTTCATGTTTTTCTGGTCCTGCAACATGGTTAAAGTATAACTGTCCAACAACTATGCATAGGAAGTTTTGCTTTATACATGTTCGGGGGCAAGAGCACTTACAAGGTTGTGATAGATGTGTTGCTGGCCCTTGAGGGAGCACAACACCAAGACGCTCTCCATAGACTTTACTGTTAGGTAAGGCTTACTTAAATGGCTCTAGTTTCTATATTAGTGCGTTTGGTTCAATGAAATTTTGATATGTTTTACTCACAATGGTAATATACAACATATCTGAATATGAAGGTGCCATTACCGCGCACTTTTTTTTATATAAGCCGCCGCAGAACAACGTAGTGATATGCCTCGGTCTCCGGTCTGGATATCACCGCATGTGTAAATCGGTCCGTGAAATTAAAATGGACCTCAAATCACCTAGTTTAAATGTCAGAACATCAACTACACATTTCAAACACAACATACATATTAGTGAAAAATTATATCATAAACCGTCAAAAAATAACTCTCTTTCCCGCCAAATAGGAACTATTGCTGTACTCAACTTTGAGCGATAGCGTGTCGTGAGACCTATTTAGTTGTGTGCTCCCTTTATAACATGTTAAGTGCAGACTGCCCAAAGGTTATACATGGGCAGTATTACTTTATTCATGCTGAAGGGACTATGTAGATGCAAGGTTTTGACAAAACAGTGATGATATCACATATCAATATCATATTTTGTTGGAGAATACACACACAATTTGTTATCAAGTAGCACTGTGCAAATTTGAAACATGGCAAAATTTGTCCAAGCTTTTTTTCTCAAAATGGTCAAAATACTGATTAAGGACCTTTTGGCAAAACATTGGGACATAGTATTCTTAACACTTTCCACGCAGCAGGCACGTGCAGATGACATTCCAAAATGTTTCAAAAATGTCAACATTATTGAATTTCATTACCATATTTGGAATCACCACGAGAAATGCATTGAAATAAGTACAAACATGCCTAGTATTGGCTCAGTAATCCTTGAGATAGACTTTGAAAGTTGGGAAAGATTTCTAAAAAAAACCCTGTTTTGTATGGTAAATAGCCGCGTGGAAAGTGTAAAGGTCCCAGGCATGCATCAAATACATGGTAGAACAAAAATAAAATGCCTTTTTTGTAACCTTATGCATTTTATTCCATCAGAGACTTAAAGCACATAGCCGGAACCTTAAATACACTATTTTCAAACATTATTCCGATTCTAAATAATTACCATCACAAGAAAGATTACATTGCATAAGAATTTATTCCTACATTGAAGATATATGCATTCTAGTAGACGCTATATCACAACAATTCTATACAAAATACAATGACATTTACTATTTGACATGCATTATTATACTACATATACCAGCATGTTGGCTTCGAAATTCATTTAGAATCTTAAATTGAAAACAAAATCCTATTATTCAATTTAAAAATAAAACTGGTTTTCCAACCACCTGTGGCAAGTTTTCTACTATAGTTTCTCATGGGGAAAACTATGCCACAGTTCCCCTGTGAACAATCATTTGCAAGGTCTTTGTAAATATCATTCATGCCATTTGATATTATTTATTTGGTTTCTGTCATCATGATAACTCCCAACTACGGCTGTGACTTATACCCGGGAACCCGGGTACCCGCCCGCTATTCAAGTTATTTTTTAGTACAAATTTGTCCCCAAATGACCTCTATTGACCCCATTATGTGTCATTTTGGGGACAAATTTGTACTTGAAAAAAAAACCACCTTAATTTGTTTAAACAATTTTTTAGTGTCTATTTCCCGTGCATTCACAGCCTTACTCTCAACTACTTCTAGCATTTTGTGTGATGTGTGATGTCAGCCCCTGTGTTCAGTGGCATTGACTAAACGTCTAAGGGCAATCCAATTCCGCTTGCACTGAAGTTCTCTTCTCCACGTGGTGGCCTCAAGTTTCTTCTACAGCTATTTGTACAAACAATTGTTTCATATATCATCAGTGGCCTACAGACTCTCCTGTACCATAGAAATAAAATAGGAAACCTGAGTTCCTTTACTATCTGATATACTGTAAAAGTGGTAAATTTTGTGCGATTAAATGTTTGCGCATTGCTGATTTTCAGCCATTGCGTTTGTTTTTAAATTCACTATTTGAAAGTCCATTACATAGACTTATAGTTATACACAAAATAAATATATTGTTGTGTCTTTATTTACACGGTAGCTGCTTGGAGCAGGAAAATTTCCACGTTTACAGTAACTAAAATGCTCCTTATTTCATCTAGAATAGTATACCGTATCTGTACTTCTTGGAATCACATCTGCGAAGATTGAACTTACGACAATGAGCATCTTCAAAATAGTCATTGAAAAATGTGCTGGTAATTTGCATCTTGTGCATGACCATTTCTAACAAATATGTGATGCGATCTGTAAAAACCTGCCACATGTCGGGATTTTGGATATATTTATATCATAAGAAAGCTGAATCTGTGCTGATCATTTTTCTATGTTCACTACAAAAAAAGTTAGGAGTGAATGATGATTGTGATGTCATAAAAAGCTACAAAACAGGAATACATGAAAACAGGCCATAAAGATACAAAGTTCAATAGAATGACATTATAAAGCTAATTGGCTAATTAGACAGTGTATTTTTAAGGTCTTTGTTAATTTAATTCTCGCCAGTTTGTCCGAGTCTATATATTATTTATAAGTTTTTAAAGGTGAAATTTCATAAAAGGTGATGACACAAAGTATTAGAAATTAATTTTCTAAACAAAAAATAAAAATAAAAAAAAAATTATTTTTTAAAAATTTTACCCATATTGTGTCACATAATTTTGTCACATTTTGCGACATCCGACAGGTTTTCACAGATCGTATCACATGTCAAAGGTTCATCTTGATGCCATAAACCACAATGGAGGGACTCTGGTTTCTCTATTGTATTTATATGCCATGCATTAATCTATCAACATAAAACTATAGCACTACAACATTCCTCTTGGGCTCAGAAATTCAGTGTTTTAATTCACTGATACAAATCATTGACTTTCAATGATAAAAATCCAACAACAAAAAGTTTGTCTCAGAAGAAACCGGAAAAAAAAGTTATGCAATTTTGTTTTAAACATGAGACATGTTCTGTGAAATGTAAATTTAAACACTACCATAGTAGAAACACAATCACATTTTATTGAACTGTATTTAACTTCTATTTATAAGTGGCAATTTTACTATTGTAAGCAAGAACATGAAGCTGATATGGTACTTCTCAAATGTGAAATTGACATTTGAAGAAGCATCATTTTCAAAAGTTCAAGAAAAACAGTTATGTGCTGATATGCAAATTTTAAAATCTATGCGAGCGGTCTTCTGAGACGAACCTTTTTTTGGCCTTAAATGATTAAATGCAAAGGTCCACTTCGGCCAGTTCACCCAGGGTGAACTAGCTTACACCTGTTCTTGAGGTGACAGATGAAATAGAATTAAGATGGAGAAATCTCAACCTTGGATCTAGCTTGTAAGAGTGGACCTAAGGGTTTTAATGAGGGTGGCAAAAGTTCATTATGAGATGTAAGTATTTAGTCTTCACATATTTCTCTCTGATGGTTTCTTGAATTTCATGCCGAGGTAATCAAACACATCCTCCTCTGAAGTGACCGGTAGCGGCTCCCCTGGTATGCCTAATAGAAAGACAAATGTATAACACATAAATGAAATAGTAAAACAGGTGAAAAGATATCAACCAGTGGCGTACCCAGCCTTTGGACACATGGGGGCCACGACATAGTTGTACCGACGAAAGTCATGATGTACCGACAATTTTTTCTTCTTTCCAGACTCCAAAAAAAATCATAAAGTTGCCCAATTTTTTCCCGCCAGCAGCTGAAATCTTGATAAGTGGGGGGGGGGGGGGGGGGAGTGTTCCAGCAGCTAAAATCTTGATAAGTGGGGGTAGGAGTGACGTCATCCTCAAAACCGGCTGAAAAAAGGGGGTGCGCGCGCCAGCAGCTGAAATCTTGATATGGGGTAGGAGTGATGTCATCCTCAAAACTGGCCGAAAAAACGCCACTGGTATCAACTAAGGTAGTGTATCTACTTCTACACATTAGCATCAGAGCAAATTCTTGTGAGTGTACACCTAATACAAAAAGTTCCAGACCAGGTGATTTGATTTGTATTGTTCACTGTGCACTATCTGAACCAGTCAGGTATCTTGATGAATGGGTAACAGGTATCGACAGGAAGTCTTTACACATACATTTTCACTGCGTAATCACACACTAAGTAATGATATCCCAATTTTAGTGCAACTTTGTTTTCGTTATTTGTAGTCATTTAAACCAACATAACTTTAAAATGATCCACTCGATTTCTATGGTTGAGGTATTTAACTACGGAGAGGAAATTTGCTAATTTAATGTAACATCTCAAATTTTTGGTATCTATTATTGATTGTGGATTAGCCAACACACCTGGTCTTGAAATATTTGTGTTAAGTATATACCGCACATGTGATCTAAATGTATTGGTGTATGTAATGCATGATTAAAGACAAATCCAGCACTCGCGCATGAATGATGTGTTAACGGCTGGTATATGCTATGATGTCAATGTACAGAGAGAGGTAGATGATGGAAGTATAGAAAATCACCCCAGTACATCCAGTGTTGTCCAACATAGACGGCACATTTCAACAATGGTTCTTCTGATGAGCAGCATTAAGCAGTTAGGGGAGCAGGAAGCGTGTTTGAAGGAGTCATATATACATGTCTCACCAGTTTTTTCCAAGATGGAGGTTTTATTGGTGCAGATATGCTTAATGCCTGCTATATAGTTCAATCAGTTTCAAATTGCCGCAAGAAATATTTGGTTTTTATCTGTCCGCGCGCAAAAGTAATCCAAGCGTACATGTGCTATTATGGCAACATGTACGCTGTTTTAGTCACCCTGTGTGCTCGTTGTCTTCATGCATGCCCTCGTCTTTCTGTATTCATTTGCTGCTGTAAGGAGGCTTCGCCAATTTAGAACTGATTAAACTATAGTTATAAAAATTGTATTTAAATAAGCACATTTTAATACTAATAAGATGTTTTAAAATTGTGAGATAGAAGAATTTAATTGCAAAAACCACATTTTTATACCAAATCTTTTTAACAATCCCATACAATGTTAATTCTCCTCACCTGTGCTACCAAGAGGTTTAATACTGTATTCATTGAGCGTGAATCCTTCCTCCAATGCGTGAGTACGCATATCTTTATTGAATAAATCGCTACCAGTGAAATATAACGTGCCACAGGCGTACTGATCATGGGGGATGAGACGGACATCAATTCTTCGGAATAAACGGTCCTCTTCGTCGTCATCTTCCTTCTCCAACCTGCATACACCCTGCAAATTGTGTAGAATATTAAACAGTTTTGAGTGCGACATGAGAATATTGGCATTAAAGGTGTATGTTCTGATCAAACCACCTTTTATTAAGCGTAAGGCCTAATTGCATGTTCAAAGTATGCCATTTGAGTACGGTAGCTTTTAAACTAAACCCTTTATATTCATTTAAGTGAAAGAAACTATATTACTACAAATATAACAGTCCTTACCATAAACTTTGTATCGCCCAGTGAGAGTCTGTCCGTTATCAGTCCACAATCTTCTAGTTGAGTCACTACATACCGCAGTAGTTCTGGCTGCAAATACACAATTAAGAAATACGGGAAGCATAAATAAAGGATTCCTAATACCGATGCTAAAGCTGATATTACTATCTTCACAGGAGGAGGCACTTCAACAGGGATTTATCACTGGAGCTTGGAAACTCTCATCTCAGGGATTTTAAAGCAAAGATTTCAGCACATACTTGTTCATCTATTAAACATTTTCAGAATGATGAACAATTATGGTGGCATCCATTTATAAATCAACACATGCTTCATATCACTGACAAATCATAGTGAAATGAAAACAAACAAACAGTTAACACCTGTGGGCAAACAGACCCATCAGACAGAGACTGCCTTTTGGTTGGGCGGGGTTTTTTTCTTTTCTTTTTTTCAAACTTTTCATGAATTTTCAACACTTTTCAAATTTCAAATTTTCAAAACATGTCAAATAATTTTCAATATATGTTTTTTTAAATGAGTAAAAAATAAGTGTTGGTCTGGCCTGCAAAATCTTATAGACTTTAAATCAAGTAGTTTCTAAAAGCTCATGACATTTTTCATACACATTTAATATTTTAATCAGTGTTTCAACAACAAAACAAGTCGATTTAGAGATTACATCATTACAGGGTGACCCAATAAAAAGTTTACCCAAAATGAAAGTGATATTTCCACTTTCTGTAATTTGATATATGTGGGTTTTTTTTATCATAAAGAATGGGTAATGGAGCATCTACCCTGAAAAAATATTTATTTTGGTTGGGTGGTTTTCAAGATATGGTCCATTGAACATTACTTCAGCAAAACAGACTCGTCCACGAAGCTTCACAAACCAGGTTGGGAACCGGCAATAATCAAGTTTTGATGTCTCACTTGCATTCAATCATGCCTTTGCTCCAAGGATAAGTCTGTTTTGTTAAAGCAATGTATAACAGGACATATCTTGAAAACCACTCAACCAAAATAAATATTTTTTTCAGGGTAGATGCTCCATTACCCATTCTTTATAATAAAATAAAAAACACATATTCATATTACAGGAAGTGGAAAAATATCACTTTCATTTTGGGTAAACTTTTTATTGGGTCACCCTGTATCAGGCGCGTACCGCGGCATGTGAGCCAGGGGGGGGCAGAAGTATGTCGTCCCGGTAGTGGCGTAAATTTCCCGGTAAATTTTCGTAAAAGGTTGCCCCAAATTTTTTCCCAGTCAGTCAACTCGTGAATTTCACGTAAGTGGGGTGGGGGGGGGGGGGGGGGGTTAGGGTCAAAAAAATTTGCACGGTCAAATATTTTTGCATAGTCACAAAATTTCGCACAGTCAACAAATTTTCGCACGGTCTCAAAATGTTGGACTCAAAAAAGCACAACGGTTAACAAATAATGCCAATTCCTCAGTGTTTTAGGCCCTATTTTTTTTCCTTATGCAAATTTAGCGACCCGGTCTTGGGAATTTAGCGTCCCGGTATTTGGAGCCAGGGGGGGCAACTTGCCCCCCCTGCCCCCCCGGTCGGTACGCCACTGCCCTGTATAATGGTAATTCAAATCTTATGATTTTTCCCAACCTTCTTTAAATTTGTCGCAATGAAGTCTGGATGTGTGAGTAAAATATCTATATCACCACTGGATGCAGCACCTCTTCTGTAACTGCCGCATATAGTGGCGACATACTCCGGGTCTAGGTTGCTGATTTCACTCTTGATCTTCGTCTCAAGTTGGGTCATCTCAGCTCGAGGAATTCGCTTCTCAAAATCCTCGAAATGCCTGATCGGGAGGACAGAGAAGTTTGATGTTTTGTCTTTATAAACTTTCAAATTCACATCAAAACTACACAGAAATTTAGTAATATATAATATAGTCCATGCAACAGAACAGACAAACTGGACTGGACATCAGAGACCACAAGTGTGATGTGATCAGGCAAAATTAGTCCGAAGTAAAAAATGTCACATTTTTAGTTTTCTACTTCAGTTTTCTAACCCATTAAGAATGGTCAATTAATTCCAAAGATATGAGCAAATAAGTGTTTTTTAAAACAAAACAAAAGAACAGAAATTCTATCCTTTGTCTGGTATCTCAAAATCAATATTGCGATTTGCAACTAATTTGGCTTTACCTTACATTTATACAATTACCTTACTTTGGCCTCTTACTATTGTAAGCATAACAAGTGACCTTAGACAAAACACCACCACCCAAATTAGTCATTAGTTTTTTAGAAGCTTGTTTAAAGCCAACATGTACCTTTATCATGGCAAAATTGGTGTAAGCGAGTACATTTTCAGGGGCTACGCGGGCATTTGTTTAGTCTGTAAAGTCTTGTTGGTTCCCTCTTATTTCTTGACCTAATATGAAAAACCTAGCTACATGTACGCCACTGGGCAATTCCCTTTTGCTAAACTATCATAACTTACTTCAATCCAATCTTCTGATGGTGATTTAGTTTGTCCTCATGTTTATGCAAATCTGTAAAGTAATTGATATGAAATAACAAAAGATTTAACTGGATTGTTCGATAATGAACATTGTTAAAAAGTGACATCGATATTTTTAGTTATGAACAAGAAATCTTTTGCACATTTTGTTATGTCTATTAGCAACAATGCAATCATGGTGTATTTGTGCTGTGATCGAGCAAAATGAATCAGCATTCTAGAATATCGATCCTGAGATATAACCAAACAAAAGATAGAAATTCTTTTTTTGTTTTCCATTGTTTTGAAACCCTTCAATAGCCCATATATTTGAAATGAAAGTGTCCATTTGTAATGGGGTTTCTGCAAAATGTAGCTTTGCAAATAACATACAATCAAGAAAAAAATCTCAAAACAATAGATTTAGGACTTTTTGGACATTTTTCTTGATCACATCACTTAAAATGCATCCCAGTGAAGTTATTAGCCACTAACAAGTATAATAGTATAATCAGTTCATTAATTTCTCAATTTTGAACTCACAATTCACAGTGTTATGATGCACTTCAATTCATACCATTGGGCGCCCTTGCACTACACAGTTGATGCGGTTACGCACCAGTAGAGTGTGACACATGGATAATGTTAGAAATTATTGAGAAAATGATTTATAGTGTAACTGATACAATCAAATTCATTGTAAACCAAGTTACCTTCAATAGTTATTATGCCATCATCAACAAATTTCCTGGCTGCTGCAGGACTGGAAAAAAGAAGAAAATTTCATTTTTATATTTATTATTTGAAAATAAATTACATGTAATATAACATCCATTTAGGACCTCTGTATTGTCAAAGATCATGATCACACCTCTATTGATCACACCTCTGTTTTATCCACTAAATTTCAATAAATCTCAATAGAGTATCGTAACCTAACTGAAATTGAAAAAAAAATCAAGCTAAATTAGGAGTCAAAGCCAGATATATACATTTGTTAGAACATTTTTTCAAGAGTGAATATCGAAAGTATTATATTTCAGACAGATGTAGCACTGTAATAGCAGAGCAGTCACCTGTGCAAAATATTGTGGTCCAAAATGACTCTTTACATGGGATTTTAACAAGTTTGTGATTTTGAATGCTGTATTCAATGTAATTTATGGACTCATTCTTACATTGTTTTATCCATATTTTGGGGTTCAAATTGACAGATATTTGAATTTGGGATGCCCTTCAAACATCCTGCCCACCTAAAAATAAAATACAAATCAACAGCAACGAAACAACATCAACTCCCCCCCCCCCCACCCCAAAAAAAAACACCACACCCCACACAAAAAAAAACCCAACACCATTTAACATTTTCCCTGATTTAATTCTAGGTTAGGGTAAGTGAATTTGCTGAAATCTGCATCCAAGTGAGACTCACCCTATGCCTGTAACCCGTGTCAATAGATTTATAGCCACACTGGTGTCATCTGTTCGTATCTTCTCTAGCTTCTTAAGTTTGCCGGTTGTAAGGAACTCGTCTATCTTCTTACCAATCTGCAAACCTACACCTTTCTGGTGATGCAAAATAAGAAAAGAAAGATAAGGATGATGAATAAAAATTGATACATTAATAATAATAAGCACCGTAGAATTGGGATACTTTTGTTGGTAGCATACAACTAAGTTCTCACATGATTTTTAAAATTAAAATTCAAGTTTTTCTACATACTCCCGCCCCAATCTTTGAGTGGGCCAAAGTAACCCTACATAAGGGCACCTTTGGCCCACATACGATTTTTTTTCTTCAGTAAATGCTGGTTTGTGTTGTTAATAAAGAATGCAAACGAAAACTAATTGAGTATTGTTTTGTCACAGGTAAATTGTCTATCTATCCAACCACAACATAAAAGTTGCTGAATACACACAACCAATCCCATCATGTGGGTGTCAGGCAGTAGCAATTTGTCGAAAACATTTCCCCCCTTAAAATACCTAAAAATAAAGGATCAATTCCTAAACTCTCTCTTATTTCCTATTCATATTGCCAGATGCCAAGGAAACTGTCTAGAGAAGGTGATCATGCAGGGCAAGATTGAGGGTGCACACGGTAAAGGGGATTCTCCCCCTACCCGAAATTATGATTGTTTAACCTACCAGCTCTTTTGCTTGAGTTCCATTCTTGAGTGCTGTTGGATGCTTTGCTATTATACTTGCAGCTTTACGATACGCATTATACTTGTGCATTGCCCGGGTCACATTTTTCTCATAGTTTGCCAACTCTGAAAATGATTTTCAAAAGAAAGAATGACAGAAAGATAACAAAAAGAACATGGTCAATTAAAAAATAAAATTTAAATGTTTATTTAGAGTTCCTTTAGTATACCCTACCACTGCATGTCTACAATGGGGCTTTTAAAGAACAACCCATACAGTGAGTATTACAAATGGTAGGGTATTCTAAAGCTTACCCACACAACTCCCTATTGACTTTTCACGTCGCGAAATTCACATTAAGTGTCAGCACTGTCATTTTTCACCTCAATATTTCCCCCAAATTGAGGATGCTTCATCAAAATTAATGAACTCAATGCATTACTAAGAGTTCTAGGAACTACATGTGAGTGCATTTTGATTGATTTGATGTGAAAATCTTGATTTCAAAATGTGATTTTCGCTACGTTGTGTGTATATAGAGGGTGGTGTGGCTTAAAGGCATATTATGTGATCTTTTCCAGAGAGCGCCCTCTATTCATGATTATTTTTAGAATGTAGATTTTCTTGCAGATTTACATTTCCGATCATAAATCATACATACATTCCAAGTTACAGAGCGATACGATTCCTAATTACCTCAAAATCATGGTTTTAGAGTGAATTTAGAGTGAAAAATATAAACTGTCGGGATTCCGACAGTTTATTTTCACTCTAAAACCATGATTTTGAAGTAATTAAGAATCGTATCGCCCTGTAACTTGGAATGTATGCATGATTTATGATCAGAAATGTAAATCTGGAAGAAAATCTGCTTTCTATTTTTTTTTTTCGATGTTGAGGGCGTTCCCTGAAAAGATCACATAATATACCTTTAATGCTTATTAACTCCATATAGCAGCCTATCCGGCTAAACTGGAAGCCCTCTGAAACCTAGAGGTTGCAATTTTTGTACAGGTAACAGAACCGGAAAGATCCATAGTATAGTGAAGCATGAACGATCGTATAGCCACCATTGGGTCTTTATGTCTATGCTTGTTTTCGTAGCTGTGTAGGATCATCTCGGGTCTGTATTTGAAGGGCTGGGACTTTTGTTCAACCAGCCAGTCGGACAGGTAACTTAATTACAAACTGCCCAACAGAAATTCCACAAGTCAGTTCAAAATTGTTTACCCAACAGATAAGGCGGGTACTTTTTGTATCTTCGCCCGCCCAATGCAAAAGTTACCCGCTAAAATAGTATTAAAATGAGTTATCTGTATCTGGCGTTTACTGCGACAATCTCCACAAATGGGATATGTGTCGCAGGCGCATTGTGACTAATAGCAAACTAAAAACAACTGAGAAGAGTAAATTATATCAAAATTGAAATTAAAAGAAAATAATATGAAAAGAATTAATGATGTGCCACCCTCAGGAAGGATGACATATCCACCATGCTGATCCTGGCTTTGAAGGAAACAACTGAAGGAGAGTCTTGGATACTTGATGGGAGTAGGTTCCATTCAGCCGAGGTTCGCGGGAAAAAAGAGCAGTGTTGTAGGACTCGGGACTCGGACTCGGACTCGAGTCCGACTCGAGTCCTTTTTTTCAAAGACTCGGACTCGGACTCGGTCCCAGTACTCAAAGACTCGGACTCGGACTCGGACTCGGACCCCAAGGACTCGAGGACTCGGCTTCGAGTCCTCATCAAGTCCGGCAAAATTGGGTTTTTTCAGGTGTTTTATTTTCATTAATTTATCTGAATTTTGTTTTGCTGAGGGACTGAATTTCGCAGTCCGCCGCTAGCAAAACAATAACTTTCATAAGTAAGCACAGAGGGCGCTGTCTGTACCAGACCAGCAAGTAGCGCTACCATGGAACGCATTATTCAGAAGAAGGGGGTTGGGGTTGATCATGCGGCCACATCGCGCCAGATTATCCCCCCAAATGGTGCAGATACTGATGTTCCTGAAGTGCAATGAGCATCTTCTTTAAATTCAACATATAACATTAGGCCAACTCAAAACTGCTTTTGATGATTGATGAGGTCAAAACTCAGGTGTTGTCAAGCAATGAAATATTCAATTTTCTTCCCTGTTTCATTTTCATAGCCTTATTTACTGACATCTTCTTTCAATGTCAGTACTCCCAGTTCCAAAGATATCGTCGATTTAGTATTGCTTTAAAAACAGTGAAATACAAAGAACATTAAATTATATCCTGGCTTTTATCAGAATTATTAGCCTTAGCAATAGCATTAATTTACTTTAACTCGATCTGTTGTTGTTCGTCCATCGCAAAGACGACAATGACAACAAAGATTAGTTACATAGTTGAATTTGATCTATGTGTCAGAGGATGACTAACAAGACCAATACGGGCAAGGAAGCAACTCCCACATGTGTGGCCCTTGTGATCAGTCTGGCGTTGTGGCACTTGGTGCTCTCGTCTTGCGGATCTTTTCCTCCTACGCTCTTTCTTTCTAATTTAAGTAATTTTGCATGCAAATAACTGCAAATAAGCAGTAAATAAAAGAACAACCACAAAGACAACACAAGCCTAATAAAATAAGTTACTGAACTAACTGTGATTATACTTTGATTAGTAATTATTATATAACACATGGAAATATTCTAGCCATCTGATTGGTGGATACTACATCAGATAACACAAAATAGTTTGGTCCATTTCATGCTTGACGTAACTTTCCGGTCTTGTTTTGTCTTTCAAAAAGTACTATTGACCGTGTACTATTGACCGGGCAGAAAATGCCCTGCCTCGTACGATTTTGCCATTGGAGGATCGACTCGCCTGTAAGATCTTTTTCATGTTTATTTTGATCAAAATCGCACACAAAAATATTTTCATGCGTTATATAAATCAAATATGGACTGCTCTTTATTCGTGAAATGGGGTGAACTTTTGTTCCTCGGTGATCTGGAGACCTAAGCCTACTATTTTCCCTCAGCCTTGGGCAGCGGGAAAATAGTAGGCTTACCGTCTCCAGATCACCTTGGGGCAATAGTTCACCCCATTTCCCTCATGAACAGTCCATATTTGTATAAGTAAACAGTATAGAACTGAAATTCTGATTAACAAAACGTTGATATAGTATTGGTGAACTGCGTCTTGAATCTGATACATAAGGACTCGGACTCGGACTCGGACTCGAATATTGAGGACTCGGACTCGGACTCGGACATAGAAATTGGCAAAGACTCGGACTCGGACTCGAGTCCTTTCCTCAAGGACTCGGACTCGGACTCGGACTCGGATGATGAGGACTCGACTCCAACACTGAAAAAGAGTATTTGTAGTCAGTCTTTCCTTGTTGCTGTGTGAATGAAAGATGTGTAAGATGTTATCCTAGTTGAGATTCTGCCCTCATGAGGATTGGTTTGGTATTGATCTGTATCTATGGCAACCTTATGATGGATGGATTTGTATATTAACAGTGCGAGTCTGGAGATAGCCCTGCGTTCTTCTAATGATATCCAGCCTAGGTCGGTGATTATGGAGGAAACACTACTTCTGCATCTGAAATCTTTGCAGACGAACCGCGCAGCTCTTCGTTGTACTGCTTCTAGCCTGTTTTTGTAGTCTTGTTGGTATGGATCCCATATACTAGAGCAATATTCGATCTTAGGTCGGACAAGTGTTTTGTATGCCTTTCCTTTACTTTTGCAGAGCAGCAGCTGTCCAGATTTCTGCGTAGTAAACCAAGGACTCTATTTGCTTTAGAGCTGGTATTACAGATATGTTTACCCCAGTTTAGTTTGTTATTTATTTCAACTCCTAGGTAGGTGTGGCTGTTGACCTTCTGGAGAGGAATATAAGTCGATTGACAAGGTTCCCTTTTGTGCGTGATGTGCATTGCATAACATTTGGCTACATTAAACCTCATTTGCCATCTAGACTCCCAGTTGCAGAGGATGTCAATATCATTTTGTAATTGTTGACTGTTTTCCGGAGAGTTGACTTCACGATATAAAATGCAGTCATCAGCAAGCAGTCTAACTTGATGTTACGCCTTCCGGGAGGTCATTGAGGTATAGGATGAAGAACAATGGGCCTAGCACAGTGCCTTGAGGTACTCCAGATGTCACAGGAATCGACGAAGATGAGCTTCCTTCTACTACGACTAGTTGTGATTTTTTGGTTAGGAAGATTTCTGCCCAATAGGAGTGGTCCAGTGATACCAGCTTGTTTGAGATTTAAAAACAGTCTCTGGTGAGGCACAACACCGAAGGCTTTGCTAAAAAAAAGTCCATTATTATTACATCCGCCTGCCTTTGGTTATCAAGAATCTAACTCTAAGCCAGATCATTAACTGTAAGGGCGGGTTGTGTTTCACAGGAAGTTTGGGAAGGTGGCGGGCGCCAGGGGGCGTGTGCTATTTCCACCCATGCCTGATCGGTATGAGTGAGAGTTCAAAACGATACACCAACACAGCCTCGTCCCCATGCCTCCTTCAGACCGTGCAGACTGAAGTTGGCATGTTCATGGCGCATCGTGCTTTGGAAGGTACGTAGAAATGTTGGTCCCGTGTATCGGAAGAGCTATCCCCGAGCACGTTAAAAGGTCACAGACTCCTTCGTAAAGAGTAGGGGATTGTCCCGGTCTGTGTCTGTACGCTCATGTTTGTATTCCTAGGTTCCAGGGATACATTGTGCGAGTATACTCAATATTGAGGTTTATGCACAGTATAGGTAGATGATGATGATGATGATGAACTACTGTTTACACACATATTCCTAGGTTCCAGATATACCCAGTGCGATTACCTTCAGCTACTGAAAAAGAAGTATGACACAAACACCTCCAAGACAACAATTGACACAATTATCATTCATTTAAGCTTATTTATTTATTTTGAAAAACAAATTAAATTAGATTAGGGCCTCTACAAACCTGTCAAAAAATCCACAATCCCTTCGTTAGGGTTTTCATTTTGAGGTGCCTTACGCTTGGCGGCATTCATGTTGATGTTTATCTAAACGACTAAACAGTATAATGTAAATTTAGGCACGTTTCCAATGACTTTTAAATCGACAAATCGAAGATTAATCTTTGTTTATGATTCATGGATCGAGAGCAGACAACAAAGGTCATCCTATACCCACGCTCAGGTCAAATTGGGCTTTAAATTTGACGTCATTTCCGATATTTATTTATTAAATATTTCGTATATATTTATGTTTCTGATATCGATATTTTCTAGAAAAAATGTGTAATGTTTAATTTTAATCCATTTTCTGTTTTTGAAATTGATTACTGTATGAAATATATCATGATATATTTATTAATTGATTAAAAACATTCTCGATCCCAGCATTCCGTTTACTTTCAAAATGGCGCGCTCCTTGAAAGTTATTTTTTTGGGAGAAAAGTCATGATTTTTGGATACGATTTATGGATATGTGGTAAGTATTAACAATGAGAGACTAGAATGATATCATAATGACAGCCTGAACTAATTCTAAATATTCTGATGATACTTGTATAGTCGGTAGGAAAAATGTTTAGATGGATTGCGCACAATAACATCGTCTGACATTAACGGGTGCAAAATTATGCAGCTCTGTCATTCATATTCTGCTTCTTCTGCTTAAAAACTCCGCTATGAGACTGTTATAACGCATAGGTCAGTGTGTTGGATGCTGTGATCAAATTTTGAAGTGAGCTCAGTTGACATGTTCTTTGATGTCCATTTGTGAGAGTGCGCTCTTTAAAAATTAAAGTTTTAAATAAAAAAGGCTAGGCTGAGCTATACTCTGTTTGGCCATCTCGAGACAGTGACGTAACTAAACAGGCGCAGCTTTTACGCACGCGTGTGTATCTTCCGCCTTTCGACGCTCGTGTTTGTACGCCAGCGCCGCGAGTATGCGCGCGCGTTATGTGATGCAATTAGTAGAATACGCGGTTACGTCACTGTCTCGAGATGGCCAAACAGAGTATAGCCTACAGTAGCTATATGTTGGCCAAACGCGAGTTAAGACATTTCCTATTCTAGCCATGTACAAAAGTTGACAAACTCTATGAATAGTTTCTCCCCTTAATTCTTCATTTTTGGTGCTCAAATTTCACAAACTAACAGTAGATATATTGAATATTATAAATATATAATATTTTTTAACTATTGAGGAGACTAACATCATACAAATTAAAAAAATTCAGAGTGTAATTTTCACCGTGTGCATTCTGTGGTCGCCATTTTGTTGTGAATTTTGCTAGAAATTCGCTAGGAATTGTGGTTCTAAAATGGGTTAACTTGGGTTTAATTTGACCTTTAAACCCAGTGTAAAAGGTCAGATGTGACAGAAAAGGGTTTTACTTGCCCTTCTTATCGTTTATGGCGTCCCAAATCAGTACAGGCACTGATAAATAAATTAAAACAATATTTGTGATGCTAAAATTCAGGATTTGTTGGCACTTCACATCGAGTTTTAGAAGGTAAGACGGGAAGGAATGCTCTTAAACCATGCATAAATCGATTCAGAAGACTGTTTTCTCCTTAAAAAGTGATATTTTAAAGCCGCACATTGACGCACAATATTCGAAAGGGCATTAAAAGAAGAAATGATGACAAACAAAAAAAATGCAACATACAATGTCACCAGCGGGATATGTTGGCACTTCACATCGAGTTTTAGAAGGTAATACGGGAAGGAATGCTCTTAAACCATGCATAAATCGATTTAAGACTGTTTTCTCCTTAAAAACTAACATTTTAAAGCCGCATTCTGACGCACAAAATTTGACAGGGCGTGAAAAGAAAAAAGGATGACAAAAAAACAAACATGCAGCATATGATGTCATCAGCTGGTGTGTTGCCAATTTTGGCCCCAGTATACAGAAATAAGAAAATCAGATCACCAGAAAGGTTCCCTGAGTACAGTGTCTTTCAGAGGGCATAACTTTTTTATGGAGGCATGTATTGATATGGGGTTTTCACCATTGTATTTCTCTTGTCAATACCTTTAATTTAATATATGGTTTGTCTACATTGCAAAAAAAAATGAAAATCTACCAACATAGCTACCTATAGTCGTCGTCAGAATACTTCGGCACTTTTTAAAAACCGCCAACGCACGCGTCTAGTTAATTGAGCGTGTGGGCGGGGACATTCATGACCCATGGATACGGTCACGGCCAATCGGATTACAGAGTCCGCGACGCGTCGAACTGCTCAAAGATAACGCTGTTCCGACGCTGTTCTACAACGCACTTCCGTGTTTACGCTGTACGCTGTTGTCACAGAAAAAAGTGCCGAAGTATTCTGACGACGACTATAGTACAGGAAACCCATTCGTTGGTGGTTTTTTTTGTTTTTGTTTTTTTTCCCTACCAACGTATGGGGAAATTGTATTGCGAGAAACTGTCAATTTCATTTGCTGTATGAAGTGAATGGAGTGCATCTCATAATGATTTGCGGGGTGAATTTAGTCTCATTCCCATCGCCAACATCTTATACGCACATCACTTTTTTACGAACTTACGAATGTATTGAAACGAGTCTATTATAATAAAACATGGCGCCGATTTCGATAAACATCGCGAGTGCCGTTAAAGTGAATTGGCTTAGAATTTCACCTCAAATTTCAAGGGAATAATATTGCATTTGTACAAAATATTAAACGAATGGCAAGATAGATGAGAAAGAGTAGATAAGAACAAGCACAAAAAAAGTGTGTTTTTGAGCTCTGGTAAGCGATAAGGCTGGGAATTTCGGGCGGGCAAACGGGTACCCGCCCGATATAAGGTACCCGGGTACCCGAAATAAGGTACCCGATACCCTATTTTTTTTTTTTTTTTTTTTTTTTAACATTGTTTTTAATTTTTTTTTTTTACATTTTCCTAGTACAAAACAGGACCTTAGATGACCCATATTTGAACCTAAATAACCCACATAATACCTCATGACCCACACCATAGGAATAGTAACTCATAACCCAAAGATCCTTTACTAAAATCCACACATACAGTTGTGAATTGTGAATGCCATGACCTTATATTGTATTGTATTGTATTTTTTTTTTGAGGGGGGGATCGGGTACCCGGGTACCCGTCTGGAAAATGGGTCGGATACCCGGGTACACAAATACCCGAAATTCCCAGCCCTAGTAAGCGATACAGAAATTAACACGAAAATCATACACCCATCAAAATATATAAGTTCCCCCCTAGCATATACTAGAATATTTCCAAAAATATTCAATGGATTTAAATAATTGTCAGCTAGAAAGATGCACCCAATTGTTAGGCACATTTTGATACCGAATTTGTTGGCCTTGAGACAATGCAACGATAAGAAATTGTGCCATTTATCAATTTGTATACAGAAAAAAAAGTGGCACTAAATCTCACTGGCTATGACTGATTTTGTCCATAAAATTAACAAACATTTTAGACAATCAATGCTACCGTGTCTTGGTGCACAAGATTATGATCTGCTTATTGATTTTCTTGAAATGATGCCACACATAATTGTTTGGTAGATTCCCATGTCTGTGCACGAAAAGCCACCAAGAAAATGTCTGTTAATTTATGGAAAAACCAGCCATAGCCAGTGAGATTTAGTGCCACTTTTTATTCTGTATAAAAATTGATAAATGCCACAATTTCTTATCGTTGCATTGTCTCAAGGCCAACACATTTGGTATCAAAATGTGCCTAACAATTGGGTGCATCTTTCTAGCTGAAAATTATTTAAACCCATCAAATACTTTTGGAAATATTCTAGTATATGCTAGGGGGGAACTTACATATTTTGATGGGTGTATTTAGAAGGAGTCATACTTAGGATGGGGACAGATAGTGAAACATGCAAAAAGTTTTTCAACTCTTTTTTTCCAAGTTCCCCCCATCTTAAGATTTTGAAATTTCAGGTTCCCCCTGACTAGTAGAAAAAAATTCATGTTCCCCCCCCCCCCCCCGCCCCCCCCCCCAATTTTTTTCTTTCTTTTTCAATTTATGCAATTCATAAATTGGTCAATATCCATGAAACGCATATCAAATACTGTTTGATGGTCAAGAAATGATAGACATCAATGATATCAAGGGCTATAGTGTCAGAAGGATCTGCATTTTGGGCCAAAATGATCCAACAACACTGAGAACAATTTGGTCACAAAAGGCCTGGATGTTCTTGTCTGGCTCTACATAGTACAGTGTATGCAAATCAAATGAAAATGCATTTTCACAGAATGCGATTAAAGCACAAAAATATACACCCAAAGCTAAGTAAGCAATACCTGATCACGCGTATGTATCCCGACCAACTTCCAATAAACTTAACTATAAATGAACTAAGGTAAGTACGAGGGGCAGTCAATAAATAATGAAAGTGATCATGGTATGGGATGCATGAGTGATTCTATTGAGGGATAATGTGATCAATACAAAGAATAAACCTTTGTCTTTCAAACAATACACTTTTGGATTGTTAGATACTTTATTTAATGTCATTAACATAAATACAATAGGTTTCAGACACTGACTGAAATCTGTCAAATATTTGGCTGGATATGTAATATGTTGAATATGGGTTGATTGATACATTTGCATGTATCTCGGCAATACAAGCATAAAAACAGATAACACTTGGCACATAGTTAGAACACACACTTATCTCTGTCTGACACTCTTTTTTAGATCTGGATTCCTTAACCCTAACACTACCATATACCCCAAAATACCACGACTGGGCACGTTGGTACCACCCGGCGTGGAAGTTTTTTGATGAAAAAATGGACCCAATACATACAGTCTGGGCAATACACTGCCCAGAACTGTGCTTGACAGCCGTGGTGAAGTGTGGAATCCCTCGCCTGTGGTGCGAGAGGTCCCTGGATCAAATCCCGGGGGGATCGGGGGGGGGGGGGGGGGGGGGGGGGGGGGGATATTTTGGTCGATTTTCCGCTTTGAAGAAAAAATTCTGAAAAAAGTGGGGGGAAGTGTAAGGGTTAACAAGCAATTTTTTGATTTCTTTTTCTTTTTCTTCAACATTTTTCTAAGTTTTGTTAATATAACCCTAACACTACCATATACCCCAAAATATCACGACTGGGCACGTTGGTGCCACCCGGCGTGTAAGTTTTTTGATGAAAAAATGGACCCAATACATACAGTCTGGGCAATACACTGCCCAGAACTGTGCTTGACAGCCGTGGTGAAGTGTGGAATCCCTCGCCTGTGGTGCGAGAGGTCCCTGGATCAAATCCCGGGATCAAATCCCGGGGGGATCGGGGGATATTTTGGTAGATTTTCCGTGTTGAAGAAAAAATTTTGAAAAAAGTGGGGGGAAGTGTTAGGGTTAATACGAACAAGAAGGGACCATCTCAAATATGCTTTTATTTAGCAAAATCCGCAATAATATACCTTAGAAAACAACAAAGGATAAAGAACAATGGAGGGATTATAATTTAATAAATTGTTGTGAGATGTAAAGCAATAATAGTGGGGATTTCAAAAGGAGCTGTTCATAACATTTCCTCAAACCATTGAAATTATGTGACGATTACTTACACAATACATATCTAGTAGCTCTAAAGATAACAGTAATAAGAGAGGTTGTGGAGCCATCTTTGATTGATACATTCATGTATATCTTCATTTTGACTATCACAATATTTTTACACATTAATTTATGCAATTTTCATTATTTCTGATTATAGTTTGAAGGCACAGTAAGCTGGTAAATTTCATGATTTTAGCCATTTTTGGCCCAGTTCAAAATGATCTGCCGTCTGCGCATGCGCATATTTTCTGCAGGTTTCATGCGAATAAGTTCAGATAATTAGTTCACTATCATATGGAATCTCCCAAACTAGTTAATTGCTTGGATTTTTCCTAAATTGTTTGATATTCCGCAATATTAGTGATTCATTTTTCACTGAAAATTAGCTATTTGAAATACTGATATTTGTATACTTTTTATTCGATTGCCTCTCCATACTTTTTCCTAAAAATATTATACTATTAAATTACACAGGGATTAAAGTTATTGTCTTTTTTTATCATACTTACGTGGAAAAATATGGGATTTACCTGCTTCTGGTGTCATGTTATGCAATCTTCTTACCACTTGTTTCATACAAACAATTCAAATTTCCCGCCAAATAACTGATTTAGCAGTGTCCCAAGTGTACTTACTTTGAGACAATGCTATGACGTCATAGTTCACACATAAAAATCCAAAACTGTATTGTTTGAAAGACAAAGGTTCATACTTTGTATTGATCACACTATCCTCAATAGAATCACTCATGCATCCCATACCATGATCACTTTCATTATTTACTGACTGCCCCTCGTATTACAAATTGATACAATCAATACAACAATGAACATGTGTTATGTATCATATAAAATAGTGACTTAAAATGACCAAAATATTTAAGAATTATGCTTTTTGGATTAAATTTGGTGTTGCGGACGTACACTTCCCAAAAGCTGCTACTTTTAACCACTCCGTTCAATACTTTGGCAATGTTGGAAACCAATGAAGTTAGTATTTTTTAAAGCTGATGATTCATACTTAAAGGTATTATGTGATCTTTCCAGGGAACGCCCTCAACATCGAAAAAAAAATTGAAAGCAGATTTTCTTGCAGATTTACATTTCTGATCATAAATCATACATACATTCCAAGTTACAGGGCGATACGATTCTTAATTACTTCAAAATCATGGTTTTAGAGTGAAAATAAACTGTATATTTTCACTCTAAATTCACTCTAAACCATGATTTTGAGGTAATTAGGAATCGTATCACTCTGTAACTTGGAATGTATGTACGATTTATGATCAGAAATGTAAATCTGCAAGAAAATCTTCTTTCTAAAAAATATCATGAATAGAGGGCGCTCTCTGGACAAGATCACATAATATGCCTTTAATGTTTAAAACTTATTTTGTTCTGTATCTGTGTACATTGAATACATGGTCTCTTGAAGTGTTGCGGACGTAGTACGTCCGCAACGGATAAATATCAGTCAATTTTAACTTAACGATAAAGGTTCTGATAGTTTTCTCTGTTTGTTTTCTTTAGGTTTGTCCCTCTTACAAACAAAACAATATTAGTTTTAATTACAGACCTGAACACTTCAGAGAACTTTTGATAGGAATACAGGTGTACTGAAAAAATCACTTTCTCTGCGTACGTTCCGCAATGGATGGTTTTCACACCATATCTCATTAACCGAAAATGGTATGTAGCAAAGGAATTTTCAGGTTTTATACTCCCACTAGAGATACTTGAAACCCAGGTGTTAACAATCAAGCAACTGGTATAGTTTAGATTTTGCAAGCCCTCAAAGTGTCTAAAATGTGCGTCCGCAACTACGGAATTGCCCTATAGTTAACAATTTACAAAGGAAATGGGAGGAGTAGTTTTTTTGAGATATGTCACAAATTTGGATCAATTTTTGAGAATCGATGACTTGATTTACGGTGCAAGGTTTGTGCCATATGTAACTAGGCCCGTCGCCAGGTTGTAAAGTAGCATAGCGTGTAATTTGTTAATAGAGCATGGGCTGCACTGGCTATATATTGGCTCTCTGTTTCCCAGGTCAGTCAAAAAACATTTCATTCATATGCAAATGAGTATAGATTTCACTATTCAGGTCATGTTATTAGAGGTGGGCACAGTGGGGGTGATGAGGGAGGGAGGGAGGGAGGGAATTGGGTAGAAGGGGCTGGGGATAGGGCGGCAATAGAGTAGCGAGGTGATAGGGATATAGAGGGGTACATGTGTAGATGTAGGAGGTGGTAGGGGAAGGGGGTTAGACCAGGGGAAGAGGGTTTAATTACGAATGAATATAGGGTTTTTATACACACTTTTTGTATGCATTTTGTGACAGTGGCCATTCTGGTCGCGTGTGTACACGAAATTCATTAAATATTTGAAACGAAAACCATTGGAGCAGCTCATTTGCATAGACTGGGCGCAGTGACTGAAATTGTATCACTAACATTTTTTTTCTGTTCCTTCCTTGTTTCAAATGTTTTAGAGAATCATTAAAATCTACCACAGCTGTTCCATAGACAAGCAAATTGGGAGTGTGTCTTTGCAACATGGCAGGGAAAGAATTTCTGGTAAGACTTTTATCCTTTTACAGATTAATGATGTCATACTGGTCCTGACTGGTAGTACAAATGTATATCCCATCACTACCATTGCCATTAAAATCTAAAAGGAGAGGGCTTTTGTGATAACTTGTTGGGCCACTTAAATTAAATATTAGATTCTTGTAGCACTGGCTTTCGAAAAAGTGAAGAGGAAGGGTGTTTAAAAAAATTACATACAAAATGTATATTGCTAGCATCTTACAGCAGCATCAGGAAAATGGTGAGGCTATGTTTTACATGCATATGTTGAAGTTTTAATGAGGGTTAGACCCCTAGAGTTTAATAAAAACACTTGAAATATAAAACTCATTTTGTACATGATTATTACCCCAACAATTTAGATTTTGTACACACATCAGAAAACCAAGAAGAGTAAACGTTGGCAAGATGGAGTGTTGAAAGTTAACCTACAGAGTAGCCGTGCCGTCTTGTATGATGATAATAATAGCAGTCTTGATGCCCTGTACATCAAAGCAAACCAAGTGAGTTGTTATGATTGTTCATTGTACTTAGCAGGAATGTAAGTTGTCGGGCTTTTTGCCTGATTTCAGGCCTTCTTCTTGTACATTTTCAGGCTTTGTTATCCTGATTTTCCCTGTACAAAAGTATAGACAACTCAAAATTATCCGATTTTTTTCAGGTATTTTCAGGCCATCTGTGAACAACTCTCTTACATCCCTGTACTTAGTAAAGAAAATGCTAATAACGTCACTGTTCTGTCAAAACCTTGTATGTTTTTCTGGCCTTTCTGCATGTATAAAGTAAAACGGCCCAACGGTTATGCATAGGAAGTGTTCCTTTATACCTGTTCAGGGCAAGAGCACTGACAAGGTCAAGGGTCGGATGAGGTTACAAGGTTTTGACAGATCAGTGACGATAAGCACTGTTTGGTTTTTCAAATATTAAGACAAGTGAATGTTTTGTGATGGAATGCTGAAAGTAATCTTGCAGGGAACATTATAGATTATGTGACTGTTGTTTACAACTGTTTGAGAATTGATTAGGGAAGACATGCTAGAGGTACTAGTCCATGACTACTGCATAAATACTATTCAAAAGCAAAATACTCATCACTGAGCGCCAATTTTAAAAGCACCTGCCCTTATGGTGCGTATGCATACTACCAGGCAACCAGATTTAGTACCTGGTCTCTCATTGTGCTTAGGGATGCAGACCATGACTAGTCTACTGCACTATTCAACAATGCAAGTAATGATCAATCCAGTGTGAATTTAATTTACACAGCACATTCCCTGTAGGTGGGCACGCATACCGCCGGGCATTACGTCACAGGTCACATCATCTATATGCCATTGTTTACCAAATCATCAAACCAAGTTAAGTGAGTTAGTAAGAAATACATAGAGAAAACTTTATATGAGCTCCACTTTGTGTTTTATAATAAAAACCCAGAAAACTAAATATTTGTAAAAATAGATTGTGCATACCAAAGCTTAAAGGTAGATGACCCGATCACATTTTCGTAACACAGAATTATTTCAAACATACGGAGATTTTCATATCATATGAAAGCTCGCATTTTTCTCATCATCATACTGAAATTTGACGGCCTAAATCGGTATAATTACGGAGAAATCAATGAAATAACGTTGAATTACCGCGAATGGTGGTAACCACCGATATAGTTTGTGTACTACTCAATGGGTACAGTTCACAGCATCTTGTGCGTATAAAATAAGAACCATTAGAGCTATGCAACTCAAACTTTAGAACACAGCTTTTTTAAGGATGACCTTTCATGTAGAATAGAAAACTTCAAGTTGAAAATCGGAACATCTACCTTTAACTGGATAAAATGTTACTCAATTAAGATGGTTTTTATATTACACGCAATAATAAAAGCATTATTTTTCAATGGATCAGTTTAATATTATGAGATCATTCAACATGCTTATCAATGAATGACATTGATGTTTTTATTGAGAACTTTTCTTGATGTTGGCCATGGGTTATGAAAACCTAGGGGTCACCAATTTTTTCATTGATTGTAATTTATTTTTTGACATATAGGCACAGTGCCTACTTGGTGAGCAACTTGAAAGTGAGAAGTACCTCATCACTGTGGAGGAAGAAAAAACATCCTCGGCATCCAGCAGTAACCATGGCAACAGTGACGGTGAAAATGCCAATCCAGCAAGGATGGGCAGACAGCAGCCGCAATCATCAACGACATGCTCAAGACCCACCATGCAAGGCCAATCGCAAAGACCCATACAAAGCTTACCCCCTAGACAACCATTGAAAAGGAGACGAACTGTAAGAAACTTACATTTTTATTATATTTACAGGGCTTCGAAATAATGCTAATTACATGTAGCTTTACCTGGGGGCATTTACCGGCTACTGGCATATCAATTAAGCATTTCAGCATGTGCCATGATCTCTTTAGTTCAATCAGTTCCAAATTGGCGAGAATTATTCGGTTTTTATCACTCCACGTGCACAAGTAATCCAAGTGCACGCGTACGATTATGGCCACATGCACTCGATTTTGGTCGCACGCATATGATTTACATAGCGTTTGTTACTGGCTTCCATCACTCGCATCCTTCTGTAATTATTCGCTACTGTAAGGAGGCTTCGCCAATTTGGACTATAGTAGTATATCAAACTATAGTATTGGCTTATTGACCTATTGCAAGCATTCATGTTTGTACTCTAAAGGTAAGAAACCTTTTGTGGACATCGCTATTATTGATGATTCCTCCTAAATGAGTGCATAAGACACCAAGTACAATTGTTTTTTGTAAGTCGATTTATGGTATATAAATACGGTATATGAGATGTGATCAAGAAAAATGAGTCCGAAACTTGCAAATATTGATTTTGAGATGTCCATTCTTAAATTGTTGCATAGCAAATAACCAGCACAATCTAGTAGAAAAAAAAATTAATAAAAATTTCTACTTCAAATTCAAATTCATTTTGCTTGTTCCCATCACATTAGGCAAAAAAAAATGTTGTGTTGCCCTCAAGTGCCAAAAATTTAAATTCGGGTCGGTTGGTCAGATTTTTGTTAATTTTTATTATTTTTCAACACATTTTTTCTTTTTTTTTGGCTGAAAACTATATGGTTTATGTATGTCAAGACAAAATTGGTATATGCCCATATGTCAATTTAACTAATGTTTCTAGTGTGACAATAGTCTAAAAAACATTTATTTAGGCTTATTTATTCATTTCAAGCAAGAATTAGTAACATTTAGACACTTTTAATCAAATTTAAATCTAAAAAAAAAAAGATGCGACCCTAGTTTTTATGATTTTAGGGTCGGTCGCTGAGGGCAACACAATTTTTTTTTTGCCTTACATTGATATTAAAGAACTTTTACCTCAACTGAACTCAACTTATTGGTATTACTGATCCCTGAAGGCTCACCAATTTGGAACTGATCAATCATCAAACTATAGCATCCCTTGTACAAATCTAAAAATGTACTAATCTCAGGGTTCTAGCCAGGACCATTTTAGTGCCGGGTAAATTTACTGATGGCGAACGGAGAAAGTGTAGCGAACGAAGTGCAATGGATCATTGCATGGGATCCAGAGGCCTTCTTAATGTCTTTTTAGGGTTTTTTAATGCACTTTGAGGGTTCCTGCCACATAATTTCTTGTTTTATGAGGCAGTTTAATGATTTTATCCACAATTTTTTTTTTTTTGCCGGGCGGCCAGCCCAATTCCGGGCCCAGCGCCGGGCAGGCTAGCCCAGTTCCCGGCGCCGCTGTAGCTAGAACCCTGGTACTAATACTAATTAGAACCCTGGTACTAATACCAGGGTAGCTATAGCTAGAACCCTGGTACTAATACCACAATTGCCTTATTATTTATTTCTCTATACAGGGATTCACAGTTCCAAGACAAGTAAATACCAAGCCAGATTCATCCAATGCTCCTGTAGCTTCCCCCTTGCAGAGCAATGATGCCACCAATACTCTCAGAAAATCAATCAACTCCCTGCCTACCAACAAACCGTCCCTTTTCAATACACAGCTTTCAAGCCAGGCTTCCTCAAGATGCCAAAAATCGTTCTTCAATTTGTACGGCAAGTCAAACAGCGCATCGGTGAATGCAAGTGACTCGCAATCAACTGAAACAAGACAGTCCTTAGCCATTGGTAGAATCGTGCAGACAAGACCGCTTGATATAAGTACAGAATTACACGGGTTATCACCCGCCGATTTGTGCGGCACAGACGCTCTTGAAGACAGTTTTGAACCTGTCTGTTTTGAGGCCATGACACCAACTGCAACAGGTGGCAATGGAACTGATCCCATTTCAGATGACAGTATGACCTTTGACCCTAGCTCTGATGAGAATCGTCTGACTGGATCTGTTCAAAGAGTAAATAACAGCAATTTCGAAACTCTTCCACAAACATTTCCACAACATCTTAGCACTGGTGCTAGGTTAGAAAACCCAACATATGGGACAGGATCGAGTAAGAGATTGATACACAAAGAAAGTCAAACTAAAGACAATTTACCGCCAACTCTTCCGCAGACCAGTCAGAATCAATCCACAGAGAGTGCAATACAAAATGAGGCAAAATCAGGGAAGAGATCCACTTCACAGATTTTAGCGCTACTAGGAAAAAGTACGGGAAAGTTCAAACCCCCGATGAAGGTGGTGGAATCACCATCAGGTTCTTCGATAGCAAAAAATGACACTGGTGCAAATCAGTTGAACAGTATAATGCTTCCAGCGGAGAAGAATGGATTAGAGCATTGTGAACGAACCAATACTACAACAACTACCAAGAGCACTCCGGGAACAGGTGGGGGCGGTCTTCATTTCGATACCCGTCAAAGACAAGATAACTCACGTTCAGTAGACTTTATCAGCCCAATGTTATCATCATCCTCTCATCAAGAAGAAGACTTTGTTTGTGAGGCTGCTGTTGCTTCCGTCTCTACAGAAGATAGAGCTCTTCCATATGTTGGAAAGGCATTGTCAAACTCTTCAGAAGTTCAAGGTATGGTCAGGGATACTTTTAATTTTAGGGTAGGAATCTCCTAAACTGTGCATAGGTAAATAACAGTTTGAATTTTCTTACTATTTTAATGAGCTCATACGGGAACTTTGTTGGGCTGACATCTTGATGGTGCTCTAGTGCTGTTTGATGTCTGCTTAGGTACAGACTTAATTGAAGTGTGTTGAAGAATTGTTGGAAAAATCCCGAAAAAATTGTGCAGTTTTGAAAATTATGATAACCTTTTGTGCTGCAGGGTTTTTTCATCACCCTAAAATATGATTAATTCACGTTAAATTGTTTGTTTTATAAATTTTTAACTCAGTTTGTCACTTTCCTTTACATATACACCATACCATTGTTGTTGGTGTCTGACAGACTTGATGCACGTCTAATACCTAAGCAGATGACAAACAGCTCTATAGCGCCATCAAGATGTCAGCCCAAAAAAGTTAAAGTTCCTGGATGACATGGTTTCTGATATGCAAGTCAAGCTTCACCCCCTGGTATGGTATTCAATGCTTTAAAATAAGAATAGTTAAAAATGAAAGGGTGTAAAGTAGACACATTTTTTGTAGAATAAAATAGAAGTTATAACCCTGCCTTTTTGAAACTGCAAAAACTCTTGACCATCACCTTTCATGTTTAATACTTTATGTGCCATGAAAACGTTAATGTATGCTCACTGGGCAGACAGCAGCCTCAATCGTCAACCACATGTTCAAGACCCACCATGTAAAGCCAACCGCAAAGACCCATACAATTTACAAAGCTTACTGCCTAGACAACCATTGAAAAGGAGACGATCCGTAAGAAACTGACATTTAAAAAAATATAACCATGCCTTTTGATTTAAAACTCTTAATAGTCATCTTTAATGTTTAACACTTTGTGTGCCATGAAAACTCCAATGTTTGCCTAATTCTTGCATTTTCCACCAATTGCTGCATTTGGAAGGTATGATAGTGTGAAATCTTTTATGACCTGTTGCACTGTACATAATATGAGATAGCCTTCATACTTTGCAGAAGTACACAGGTGTGTGTTTACTAACGCGAAAAAGGATTCTGAATGCAGCTTGACGTTCAGTTTCAAGATTTCTAAACATTTTCAACCTCAAAGTTATTGACCTTGCTTGTCCGAAATACAAAATATTTATCCAAAATGATTGATATTTATCCAAAATGATTGAGTGACTAGCAAAGATCTTGATAATAGCGCTGCAAACATAAATTAGTTTAGTTTACATGACATTGTTAAATGGTTACCATGCTCGATATTTAGGGAATATTGTAGGGACTCGCCTCGTTTTAACATTTGCTTTGCAGGACTGGATGATGATGAGGGTGTTTCTGAAAGCCATCACAGTTGTGAAAGTAGTGACATAGCAACAGCGATACCTCTACAGATAAATTCAGAAGGGACAATTATACCACAGATTTTCCATGACGAGGATGACAATTCAGACTCAACATCATCACAAACCAGTCTTGGTAGAGAAATCAAGCAGAACTCTCCTAGAGATGAGACACACGTAACTTGCCATCCCACTAGCACTGAAAGCCATAGGGGAACAGATGTTCAATTACCTCATCACTATATTCCATCGTCTAGCATTGATTCTCCAAGCTCGCAAGACATTGCCTCATCAGAAGTTAAATCACCTCATAGGTCTTTGCATCTTTTAAATAATGGCGACAACGAATGTAAACATTCACAAAACCAGGTATCATCAATTGCTCAGAATACGGACGCTGATAGCTTAACAGCATCTCATCCAGATAATTCTGATGAGTCTACATCTTCCCCAAACCAAGAACTGTCAGCTGGTCAGAGTATACATATTCTAGCTGAAAAGTCACCATGTCAACTACATGATACAGATGTGCGTGAACCTTCACTAAACCCGGATTCATCAACTTGTCACAGTGAGCAAGTTGAAGGAAATTCCCTCATAGAAATTAAGCCACAAACAAACTTCCATGGTGAGTATGTTGACTCCAAAGTTCAAGTCATGGTGGCAAATTCAAATATTCACATCGGCTCTCCTGCTGACCTTGATTCCAAGTCAACTCTGTCACAAGATGTTGTCAAGCCCAGCGAAACTCTGCTACACCATGAGGTGAATGGTGCAAATGAAGAACAACCAGGGTCAATATGTGCTGCCACGATGGGCTACCAACAGGATATAAATAAAACATCTGTATCTAACACTGCAAAGAGAGAAACTGTACTACCTAATAAGGATGTAGAAGAAAAGATGATACCTAGGGCAAGAGAATCAGAGAAACTTGTGTCAAGTAACGAGGGAGAAGGAGATGGCTTGCTACCTTATAAGGCTGCTGAAGAATACATATTATCAAATGCAGGTGTAGGAAAGAATTTGTCACCCAGAATTTGTCATGAGGGCGCAGGAGACGATCTATTACCTAATACGGATGTAGGAGAAAATTTGTTATTTCAGAAGGTTGCAGAAGAAACGGTTTTAACTCGTAAGGAATCTGGGGAATATTTGTTGCCTAATAAGAAAAAAGGAGACAACTTGGTACCTAATAAGGATGCAGAAGAATGTATGTTGCGTAATAAAGGTACAGGAGAGAATTTGTTACCTAATGTATGTGTAGACAACCTTTTGCCTAATAAAGGAACAGAGGATAATTTGTTATGTAATGAGGATGCAAATGGGAACTTGTTACTACATAAGAGTGCAGAGCACAATCTGTCACCAAATAAGGATGCTGGAGGCATAGATGATGTGCAGAATCTACCAGAAGAATTGGAGAATACACATGACAAGTTGTCCGATCTGTCACACTCTGATAATGGTTTTGGAAAGGTACCAGAAAGCCAGGTAGTTGAAGAAGAGTCTGTCATGTTTGATTTATGTTTATCAGTAGAACTTGACATGATAACAGACAGTCAAGGAATGGAGACTGATGATTGCCAAGGCACCAATCAACTTGAGAAACTATATGATATGAACCATGATGCCCTTGATGAGAGTGAAAGCAAATGCTGCTCACAGACCATTCTTGAAGACTGCCAATCTGAGAGAACCATTGATTTGGATACCGATACAAATGAGAAAATAGTTCATGGAAGATATGACGCTATCATCAAAGAAGGTCGTGCGATTGATTTGACTTTGAGTCAAGAAAGTGATCCAATGGATTTGAGTCAAGTCAGTGCAAGTGACTATAAATATGATACCAGTCACTGTTTAGATGTAGACACCACTGACAAAACACTGTCAGACAATGATACTGCTGATGGAAGGGATCAAATACATTCATCTCAAATCAATTCAACTAAAAACAAATCAGAATGCAACACTTTAAAAAGGATCGCAACAAAAGAAGATGGCAGCATGATTCAACCTGAGGGCAGCATAACAAAAGAAGAGGCCAGTGTAACAAAACCGAAGCCAGCAAAGGGCGGCATGTCAAAACATGAGGGCAGCGTAACAAAATCACAGGGTAGCATAATAGTAGAATCCATTGGAGATCCAATTATTTTGGATGATAATTGTAGAGATGGGTCAACCGATTACGAGGCTGTTAGCTGCGGTGTTGATTCAGTTGATGATGACATTTTAATAGCTTGTTTATTATCTGATCCAAGTGACACATTGCTAACTTGCGACAATAGTTTCAACAATAGTTGCCAAATTCGACCACCTGTAACACCACAAGAATCTGCAAAGAATGGTAGCAAGGATCACAGTGATTCTGGTGGGTTGGTTAATTCTTCTAAATACGTTCAGAAAAATTGCAGATTTGAAGAGCCAGATGGCACGGACATAACTCTTTCTTTAGCAGATAATATAACAAGTGATTCAATAATGAATTCTCAGCATGAGACACATCCTCGAGATCTCACCTGTCAAGGTGAGATTGAACCCTTTATGCAGGCATCAAGTGATACTCTCGCTACAAGTGACCGACATTCAGATGAAATTACAGTGCTGATTTTTGAGCTTTCAGATGTAAAAGATTCAACTGATTTGGAAAAGTCTTCAGAAGATGTTGTAACAACTAACCAGACAGCATCTGAGATGATAATAGACGATGGGACTAAGATAAATGATATTGGTGATGATTCAGCAGGATCAGGTGATGATGAGGAGAGAGGTATTTGCGCTCCAAACAGCCAAGATTGTAATCTGATAGAGAAATCTTCATTTGTAACTAGCAGTATATCAAGAGAGGATAAACGGGTCATTGATTCATCCAACCAACAGTTTGGTGAAGACATCTTGTTAAACAGAAATCCAGATGCTGCAAAGCTTGTAGACCCATGTGAAACACCTCCACAAAGTAGACATAAATTGGCAGGTGAAGATGATGGTAGGATGGAGATGACTAATTTTGAATACCTTAATAGCAAATCATGTCATGGTCAAAATATTGAAAGATCTGTATCAAATGAGATCAACCAGACTAATCTTGATTATCTTCTCACCAGCATCCATAGTCAAAGTCAAGAGTCAAATGCAACTTCAGTGGATACCTTAGACATGCCTTTATCTTCTGATCATAGTATAGCCTTGGCTGCCAAGATTGATTCAAAGTTATCTCAGATCTTTGGTGGTATGGATAGCTTGGAAGACCCGATGAATGATATTGGTGGAGTGATGTCGGATGGTGACGGTGGTGGTAATCGGGATGGACTGGTGCCAGAGAGTCCTGTGATCAGAGGGTGTGGGACACAAGGAGATGTGGTACCACAGGTTATAAGAGGGACCGATGGTGGATATCATGCACCAGATGAGCCTACTCCCGTATCGATGAATTTTCAGGATGGTAATGTAGAAAATGTGCCAAATAGACCAGATGGAAATGTGCCAGATGTATGTGATATGGATACACATGGTGTGGATACACATATCAATACAAGAAGCATTGATGCTTTATCAGAGAGGGATCTTGATAATACAGTTACTATATCAGAACATAGATTTGAAGAATTTGGATCACCGAATGGCAGAATACAGTGTGTACCAGATAACAATGACAGTCCATCTACCAATATGTTTCAAAGTTTACATGTACTGAACAAGCCTTCAACCTTCAACACAGACCAAGATAACCAACACATTGCAGAACAATATAGGTCTTCTTCATCACCAATTCATCCAACAATAAGCTACACAGAGTTTAATTCTGATCGGCATATGATGCAAACACCTGTTGTAGGTCTTTGTGGTGATCAAAATGAGAACACCCACTTTCTAGACGGATCACCAGAGTTTCCATGGACACCACAATTCCAGTCAACTACCGAATCACAGGTACAGTCAGGTTCTAAATCACATGTTCAGTCAAGCAAGCAATCATGTATCCCCTCAAGTGCCCAGGCGACCCCCTCGTCAAATCCTCAATCAGGATTTCTGTCCAGGACACATTATTCAAGACGCCTGCCAAGCCCTCGGTCGAGACTCCCATCAAGCACCCAATCAAGTCTCCCATCAGGCACTCAATCAAGACTTCAGTCAAGTACTCAATCAGGAATTCAGTCAAGCACTCAATCAGGAATTCAGTCAAGAACTCAACCAGGATTTCAGTTAAGCACTCAATCAAGACCTCAATCAGGACTTCAGTCAAGCACTCAATCAAGACTTCAGTCAAACACTCAATCAAGACTTCAATCAGGCACTCAACCAACACTTCAATCAAGTGCACATACCAGATTACCATCAAGTTCTCAGTCTCCTCATTGGAAGTCATCGCATAGTGACACAGACCATGGATTTTACTCACTAAATCCTGTAATGAGTTCAACTGATGTTGAAAACCTGAATCAGAATCAGCCAACAGCAGCACGTAGGGACATGCCAATTCAGGAGTATGATGCTATCCAACAAGGGACCCCTGTCAATGAGGATTGGATGCACAAATCAGGTAAGTATGTGTTGTGTGAACATAACTTGTGTATTACATACACCTTTCAGTCCCAAAGCGAATGTCATAACCACTAGATCAGCTAGGCTGTCCGTGGCGAGGTAGCGATTTTAATCCTACATAAAGGTAGAGGGTAGCCAATAGTCATGGCTAGAGAAAATGACTTTGGAGGGACATTGGAGGGAAATTTTGGGTATACAAATAAAGAAAAACATAAGCATTTGAAGTGAAATTTTCTCCATAAAGGGACATTTTTAAAGTTAGGTTCCAGGAAAATTTGCATTTTTTTCTGGCCCTGACCATAGTCCACATGTATGTGTATTTAACAGAAAAATCCAGATAACTCATACAATAGAAGCCTTTGCACGAGACTAATATGTAATAGCTTATTTTAGGTAGAACCCCTTTTTGGTCATAATTTATCTCATTTTCGTCAGATAGTTGTAGCCTATAAATTCTCCTTGGGCATTGTTAGGGTTAACTGTGAAGATTATTAAAGGATTGTTTGTTCACTTGTAATCTGTATTTCTTCATAGTTATTTAACACTTCTTTCCACAATACAGATAACAACTTACCGGATAATGCATTACATGGTCAACACTCATCATTGAATTCCATACTACCTCACCCAAGTGATTTGAAAAAAGAATCCAAGTTTAGAAAGTCTATGAAACATTCACTGAAGGCTGAACGAAACTCATCTGATGTGGTACGTACCTGGCCTAATTTGGGAATTTCCATTTCAATCCATTTCCATTACATCATTTGTGAGTTTCAATAGTTTTTTAACTATGAAGATTAAAGAATTGTTTGTTCACTTGTAATCTGTATTTTTATACTACCTTCATATCATGGGCCAAGTGCTTAAAAGCCGGGTTAAAAGCACTTGGCCCGTGATACAAAGGTAGTTGGTTTGAGTCCTATTGAAGTCAAAAAGTGTTATACTCCCTCTACTCAGATGTGTTTATTTACATGTAAACCAGTGTAAAAATATACTTGCCACATTTCAGATCCTACTGCCTAAAACCTAATACTGCCTGTTGACCAAACTCAATAGACTCATGACTTAAAATAAAAAATGAACCATATTTATCTATCGAATCTCTTAATTATCAATTAAAAATGTTTCTTTGTTGCTTCAATTACAGAAATTAAACAAAGGAGACAAAAAGCAACTTCATTACTGGAGGAAACCCGTGTCTAGTGAAACCATTAAACGAGGGCCACCAAAAGCCACACATGGAAGAGCCGTCGCTCGTAGGCAAGATCTGCAGCATACACCGATTGCAGACTCATTTCACGGTGACCACCAGCCACAGTTTCCTCAGACTATTTCATTATTGCCAGATGAGAGTGGGATGCAGTCACAGTTATACTCATTTGAAAGAAATACCGAAAGAGCTCCAGAAGAGAGGAGATTGTCCTTACAAGATGGCAGAGAGTTTTGTGATAAAGAGAGGTCTTCACCAGGGACACATCAGTGGATTGAAAGGTCTTTGCAACAGCATCATTTGAATGATAACAATTTGTTTGCATCAAATAGGCAAGATGAGATGACACACTTTACCCCTAATGTGGAAATCAGCAGGGGACAAATATATCAACATTCTGCTTTGTCAAATGCAGATGCAGAGGATCTAAGAGATTCCTGTATGACACCCATGAACAAAGCAATGTTGAACGATGACATTTCATGTACATCGAAGAGGCATGATCAGTTTGCACATTATTCGCCCTTTGTTGAATCTAACCAGAGAGATGAGTCTTTTCCGAGTTTTACAGCTGGGCTTTCTCATGGTAGTATCCAACACTCTCAGGATTTGATAACAGAACCGTCACCTTCCGGTTTCACACACCAGCTCTCATATGCTACTCAACAAGAACAGGATTTGAGAACAGAACCATCACTATCTAATTTTACACCACTGCTCTCTCACACAACTCCACACATTCAGGATTTGAGGTCAGAGTCATCACTGCCTGGTCTTTCACATCTGCTCTCTCATGTTAGTCCACACACACCAGATTTACGGGCAGATAATTCAGAGGCTAATTCTACATCCCTGCCCTCTCATTCTACTCAACATGCTCAGAATTTGAGAAAACCATCACTGCCTGATTTTGCACCTTGGCTTTCACATGCAACTCCACACACCCCACATTTGAGGTCAGAATCCACAAAGCCTAATGTTACGCCTCAACTCTGTCATGCAACTCCACAGACTCAGGATTTTAGAACAGATCCGTCACTCTCTCATTTTACACCACGGCTCTCTCATGCAACTCAACATGCCCAAGCTTTGAGATCTGATTCATCCAGGCCTAATTTTACACCTCAGCTCTCTCGTGCAACTCAACATGCTCAAGCTTTGAGATCCGATTCATCAAGGCCTAATTTTACACCTCAGCTCTCACATGCAACTCAACATGCCCAAGCTTTGAGATCCGATTCATCAAGGCCTAATTTTACATCTCAGCTCTCTCGTGCAACTCAACATGCCCAAGCTTTGAGATCTGATTCATCAACGTCAAATTTTACGCCTCAACTCTCTCATGCAACTCGGCAGACTCCAGATTTGAGGACAAAAGATTTTACACCTAGGTCTCTAAATGCAACCCCTCAGAGTCATTATATGAGGGAACAATCAAGCCAATTCTGTCTTACTCCAAGGAGCACTTCACCAAAAACCCCAATCAGATCTGATTTGTCTAATCTTCAAAGATCCTGCGAAGAATCTTTACCACAAACAGAGACACCAAGTGCACTGTATTTATTTGCCTCTCCTGAAAGGGACACTCTGTCTCCTCCAAAATACCACCTTCTTGGAAACAACTCCTCCATCATCGTCGATCATATGGACGGTAGATGCGACCCTTCACAGGTTGGGGCTCAGGCTACATCCCCAATCTATAATTCTCCAAGAAATATATCCCGTGTCGTAGACTATAAGGACACAAGCTGGCATAGTCCTTCAGCGTTGGAAGTTCAAGCGATAATGGATTCAACCTCTCAGTCTGTAAGAAACAATTCTAGTGATCTGAATGAAAAATACTGCTCTCCATCATCATACCAACATCATGGTATGGCATCAATGTATCAGTCTCCAAAAGATAATGTTAGTGTTGACAAGGAGGGATTGGACACTACACCACACCATAATATCAAAGCCAGTATTGTAACTGCCCTACCCAGAGATTCTCAAGAGGATACATTCATGTCGGATACACAAGGCACTCTTGAAATGTTCTCTCCATCTCAAAGGCAAACATCCACTGCTTTCAAAGATGGCGTGATTGTTGATAGACAACCACATAAACACGATCCAACACCTAATGATGAAAATCAGACGAGAGGAACACGGTCAAATGTACCATCCTATTTATCTCCAATAGATGCAAAAGGTGCATCCTCTATGTGTGAGGATATTGCAACCAAATCACAAAGAGATACTTGTGGGGTGTCCAATGCAAAACAGATGGACAAAGTCAGTGGGAACATGCAGTCAGATGGTACATCTGGAGATGGCAGCTGTGCAGATGTAAACAAGTACATTAGAGCATCACAAAATGAGGACAATGTGCAAACAGAGGAAGAGAAGATCGATTTAGGTCATACAAGCAGATGTGGCAGAGTGAGATGGAAGCGAAAGGAAAGACAACCTCTTGTCGCGCAAGCTCCAAGTGATACACATATTCAACCAATTGAATTTTCACAAAGTGGTGTACCAGAGGAATGTGATGAAAATGGTAGAGGAGTATCAGAGAGGATCCAACCTCTTGTAGCAAAAGCTCCAAGTGATATATGTTTTGAGCCATTGATGTTTTCACAAAGAAGTATATTGGAGGATGACATAGATGTTAGAGAAGAAGACACAGAAAGAAAACACTGTGATAAATACTTGCAACAACACCTTAGTGTTTCTATGGATACAAATGCAGCCGATGCTATGGTTGATGTTGTTGAATTTGGTGTAAAAAACACACAAGTAAGCATTTCATCATTAGGTGGATTGCCACAATCACATAATCCACAAAGCTGTAATGACTGGGATAAGGTTACAGACAAGGGGTTCAATCAGATACTAGATGGGGCAGAATTTGACACACCACCATCAGGAGAAAGAGGCTGCTCCACAAACTCTAAGAATAATGTAAATTTCAGTAAAGCTATGAAGAATAGAGACCATCACATAGAATCTCAGTCTAGTTTAAACATAAGTGCCGACCCTCAGAATATCAAAGATGTTACTGTTAGTAAATCACTAGTTGACCGAGGCCTTTCTTACATCAAACCCCTGAACAATGTAGAGTCTAGCACAGTATCAGTAGTCAACGCAGCAAATAGAACAGATAGCATAGCGGTAGAAAGTGTAGAATTCAGAAGGCTAAATAGTAGACTTAGCACCACTTCAGCACTAGAAAACTTCCCCCCTCAAAACACCGATAGCACAGCGTTAGATAGTGTAGGATTCAGAGAGCTCACACATAGATCTAGCACCACTTCAGCACTAGAAAACTTCCACCCACTAAACACAGATAGTACAGCGTTAGATAGTGTAGGATTCAGAGAGCTCACACATAGATCTAGCACCACTTCAGCACTAGAAAACTTCCACCCACTAAACACAGATAGTACAGCGTTAGATAGTGTAGGATTCAGAGAGCTTACCAATAGACCTAGCACCACTTCAGCACTAGAAAACTTCCACCTTCAAAACACCGATAGTACAGCGTTAGATAGTGTAGGATTTAGAGAACTCACTCACACTCCAACACTTATAAGCTTCCACGCCTCACCAACACGTAGGACGGATAGCATAGCACTAGATGTTAGACCTAGCACCATTCCAACACTAGAAACTCTCCACCCACCTGCAGGCATAGCTGATAGGCTGTTTGCACCACAGGAAGTTACCTATAGAACAGCTGGTCACTCCACAGGTAGGAAGGAGTTGACAGCCACAGATCATGCACATGCTTTATGGGACTTTGATTGTGTTGCTCTCCACTTTCCATGCGGCAGGCGTCTGCAGACGACGTTCCAAAAAGTCTCAAAAATGTCAAAATTATTGAATTTAATTACCATATTTTGAATCTCTATGAGAAATGCATTAAAATAAGTACAAACATTCCTAGTATTCTATTGGTTCAGTAATTCTCAAGATAGACCTTCAAAGTTGGAAAGGTTTCGGACAAATCTGTTTTGTATTTGGTAAAATCAATAGCTGTGTGGAAAGTGTTAACACTTTCTATACGGCTATTAGTTTTACCATTTCAAAACAAAATGTTCAAAAACCTATCCTAACTTTCAAAGCCTATCTTAAGAATTACAGAACCAATACTAGGAATGTTTGTACTAATTTTAATACATTTCTTATGTTAATTCCAAATATGGTAATGACATTTAATTATTTGACATTTTTTAAACATTTTGTGAAATTTTTGAACGTTGTCTGCAGAGGCATACCACATTGAAAGTGAAAGTAGGGATAGATAACTTATCAGAGCCATTAGCAGGGACATATATTTTCATAAACCCAAGTGGGGTGATCACTCTCCCCCCCCCCCCCCACCCCCCCCCCCCCCCTCCATAGATGTGACAATTTGTAAGCTATATAGCGAATACCTTACAAATAATATATTTATAAGCTGAGCTGAAACCTTAATTTAAGTATATTTTATCAGGTAAAATTTATTAAATCATTAGCAGTGTCATCTTCTTTTAATAACTACATTGTTTTTTTTGTTTTTTTTAATTCCTGTTACAGGTACGACAAGCACAAGTTACCTAAATACAGGCTCAGCTTACCAAAATGCAGGCACAAGTTACCCAAAGACAGGCAGAAGTTACCCAAATACAGGCAAAAGTAACCCCAACATAAGCTATAATAATACACATCCAGTTCAAAACAATGGCAATAGTGGTAGATGCACCACACAAACTACCATGGTACAACATCAACAGCAACACAACAGACATATAGGAAGACCGGGTCCTTTGAAGCAAACACATGCAGGGTTTCATAGCCCAATGATGTCTCCACAGGGATTCTCTCAAGTAAGTTCATAATTATAAGGAAATATTTTCCTTTGCGCATATGTGACCAGTTTTGTCAAAAAGGACATGTTGTTGGCAAACACAGTTTTTGGGATAGAGGCCAATATAAAGAAAATAATAGAACAAATCAAGGGTTTAGTGCAACAAAGGGCTATCTGCATTTTTGGCCAAAATGAGATTTTGGTATCAAAATGATCTGCACAAGATCAGGAACCTATTTATGAGAAAATAGTAAATAAACCTAATTAAAAAGGTTTGAATAGCATTTCTTTTAACTTGTCAAAACCAATAGGTGACCATAATAATGGGTACAAATCTTTAATTCACTTTTTCTCAAAATGACCGAAATGCATATAGCCCTTTGTTGCACTAAACCCTCGAAATATGCTTCTTCAAATCATATCTTGTGATTACAAAGTCTGATTACCATGGTGTCCTTAAAGCTGAAAAGGTGCTTTTCAAGTCATACCAATAACTCGGATTTGATTTGGGCCTCCAACATGTCCATTTTGATGTGATGGGTCACATGTATACTCTGTAGAAATTAAAGTTGTGTAGTGATGTTGGTGCATATTCTAGGTTTTCTTTGTTGGCATAACCTCAATGCAATCTTGTTTAGCTTGACCAAAGAATAAAGTTAGGCTTTGCTGTCTGTGCCTATTGACTAGATTGTGCACTGACAATGGGAACCGAACTACTGTAGGACATAATGTTGATGACTTCCAATTTTCACACTTTTTCTACTGCTATTTAAAATGTGATAAAGTGAAACTGCTATTTGAAATGGTTTATAGTGTATAGCCCTTTGAATTACCTTTACCACTTTTATGGCCCCGATTTCAGGACCTGCACACAAGATTGCCTCATTATAAAGTTCAAACATTATATTTTTTCATTCATAACTAATGATTTTTGGGTCAATTTTGGCATTTTTTGTTTTTAAGTTATTACTATTGAGACACCTTGCCCTAAATCCATATTATACTTACCTATTACAGAGGAATGTTTGTGGCGAGTTCATCTTCCCATCATCTCAAGAAGTGCAGGATGTAGCGGTACCACAGCGTCAAGTCAGGATTCCTGTGGTGTTTGCCGACATAGCGATGTATAAACAGGTTATGATTGGGGCCCTGAAAGGTAGGTAGCACCAGGGGGGGGGGGGTTAGCAGTACCACAGCGTCAAGTCAGGATTCTTGTGATGTTTGCCGACATAGCGATGTATAAACAGGTTATGATTGGGTTCCTGAAAGGTAGGTAGCACCAGGGGGGGGGGGGGGGGGGGGTAGCAGTACCACAGCGTCAAGTCAGGATTCCTGTAGTGTTTGCGTTTGCCGACATAGTGATGTAGTATAAACAGGTTATGATTGGTGCACTGAAAGGTAGGTTGCATCATAGGACTCCGGACGTCAGTTCGTCGTCCCAGGGACTGGGTCAATGAAGCTCTGGCAACTCATATACAATTATATGTGTATTTATTATTCACAGAGCATCTGAATATCACCCTGTTTAAGCTGTCCCAACAATATCAGACGGCTCTCTCCAAAGTAGACATCTCAGGCTATACCCAGCAGGCTATGGGTGATGCCGGAGGGGGTCAGACACAGGCATCTATCTAGGGCAACCCATAACAAATTATTTGCGGTCTTATTATTCACAGAGCATCTGAATATCACCCTATTCAAGATATCCCAACAATATCAGACGGCTCTCTCCGAAGTAGACATCTCAGGCTATACCCAGCAGGCTATGGGTGATGCCGGAGGGGGTCAGACACAGGCATCTATCTAGGGCAACCCATAACAAATTATTTGCGGTCTTATTATTCACAGAGCATCTGAATATCACCCTATTCAAGATATCCCAACAATACCACACGGCTCTCTCCAAAGTAGACATCTCAGGCTATACCCAGCAGGCTATGGGTGATGCCGGAGGGGGTCAGACACAGGCATCTATCTAGGGCAACCCATAACAAATTATTTGCGGTCTTATTATTCACAGAGCATCTGAATATCACCCTATTCAAGATATCCCAACAATACCACACGGCTCTCTCCAAAGTAGACATCTCTGGCTATACCCAGCAGGCTATGGGTGATGCCGGAGGGGGTCAGACACAGGCATCGACCACTGGCAACACCCCAGCATGTGATCACAAGACTCCTGCAAAGATGGTGTGTGTTAAGAAAGACGGTCCTAATAAGGGCAGGTTCTTCTATGCGTGCAGTTCACCTCGGGGAAACCAGTGCAAGGTATTGTGGATAATATCATTGGAAGTTTGCCTTTTTCAGGTTTTCAGATGAAGAAACAGAATTGTCTTGATTTTTAATTGGTTATAGATCAAAAATACTTGCAAAATGTATTTGATAATTACTGCCAAAAGTGTCCGATGATATGAAATTAAGACATAAGCATCTGAAATAGGTCAATTTGGGTTGAGCAAAAATCAAATCTAATTGCTTGCCTTTTTAGTCTTCTGATTTGAGTTGCCTTTTTTGTTTAGATCCATAAGAGACAGCAATAGCATGATCATTTTATGGCTCTGCCAAACCATATTTTTATTGTTGAAGGAGGTGTCCAGCAAGCACAACTTGTGCATTTTATGTTAGATAAATAATTATTGTGCCCAAGTTGCGAAGTAATATAGACTAGCGGGCATCCGCGCTTCGCGCGGAACCCGCTAGAAGATAACGGGGAGATTAGTAAACAAAGCGTAAGAAAATTTGGTACAATATCAAGAACATGTCCTTTACATAATCCAGACGGGCCCTCAATAAATCTGAATATCGCAGGTGCATTTGATAATCCGGGTATGTGATGTGCCTTAATCCAGGTAGGCCTATTACATGTATATACCCTTTGTGATTTTAATATCCAGATACCCAGGTACCTCAGGATGTAGGCCTCCCATGTGCCCTGAAATGCAAGTACCCCATAGGCCTAATCCCTACTCTCTAAATGTAAAAGAGTGGTTTTCCACTTTTTCAAGGAGTTAAACGCAGGACAACACGTTTTTTGAGTAAAAAACACTCTAAAAGGAGTGAAAGGGGATTTTATATGACAATGTTCCACTTTATTGAGAGGACATTTTCCACTCTAAAACGGGTTGTCCTGTGTTTCACTCCCTTCACTCCTTTTCGAGTGAATTTCCACTCTTTCCACTCGTTTTGTATTTAGAGAGTACCCTACTCCAGTTACTACAGGTGCCCTTAATATTGTTTCGGGTATCACATGATCTAGGTACTGTATGTGCTGTTATATCGAGATTATACCCTTGTGTCCTTACTTGATCATATACAAGTAAGTTAAACGCGGGGTGCCGAAGATAGCGGGCAGTTAGTCATATCAAAATAGACAGAGGTGAGTAATTTCAAAGCGTTATAAATGTTTATATAAATATCAAGAACATGTCCTTAAATAATGCAGGTACCTAAGGTGCCCTTAATATAATGTAAGTGACATGGTGCCCTTAAAACACCATGAGCTTATAAGCCCAATGT
>CM069442.1:7261107-7384540 GCA_035610835.1 Ophiura sarsii
TGGATTGCCTTAATATAATTATAGGCCACATCTGGGTGGGTACCCCGTGTGACCTTAGGTAGACCTACCCCATGTGCAGTGGCGGCACTACCGGGTGGCGATTATTTTTTTCGTACATGAGTTTAACCAAATTTATTTATTCCGTTTTAATACGAAATAAAGCAAAATTCACTGAATAAATTATTTTTTTACATTTTTAAACAAATGAACTGATTTTGGTTAAACTCGTGTACGAAAAGGTAATCGCTACCCGGGTAGGGGTATGCCCCGAGGGGGTGGGGGATGCCACCAGTCGTGACCTCTCCCACACTTTAAGTCCCTACACATTTTGTACCCCAAATAATAATAAAAAAGTTCAATTTGAATGTCAAAATTCAAAGTTACTTAAAATTAGCTTTAAATTGGTCCAAAATGTCTGATTTAGAACAAATTAATCTTATTTCAGGAAGTTTACAATAAAAGCCAAAAGGCTTAAATTTTCCACCCAAGTGTTTTGTCTTGGCCCCTTCCAGATTGTTTTATTGTTCCCCACTGTTGATGGTGGTGCCGCCACTGCCCATGTGCACATACTGTATCCAGGTTATTCAGTAGGCCTGCGTTCTGAGCGTTTAGTGGGTTCTAGTTCTATAGTCCGTTATTTAGTTTTATCATATTTATGGTCGGCGGATCACTTGTACCATTCCATGATTAAATTTGAGCACTATGTGTGCCAACCCCGTTTTTTTTCGGGCCAATTTACATTAAATACATTAGTCCTCCAATAGGCATGTAGGCTTAAACGTATCCCTTTGCATGTCATGTTTGTTGTGTTCTAAATAAGGCCTGACCATAATTATATACCACACGCACGCTCCGTTTATCCAGATACCATTTAAGGGGGCACTACACTAAATCCTTCCGCGTTTGGTGTATGGTTCGGAGAAATAGTACCTATATCAATTTGATCATCGTCCCATGGGAAGCAAATAGAAGTAAATCTTGCTTATTTTTTATGAAAAAGATAGAATAGAACCTCAGCATTGCTAATGTGGTCAAAATCGTCGGATTCGAATACGCACGGGAGCCTAGGCTGCGGAAGGATATCGTTGCCGGAACCGGTGAGGAAGCGAAAATATCGGTTTAAAATGGTGAGGGCGCTGTTTAGGTGCCCGTAGCGAAAAATGTCATCTAGATGGGTCAAGAAAAATCAAGTTTAAAATAAAATTCAACACATATCTAATACATTCATGTGAAATAAAAACGCGTGTATTTCAATGGGGGAGGTATTTAGTGGTGTGCCCCCTTAATGTGCCCTTACTATATCCAGATTATCAAGTAAGGGAAGTGCGCTTGCATAGTGGCTTAGGCCTAATAGGGTATGATGGGGCAATACCGCACGTTCCGTTCATCCAGATACCCCACGTGGCCTTACTGTATCCATATTATAAGTAAAGGAAAGTTCGGGGGAGGAGGGGGGTGCTTAGGCCTATAGGGTATGATGAGAAAATCCCGTAATTACCGTGCTATATATATAAGCCTCACGGTGTATAAGCCGCAGCACCTTATTATTAAATTAATAAAGTAAGATTCAGACCTCATCATATAGTAGGCTATAAGCCGCACCCGCTGTATAAGTCGCACGAAGACAATGAAATGGGCGGGGGGGGGGGGGGGGGGGGGGGGGGGGGGGGGGGGGGGTGCCGACCTTTATCCACCAGCCCAAAGCTTCATGACCAGCCATGCCTTGCGCGGCGGTATCGGCCAAATTTTAGGTGATAACTGCTCAATTAATCATTATGTATACATTCATTAATCATCCATATTTATAATACCGGAAGCATGGTTGACTGCATCAAATGGAGTTACCTGCATGGGTGACTCCTCCTATCAAATGGGGTTACCTGTATGGGTAACTCCTTCATCAAATGTGGTGACTTGCAAAGGTGACTTCATCAAATGGGGTTACAACTGCATGAGTAATTCCATCAAATGTATTTTCCTTCAGCCACTTCATATCACTTTAATTAATACATGTTATCCTGGATACAGTTTGCACCTTGCTCCCCGTTTCTTTATTAAAATAAAGGTCTTATAACCTTGGCTTTATGTTTTTGTTTGTGTCTTGCTCCCGTTATCTTGTATGTACGGTATGCACAGCGGAGCAACGGACTACCTGCTTTCATCCTGCCCCGTAAACAACGCGTACACAATTTTTCTGCGTCATTACGTGTGCGCCGTATTGCGTGCGACATGTTAAACGCGAACGCGCAGCAACAACAACGGTCAGCATGGTACTGCCAGTTTCTTTATCGGTATCAAACGTCGCGTTCGCCTATATAACCAATGTGAAAGGTCACTTTAAGATCTGTGTAAGAGTTTGTTGTTTACATTTAGAAAATTTCGTGAAATATTTGTATTTGTCGGACGTATAGCCTCCCGTATAAATGCTTGTTACAATGCGATCTTAAAGAATAACAAACAGCCGCATATACAGAAATGTAGCTATATCCCTAAAGAAAATATTTTGGGTGAAGACCATATGTCATCACTCACTCCGAAAACCACAATTTGTGTCCGAACAGTAGCTACCCGAGTAAAAGAAATTCAACATTTCGGATTTTCACATGTGATCCTTCTGCGCATGTCTGTAAACGGGAAAATACTGGCATTGAACTATCTAATTAGCTCGTGTATTAGAGGCGCAATTACCACGCTTTTTCAGTTGAAGAGGGACGCGAGTGTAAAATTATTATTGAACTATCTAATCAGGCGAAGGACCGAAGATTAGTATATAGAAGAAGAAAACCCATCACACTTATCATAAAAACAAATAAAAATTGGCATCTTTCAACATACCATTTTAAAAATTTGTAGTAATTTATGTGCCGGTTTCAATTCAATGACGTTATGGTTATTGGTACCAAATTTGAGGCAGTTTTTATTCGTTTTTATGATAAGTGTGATATTATTTTTCTATATTACTACCTGGTTTTCAAAATCTAAAATTCCTAAGAAAGCTGGGCGTTTGCGCAAGATATATATGAACATATATATGAAAAACGATTTGGACAATATCAATAAAGTTCATACCGAAACAAATTGTATTACCTCGGTATAGATAATTCTGAGACACTCTGTATTTCTATTTTGTCCACAGTTTTTCAAGTGGGCAGACCAGTGTAAACCCCAAACAAGCAGCAACAGTACACAGCAACAGCAAAACTAGTTGTAGAAACCTGACCCTGTCTGACGAGGGCAGCATTATGACTTATTTTAAGAGTAACCACGTAGGGCTATACTGCAAATGTCATCTACTCAAGAAAACTATGAACAATTATAAAAGCTCATTGCCCAATGTGCCTGTAAGTATGCATCATTGGACCAATTGGGCTGTATATGGGTGTATAAATGTGCTACAGAAATGAAATGTATGCAAATTGGGCTGGTATTCAATGTTGGTTAACCTATTGAAACCAAAGTTAAAGGAACACAATGAAGCAACTTGTCACTGTGAATTGAGAAACTTGAATCTATAATTTGTTGGCAGCGTTAACATCAGCAGTGTAAATAAATTAGTCTTACTATATCTGATGCAAGTAGTATTCTGACTTACTTCAACAGTTATCGAATAGTGTTATACAGTCCTAAAAATAAGTAACCGTCAAGGTAATGAATATACTTCTACTCCAAAACTATAGCTCCTACTAAAAACATTAAAATTTACAAATTTGTAAAGGAATTCACTCTCTTTAATTTGAAATATTACACATACACATACCTGTCACACTATCCCGCAAAACCCAATGTGCAAAAATGAAGACTGCACTTTGTTTTATTCTTTTCGGTGTAGCGTTCTTCTTGTTAACTGATCTTTGCAAACAATATCTCTAATTGAAGAAGAGAAATTATTCCATAATTTTGTAATTTAGAAATATTTTTAAGTTGGAGCCATATTTTTTTTAACTATGAGTGTATTTATTATGTGGTCAGTTACTTTTTTTTGAGGACTGTAGTGTAAGTAATTTCTATTCAAAAGAACTATGAACAGTTTTATTGCATTGCCCAATAACTGTATGCTTTTATAGTCAAAATGTACTACTCATAATACTGCACACAATATTTTCTTTGTTGTCTCATTAAAACAAATTAAAATTAAAAGCCTTTTTATGTCGTCCGTAGGAAGAGACCTTATGGCAGCATCCTTCGTGTGTGTTGTCTGTGGTGTCTGTCTGTGGTGTCTGTCTGTGGTGTGTGTGTGTCTGTCAACAATTTGGTATACACTTTTTGTTTTGTCCATTTCTTCTCCATACAGTAACCAATTGCAATCATTATTATGCAGTTTGAATCTTCCGTCCTATACTTGCAATGCATTGGTAAAGACCTATTATTCTGCAACTTGTGTCACTGAAGTGAACTTGGCGACCAAGTTTATCCACACATGGTCAGTGAACTTGGTCAATTTCGGTTACTGCCTCTTTAATACATTTAAAGCCTCACAAATCCACTAAAAGCATGTACTAATACGCCGATGTGTAGCGACCGCACGTGTAGCGTGCAGAAAATGTAGTCGAGACCGAGACCGAGACTAAAATCGACATCCGGGTCATGGTTATTTGTGATCAAAATGGCGAAGGGTTCCTTGCACGAAGCACACATCGTTTTGTGACGCGAAATGAAAACTAATTTCCAGGAATTAGGCCGACAGTTCTGCAACGCGAAGAAGCACCGATACAAGTGTGTCTATCTGTATAAATGGTGAAGTTCCTGGCCTAAAAAATGGCGATCTTCAAAGTTTTGTATAACTTGTAATGTAAGTCAATGTTTTCAATGTAAGCTTTACATGATAAACAACATGGTTTTTTTAATGTTGAAAACAGACGGCGAAATGTGTCTTTTGAATTTATTGCTAACTGTAAAACTTGAACTTGTTACGTGTTTGGAATTTGTTTGGGAGCTTTGGTTCTGTCATTCTGTTAGTGTACCAGAAATGTTGGAACAGTTTGGAAAAAGTAGGCCTACAGACTTACTTTTTTTAGTACAGACTACAGTGTTATTCATTTATCTGACAGGCTCAAGTCATTTCTCGAGTATCGAGTCAGATTCTCACTGCATAATAATGATAAAATCGGACGGATTTTTTCGCATGATAAACAAATATATTGGTCTCGCTATGAGTTTTAAAAATATTGTGCTCGACTGCGTCTCGCACAATATTTTTTAAAACTCATAGCTCGACCAATATCTTTGTGTATCACGCTCAATCCATCCGATTTTATATCAAACTTCGGTCATAGATGCAACATGGAAACATTATGGTCAAGATGTAAAATTCAGTACACATTGTTTGTATTGTCCATTTCTTTTCCATACAATGACCAATTGCAATCATACTTCGGTCTGAGATGCAACATGGAAACCTTCATATGTTAATGAGGTCAAAGGTCACATACCAAGGTCAAAGGTCATCTGAGGTCAAGATGTAAAATTCAGTACACATTGTTTGTATTGTCCATTTCTTTTCCATACAATGACCAATTGCAACCATACTTCAGTCATAGATGCAACATGGAAACCTTCATATGGTAATGAGGTCAAAGGTCACATACCAAGGTCAAAGGTCATCTGAGGTCAAGATGTAAAATTCAGTACACATTTTTGTATTGTCCATTTCTTTTCCATACAATGACCAATTGCAACCAAACTTTGGTCATAGATGCAACATGGAAACCTTATGTTAATGAGGTCAAAGGTCACATTCAAAGGTCATCTGAGGTCAAGATGTAAAATTTAGTACACACTTTTTGTATTGTCCATTTCTTTTATGACCAATTGCAACCAAACCTCGGTCATAGATGCAACATGGAAACCTTCATATGTTAATGAGGTCAAAGGTCACATACCAAGGTCAAAGGTCATCTGAGGTTAAGATGTGAAGTTGGCCGCATATGTAAAATTGAATACATTTAAACAGATGAAGTACAATTGCAACCAAACTACCCATATAAACGGACGACCTATTTGGGACGGCTGTCCCTATTTTTTTATAGTAAGCATCCCATCAAAACATTCTTGGAATCTGTAATTCCACATAGATTTTAACGTAAATTAAGACTTTGAGAAATTTATGAATACATTCCATTACAAATTATTACCTCCTGTGGCACAATATACTACTGTGATATTTCTTACTACCAGGCATGGGTGAGAAGATACAAGCAGCAAGATGAAGATGGCAAAAAGAAGTTGTACTTGAAACTTTCACACAAAGCAGCGTCTTCCACTTACAACAAAGGTAGGAAACCTTGGGTTGGAGTGTCACAAATGTGTGAAACAGTTTTGGCACTATTCCAAATATGATCACAGTACTTAATATATAAATAAATATATGAAATAAAAACATCACAACATACCTCAGGCATCATACAAAAATGGAATGGAAAGCACAAAGCATAGAGAAAAAAAAATCAATAATTAAACAGTTGAGTCCTGAGAGAATGTGTGAAAGTTATCATACTGTTGCTGGATCTGGTGGATATATTACCCCCCCCCCCCCCCCCCCCCAATCCGGATGTGTTTTGGAAGGTTTGACAATCACTGCGGCCCGTGAATGGATCTCAAAATCACAATGAGACCCGCGTGGTAGAAAAGGTTGCACATGCTTGATATAGAGTGTTATTCTGTAGTGATGGGCCTGCCACAGCAAATCTGCCAGTTCCAATGCGTTTATGGTGGGCTGGCGCAACAAGACAGGTTTCGTTCATTGCAGAATAGAATATGAAATAACATCAACATGTTGACCTAGTCTACCAAGAAAAGAGGGCAATTACAAGGTCGGTTGTAACCAAAATTCCCTCAGCAAACAGAGATTAGTTGTGTTTGTTAATTTGATATATTTATGAATAGATCTAAGTGAGTTTGTGAATTAACTAGTAGTAGTACATTTGTATTTATTTCAGATGATCTGTGGGTGATTTCACAGGAGTTGACCTTTGATCCAGGTTGTACATTTGTAGCCAAGAGCATCTACCATGGTCCATCATCATCTAATGAGGTTGAAATAGACCCTGTTAGCAGCTACTCACCTTCTAATTGGCAATCGAATGGTATGTTATACATAACCAGATCTATGACACAGGTTTTACATATTGTTACCTCAGGTGATGAAAAAAACATCCTGTTCTATGGCCGACCAATTCTTTTGTATGAAAAATTTGAAAACAAATTAAACATTTTTTTGATTTTTTTAAAATGGTTGAAATTCACCAATTTTTTCACGACAATTAAAAAACCAAGCCTGCTAGACCAACCCTATAGGCCCGTTGCCTGTAGAACGGGATGATATTTTTTCCGCTGCCTTATTGGCCTATATTCTGTAAGCCATTATAATCTAATTAGGTTAAATCTAGACACTCTCATAAATTAATTTTAGCTTTACAATTGCCTTGTAACCCTACTGAATGGCAGGGATAATGTTATGTTTTACAATCAATTGTTTTTAAGAACCCTCCCCATGAAAGAGTTTAGGGATTTTTTTTTTGGTAAATGAATATACCAAAATTACAAAAGGAGGGTGCTAAGAGTGCATACAACCCACTTTGGCACTATGCTTGCTTCATGGCCATGGTTACAGATGTTTATATCGTTGCTGTTCTGTAAAACCTTGTATATTTTTCTGTCCCTTCATCATGCATAAAGTTAAACTACCCAACAAATATGCATAGTGTTGTTTTATACATGTTCAGGGCAAGAGCATTTACAAGGTGTTGATAGAAGTGTTTTGGCCCTTGAACATGTTTAGAGCAGACTGCCCAAAGGTTATACATAGGAAGTATTACTTTATACACGCTGAAAGGCCAAATTGAGATATGACATATTTGACAGAACAGCAACAATATGATTGTTCTTTTTATTTGTTCCCTCTTAGGTATAGTTCATGCTATACACATAGGCAATGCCAGCTCTGAGTTGACCTGTATCAGCAATATACAAGAACACATCAATACTAGAACATTACCGGTACTTCCACATATTCTAAATGGGTAGGTACAACAGAAAATGTATGAGAAGCCAGGAATTATACACATCTTTATAGTTTGATCAGTTCCAAATTGGCGAGGCTTCTTACAGCAGCAAATTAATATAAACTCCTCAAAAAAGTATCGAATTACTTAAAAAATTATCCAATATATAACGGCTCGAAAGGGTATGCACTAATCAAAGCAAATAACCAAGTGCATAATTTTGTTCTGCGTATTTTGACACCTTGATCGGGGTACGATGTTGCGGAATGGCGTTATTGTCATTTCAATGGTCGTGGGTCCAGGTTCAAAAGTGACAATCATCCTCTATAGAAAGAGGTTTCCATTACTGTTTAGAATGATTGGATTCATGCTTTTCAATAGGGATGAGTGTCGGAACAAAATTATGCACTTGGTTGTTTGCTTCAATTAATGCATACCCTTTGGAGCCGTTATATATTGGATCATTTCTAAGTGTTTCAATACATTTTGTAAGGAGCACGTGAACACAACAAGAGCACTGCTGTGCATCAAATATGTGTGCGTTCGCTTGGATCCCTTTTGTGCGCGGAGAGATAAAAACCACAAATTTCTCGTCAATTTGGAAGTTATTATACATAGGGTTTATCATCCATTTATAACATCTGGTTTATTTAACCATTCTATCTCACAATGTTTAGTCATGTTCATTTTTGTTGTCATGTCATGTATTCTGCGTGATAGTGATAGTTCCCTGTCTTTTTTACTTGACAACACAAACTCACCACTCACTCATTTATGAACCATGCTGCAACATGCTAATTTATTCTCCAGATGGGCTGTTCCTTGAATTAATTGTACCACCCTATAAAAGACAAAGAAAATATTTGGAATGCCCATGGCAAATGTTACCTTAAAAATGGGAATTACGAAAAGTGCTTCAAAAATTGCAAATTCCCATGTCTTCTATAGAGGTTGGATTAGGAGTTCCTTAAATCTTGGTGATTCCCAGCATCTTCTAAACCATTCTGCCGAAACATGGATTTTTTCTTGGGAATTCCCACCGTCAAAAATTGACGTTTTGGGGGATTCCCATGTCTTCTGTAGGGGTGTAACATTAATGTATGGAATAGCCCAATAAAACAATCACAATTTATTCTTTCACAGGAATAAATCTATGAACCAATCAACAGATTCCAGTTCCCAGGCTGGAGGTTTTAGACCACCATCTGTTACACAGAATGAAGGAACACTACTTCACTGCACGCATCAGCAAGTGGTGAGTACTATTAAAATGTCATTTTCCCAAAAAGATCTTGATATTTTATGAAATTTATTTACTAAATGTATGCTGTTCTTTTTTTTAAATTTCAGCCTGATTTCCTACATTTTTGCCCCAATTTGCTGATCATTTTAAGGGAAACATTAAGTATCTCTGCACTTGTTTATGAAGCCAAAGTTTGCGGTTCCAACTCTTATACGTACTACTTGTTTACGCTTACTACTTCTCTAGCTCCTGCATTTTCAGACAACATCGACAATGTCTCCTTTAACCATATAAACCCTAGGGTGCTATAAAATACTACACTACTTAGTGCTGGTAGTGCATGGTTCCCAGTCTTATCTCCCTGCAAACCAAGGTGTGCTATCGTATGCGAAGGAAAATAATCTTAAGATTTTGCATGCTGCCTCATTGTCTCAGTTGGATAGGCGCCGGACTACCATGGAGACGACCGGGTTCAATCCCTGGCGCAGGTGGTGCCATTGTTTTCTCCCCTGATGGTTTTATTCACAAAAACGTGCCCCCAGGGTTAGGGTTAATAGTAATCTAGTACTAACATAGTAGGCCTATGATCTCAAGATCACCTTACTGGAGTAAATATTTTACTAAGTCAATATTTTTATGCTATACCATCTGATGTGCTATTAGTCAGGGCCACTATGTAATTTCGTTGGATTTTTGTGGGGAGTTGCTAATTTTTGCATCTAAGTAATGTTTATAGACCACTGATACCAGAAAATAATGTTTACACGTTTTTAAAATTTCCAATGGCGGCCATATTGGATTTTTAGAATGGCGGCCAAATTTTGACATATTTAAACTATTTTTAAACAAAACATGACATGTGGTCACTTTTAAAGCTTATTTTTTTGGTATAACTGTCATGCCTGTTGCCCCTAAAGCAGAACTAACTAGCCCTGATCTTAATTTCAAAATGGCGGCCATGACTAAGGGGTTATTCAAGATGGCGTCCAAAATGGCCGCCCAAACTGGTCAAATCTCATAATATGACATAGCAATCAAAATGTATGGTTTAAGTATAGTTTTAATAGTGGGATGTATGTATTACATCACTAGACACTCATATCCAGAATTGTTGCTTTGTTAACACACCTTAAACCAAGATGGCCACCAAAATGGCCGCCAAAAATTGTAAAATTCCATAAATTGGCATAAATGAACCAACCTGTATGATTAGAGTATAGCTTTAACAATGGGATGTATGTATTAGATCACTAGAACGTCATATCTAGTATTCTTGATTTGTTAAAATACTTTAAAACCAAAATGGCCGCCAAATTAATGGCCAAAAATGGTCAAATATGGTCAAAATGTAATAAAATAGCATAATATCAACAGATATGTATGATGAAAATATGATTTTAACAATGGGATGTATGTGTTAGACCACTAGTAACTCATATCCAATGTTTTTGCTTTGTTAACATAGTTAAAAATTCAAAATGGCTGCCAAAATAGCCCCAAAATGGGTCCCAAATGGCTGCAAAAATGGTCAAATTCTATTAAATGTGATAATATCATCCAAAATGTATAATGAAAATATAGTTTTAATAATGGGATGTATGTATTAGACCCCTAGTAATTTATATCCAGTATTTTTGCTTTGTTAACATACTTATAAATACAAAATGGCCCCAAAAATGGGTCCCAAAATGACTGAACAAATTGTCGGAATTCCATAAAATGGGATAATATCAACCAAAATGTATGATGAAAGTATAGTTTTAACATTGAGATGTATAATTTAGACCACTAGTAACTCATATCCAGTATATTTGCATTGTAATAGCATACTTTAAATCCAAGATGGCCACCAAAATGGCCGCTGTAAATGTAAAAATAGTCTACATAAGTGTAAGATAATCCAGAATAGATATTGTAAGAGCACTGACAGTCAAAAAGGAGTCATCTGACTCTTTAAGTAGAGTAAAGACCCATTGACTCTACCTTAGGAGTCACCTAAAACATGCATTGACTCCCCTAAAGAGTCACTCCGACCCCTTAGGTCTCCTTAACCCTAACTCCCACGGCTATGTTTTTGCGTGTATCGGGGGGAGGGGGAAAAAGTACCATTTTTTTAACCCGAAAAATCACCGAGCACCCCCCGGGATTCGATCCCATTCGCACCCAAGTCTGTGCCCCTATCAACTGAGCTAACTCCCCAGCGCACATGCGGCCACAAACTTCGTGGCCACATATGCCTGCGGTAGGTGACGTAATCGAGCCAATGCAGCAGCACGCGCGTGGAGATAGTTTTATTTTGGATGATTTTGTATGGTCTAGTGGGGTTAGGGTTAAGTAGAGTAAAGGCCCCTTGACTCTACCTTAGGAGTCACTTGAAACATGCATTGACTCTCCAAAGGAGTCATCCTGACTCTCTGGAGCTAATTTGCATATTTTACGTGGTCTTATATTAGCCGAGTAAAATGCGCAAATCGCTCATTAGCATAATTGCAATGGTACAATGGTACAAAATTAGCACCGGTGCTCGTGTGTACCATTTCAATTATGCTAATGAACTAATTTGCACCTTTTATTTATTTAAACCTATTCATTTATTTGAATTAAGTCGATGCATTAATTTAAAACACCGTTGAATGTATATTGATATGTATGCATATCTTCTCACTTGTTTTATGAAAGTGAAACGTTTTTGTACACAAAGTAAATGCAAATACATTGTGCAAAAACATAAACACCAAAGAGTTGATGCCCCTGCAGCCTCCCCCCCCCCCCCCCCCCCCTCCCCAGTTTTCAGTGTCTTATTCCTACCTGGAGTCATGGTGACTATATTTAGCCAGTTGGAGTCAATATTACCCTCGAAAGGGAGTCCAGCCAAGGTGTGACTCCATTGGAGTCATCTGAGGAGTCACAGTGACTCCTAACATAGAGTCATAAATCAGTGACTCCCTAAAGGAGTCACTGCTGCTTGACTCCTTTAGGGAGTCATTTGACTCCAAAGGTGGAGTTGTTTTTGACATGGAGTCATGGAGTCACTTTGACTCCGACTAAGGAGTTACTTGGACTCCTTTTTGGCTGTCAGTGAGTGTATATTACATTACATGCACCAAATAGTATGTTCTAAACTGTTGAGCATTGCTTTTAGATATAAGGCCCACCTCTGTGACAGTTTTGATTCGGTAAAACTTTCCAAAATGGCTGCCAGAATGGTTAAGTTGATGTTAAATGACCCAAAACAATTGTTTTGTATTGTAAATGACCATATTATGTAATGCAAACACCCCAAATCTAATGGGACAGCATTCACTATATGTCTATGATAAAGCCGAGGGGCTGTACTATATCTAGTTTGAGTATTTTAAAATATATAAGATGGCTTTAAAAGGTTAAAATAACTGAAAAGCAGTATTAGTTCATTGTAAGTGTTACATTAGATATGACCTAATTATTATATGTATAGCTTTTAATCCACCTAGTAGACATATTTGTATGTGACAATGTATGATATAATGTTATAGAGTCCATTTCTTTCCATTCTGACCATATTTTAATCAATTGGTGACCACTTGTAGTAATTGTTTTGACCATTTGGAGGTAATTGTATTGACCATTTAGAGGTAATTTGAATGAAATGGTCATTATAATGGTTTATCGTAATAACATAACATTGTCAAAATGGAGTCTATACCATTCAATCATCTATTGTCACATACAAATACGTTTACTGGATGAATTAAAAGCTGTAGATATAATAACTTGGTCATATCTAATGTAACCCTAACAATAAACTAATACTGTTTTTCGGTTATTTTACCCTTTTGCCGCCATTTTGGATATTTTAAAATACTCAAACTAGATCTAGGCTTTATCATAATAATATAGTGAATGCTGTCCCATTAGATTCGGGGTATTGGTATTACATAGTACACAGAAAAAAATAAGTGAGTCATTATCGTAAAATGAGTCACTACACGGACGTCACTACACGGACGAAATTACTCATTTTTCGATGATTACTCACTTTTTTCTTTCTGTGTATGGTCATTTACAATACAATACAATATTGTTAGGTCATTTAACATCAACTTAATAATAGTAGGGACTGCTCAGGAATATAGCTACAAGAAAAACCGAAGTCAATCGAATAAATATAGACAACGCAACACCTTGAGCACATCATGATTAGGGGATACACAAGCCAAGCCCGGTTGAAATAGTGAAATTTCAAGGTACAAAGTACAGTGATGATACTTTTAGGTTTATTAGTTGCTAAATGGGAGTGCTATAGTAAGATAGATTTATTTCGTAAACATGTAGGCCTAACTCTAATTAATTGGCAGAAATCGGTATTTCAACTTGATAGTTAAGCCTATAAAGCTAGAGTAATATATGCTCAAATGAGCATGAAATATTATACACGTTTTACAGATAAAATCTTATAGCAACAGGCGATACCATGGTTTCATTGGGCGGATAGGGCCTCAAATCATCAGTCGCCGACCATTTGGTCAGTTCAGGGCATGTATTGAATAAAGTAAACATGAAATTTTCACTGATTGAGCATTGTAGGCTTATATAAATATATAGGGCATGCGTCGTTCTTAAAAGCACGCACTTATGAATTAATGGCAGTAATGGCAGCCATTTTGGAAAGTGATACAGAATCAAAATTGTCACAGAGGTGGACCTTATATCTCCAGTTGAGAATATACTATGTGGTGTATGTGATGTAATCTTCTTACAATATCTATTCTGGATTGTCAGACACTCATAGACTATTTTTACATTTACAGCGGCCATTTTGGTGGCCATCTTGGATTTAAAGTATGTTATTACAATTCAGATATACTGGATATGAGTTACCAGTGGTCTAATACATATATCCCAATGTTAAAACTATACTTTCATCTTACATTTTGGTTGATATTATCCCATTTTATGGAATTCCGACAATTTGTTCAGTCATTTTGGGGGCCATTTTGGATTTTTAAGTATATTAACAAAGCAAAAACACTCGGATATGAGTTACATGTGGTCTAATACATACATCCTATCATTAAAACTATATTTTTATCATACAATTTGGTTGATATTATCCCATTTTATGGAATTTGACAATTTTTGAAGCCATTTTGAGACCCATTTTGGGGCCATTTTGGCAGCCATTTTGGATTTTTAACTATGTCAACAAAGCAACAGTACTTGATATGAGTTACTAGTGGTCTGATACATACATCCCATCATTAAAATCATATTTTCATCATACATTTCAGTTGATATTATGCTATGCTATTGACATTTTTATAATATTTGACCATTTTTGGCCATCAATTTGGCGGCCATTTTGGTTTTAAAGTATGTTAACAAAACAAGAATACTAGATATGAGTTTCCAGTGGTCTGTATCATACATCCCATTGTTAAAGCTATACTCTAAACATACATGTTGGATCATATATGCCAATTTATGGAATTTTACCATTTTTAGCGGCCATTTTGGTGGCCATCTTGGTTTTCGGTGTGTAAATAAAGCAAAAGTTCTGGATATGAGTGTGTAGTGGTCTAATACATACATCCCACTATTAAAACTATACTTTCACGGTTTTCACCATACATTTTGATTGCTATACGTCATTCAATGAGATGAAGATTGGCGGCCATTTTGAAATTCCAAAATGGCTGCTATAACGGATTTTAAAAATGTGTAAACATTGGTTTTCACTTTCTGTAGACCTTTACCTTCATGAAAATGCAAAAATTAGCAACTCCCCACAAAAATCCAACGAATCTACTGCAAAGCACATAGTGGCCCTGACTATATCTTTTAGATTGGATTAGCCGAGCAGATGGTCGACAAGTATCATTTAAACCCTGACCAAGCTGAGGCTGTGCATAAAGTAGCTGCTATGTTTCTTGATGGTTGGGACACCAATGGTAAAATAGAGGCAGCAGAGCAAGCAATTACACTTATACATGGTAAGATCGTAACAAGGGTACCAAATCACATTTGCAATCTTTGGATCCAAAAGGGCTATTTTGATGTGGTTTAAACTAAATTACTGATATTCAGTAATCAATGCTTCTAATGACCTCATTCATTGAAAATTTTCCAAATTTTGGGTCCAAATTGTCAAATTTCAATTTTTTTATTGATAAAAGAAGAAAGTACAATGCAATTTTCAACTGAAGTAAAAAAGAACATCCATGTCACATCACAGGAAACCGATCCATATCATTGTATTTGCCTTACATATACAAACGTTGTGTCAATGTTAAAGGGGCATTGAGAGATACATATAGGAAAGGCACCCTCAATTTTCTTGGAAATCAGTTTTTTTGCACCTAGGTAATACTTTAGCATATACTAACTACCATCTGAAACCTTTTACCTTAATTCGCCATCTAATCGTGTACAATTTTACGATTTTGGCATCGAAATTATCAGCATCACTTGCTACATAAATTGCTTCAACTGAATATATATCTTGCGCAATTATTCTAAACCATTTTCCCATAAATTACTATCATTCAGGGCTCCAGCATACCTTATCCATTGAAACAATTATTTTTTTTCAAATTTCATTTTTCTCTCATTGCCCCTTTAACATTGAATAAGATTTGATAATGATTTCTACACAGGTGTATTTGGGGCTGGCAAGAGCTACCTATTAGCCATCACTGTACTCTTTCTTGTGCAACTCTTTGAATTGAGCGATAGGAATAGTGGTGCTAATATCGATGATGTCAGTGATCCAACCAGGCCTACTAGTGACACTCAATGGAAAGTACTGATTGCATCTACTACCAATGTAGCAGTGGATAGGATACTTTTAGGGTAAGTCTTGCCAGGTATTAAAATATCATGAATCAGCAACTGGCCTAAATTCACGGCATGAACATTTCGCAAATGCAACTTTGCAATGCACCGCTACAAAGGTAAATCGGAAATATTCACAGCATGAAATTTTTGCGAAATTAGCAAATTTAAATGCACACAAATATTTCTGGATTTACAGTAGAAGCAAAGTCCCTGCCCTGTGTACTTGGTTTGATAATTTGGCTTTAACGATTATTTTGCTAAACTATTCGCTGGCGTAGTGCATGTTAGAATATACACAATTAGCGCCACTATCGTTGCCGGGTCAACTGGCTCACGCTAACTTTGTTACAAACTGCTGATCACATTGATCATAACACAAAGCATATGGCAGTATCATAATTCGGAACAGATTTATGGGGCAGGCTTGAATCAGTAACCATGAGCTACTAACGTGCACTACGTCAACAAATAGAATTCTCTTGATTGTGATTGTTTACATCACAATATGTGTTGTTCTTTATATATTACAATTGAATATGTGTGGTGGAGGGTATACCGTAGCAAATCCAATCATTGTTAAGGAAATAAGAGGCTATGGCAAAGAGATTGCATGAAGCAACATTAAACAGGGCATGTGAGCCATTAAACGCCCGTTTTCAGCAAGTTGCTCAAAAGTGCTTTAACCAATGTTTCTAGAATATATAGTCAGCGTCTCAATGCTATGTACAAAATTCCACCAATACGTGCGTAAACCCTGAAGTGCGTACCGGAAGCTTAAAAAAAAGAATCCATGAATCCTGATTGGTCAAATGTGAAATCATCACGAAGATGCATGCATAGTTGTTTGTGCATAGTCGCAGTCATAGTAGTCAAAGAGGAATAGAAATGTTCATAATTTTGTGTGTAAATGAAATACTGGTATAGTTCAGTCAGTTCCAACTTCGGCAAACTTGCTTCCAGCAGCGAATGAATTCAGAAGAGCTTGGGCGCAACAAGACACTGAATTGTGAATCGTTTGTGTGGCGCTTGTGTATGCCAAAATAGGGTGTGCACACTTTTGCGGGGTGAGATAAAAACCACATTCTCGCCAATTTAGAAGTGATAAGAATATAATAAAACCCACCAATATTTCTACTTGTTCACTCACCACCATTGTATATGCTCTCTCTGCTTTGTTTTATAGGTTACTTGAGTTGGGTTTTGAGGAATTCATCAGAGTTGGCAGTGTGAGAAAGATAGCCAAACCAGTGTTACCGTACAGGTAATTACTTTGCCAAGTTTCTCTTTGTAATGAGGATTCTATAAGTGTAGGTCATTGTTATCAGGATGCAAGACTTCCGAAAATATCCGTAAACGACGGATATTTGGCCATAAAAAGAAATTCCGGATTTTTGAGAAAGATTTGTTGTCAATTTTTTGTGCATTTCGGATGATGATATTTCAGCATAAAAGAATCAAACAATTTTTTTGTTTTTTTGTTTTGGGGGGGGGGGGGGTGGGTTTGACTTTTCAGTGATTGCGCATCCCACATTAAGGGACAATTATGTTCCATGCCAGATGTGCGAGAGGTCAGATGTGGATCTGCTGGAGTTAGGTCCAGGCTTACACTATAGGAATATTCAAGATGTGAGTGTTATATACATACCAATGCTGCCTGAGAGTCAGTCACCTTAACCCTTACAGCCCTGAACCCCATGAAATCCCATTTACAAACCATAATGGCAACATGTGTTGCCACAGTCTATTTCGCCGGGTTCTCATGGCAGGTGGTTAATGTGCACGGAATTGTTAATTATGGGCGTGTGACCCCCTGGCTGAGTGGACTTAAGACACTGCATTCCATGCTGGAGGACCCCATTTCGAATCCAGTCGCCAGCAAGTCCATTTTCCCCTGCTAAATTTTGCCCATTTCCACCCCGGATAGTGTTTTCAATATTTGCGTCCCAAAAGTGTTAGGGTTAAGGGAACTCTGTGGTATGGTCTCTAGATGCTCTGTTTATTTACCACTGCAGTAACATCAGAATGTATTTTATTAATTGCAGCTCATTACTGAGCACTCAATTATAATGCAATGCTGCATGTTTTGTAAAATGTACTTCATAAAAATGCTTACATTCTTAAAGTTTGTTTCAAATATTATTTGATCTTTCTATCCAATAGTGTTCATGCTGCAGACAAAGAGAAACAAGAACTAAGAGAACTCCAGGAGATGTTGAAGACCGACTTGACACCCGCAGAGAAACAGTTGGTGAGAAAGAGTATAGAGAAACATCGTCTCGGACAGAACAGACAACTATTGTCTCGAGTCAGGGTGGTGGGAGTTACCTGTGCAGCCTGTACGTTTGCTAGCCTCAGTTGCCTCAAGTTTCCTGTAAGTTTATTGTATTGTATTGATAAGGGACTGTAACTCACACTCTACTGCATCATACAAAATCATACTCTATTAGCGCATGCTCGTGGCACAATCAGGCGGGCTATCATATGAGAAAGAAAATCTTAAGATTTTCTTTCGACGCTGACCCCGTGGCGCAATCACGTAGTGGCAGGATTTCCACACAGGCGGCCCGGATACGATTCCCGGCACCAGCGCAGCTGTTCTTTTTATTTTTATTTTCTCTCCCTGAGTGATAGTTTTATTCTAAAAACCCACGCCTAGGGAGTTAAGGTTATGTCACTCAGTTTTATGTTTATTTTAAACACTAGTAGGATTTTTGTGTGATTTTGTATGACATAGTGGAGTTAGGGTCAATTCCCAATTATGTTTCTATCTAGTTGGTGTTTTCAATAAATTTGGTAGGGTTGTGTTTGCAAACTTTGCACCATATCACTGTGTTAATCTTAAAAACCCAGTTTATCTTGGATGTCATCATCAAGCAGATATGAGACCTGTTACCACAAAATGAGCATTAAGTCACCAGTGTGCATTAGAAGATATGGTTCAATAAACATGCCAAAAAAATCAATAGAAAACAAAGGAATTTTGCAACTTCAATTGAAATTTCATGTGAAAAACATTTAGCAATTATGACATGTTGCATATCATTTTAAAGCTTGTTTTCTGAATCTGGACAACCCTGAAAATAATGATAGATCTCATATTATATGGCTGATTTGCTTCATAATTTGATCACATTTCTTCTCCCAGGTTGTTCTCCTTGATGAGTGCAGTCAGATGACAGAGTCTGCCTCCCTACTGCCAATTGCTAGGTTTGGATGTGAGAAGCTTGTGTTAGTAGGAGATCCGAAGCAATTAGACCCAACGATACAAGGATCAGAACCAGGGCATGATGCAAGTCTAGAACAGACACTGTTTGATAGAATGCTGCTGATGGTGAGATATTGAGAATTGGTCACTATTTATGCTAAAGGGGTAGGGGAGTAGGGAGTAACAGAGTGTAGCTTTGAGTGTGATATGGCTATATTAGACTCAACGATACAAGGATCAGAACCAGGGCATGATGCAAGTCTAGAACAGACACTGTTTGATAGAATGCTGCTTATGGTGAGATATTGGGAATTGGTCATTATTTATGCTGAAGGGGTGGGGGGGGGGGGGGGGGGGGGGAGTAGGGAGTAACAGAGCATAACTTTGAATGTGATATGGCTATATTAAACACAACAATACAAGGATCAGAACCAGGGCATGATGCAAGTCTAGAACAGACGAAATTTGATGGACTGCTGTTTATTGTGAGATATTTTGAATTTTGTTATCACTCAAACCTGAAACTGACCTCCGGTGAAAAAATCTTGAAAATGCTATAAAAAAAAGCTGAAAGACAGTGTGAAATTGGGGTAAAATAGCTCAAATTGGGCTGAAAATAAAAGAAACCTCGTAAATGTAAGCAACCAAAACAGCTGAAATCAGCTTAAAAGCTGAAAGGTTTCAGGTATGTGTCCTTTTATGTCTTGGCAAGGTGATATGTATGCTACCAATTGGTAGACCTATGTGTTAGTAGGAGATCCAAAGCAATTGGACCCAATTCAGAGATCAGAACCAAACTGTGATGTAAAGTTTAGAACAAACATTACATGTATTTGACAGACTGCTGTTTATCGTGAAATATTGTGAATTAATTAACTACTGTACAAAATGGTATTATTTGCCCAAGTTTTGTTATTTTCTTGTTTCAGGAAAAGAAATTCTTTTTTCTCAGTACAACACATGTTGCACATTACTGTTTAAAAATGTTTGAAAATTTGCTTGATATTAAATTCATGAATGCTCCTTGTTAACTGGACGAAATGTTGATTGAATATTACCAGTTTACAGTATTACTGAGGGATAGAGTTTGCCACCACTCCGCTACATGTGTCTTATTGGATCCAACCTATGTGTCTTTATTGCAGGGAACCAATGTAGTTTATGGAAAAACCACCCATGTTATTATACAATAGCCGTTCAAATTTTAGGCAGGCTTTGAACTTTGTTTAAGGACTCTAAAAATACCAACAATGATCAGTATAACATTAATCCAATGAATGTGTTTATGCTATCTCTTATCTAGGGTAATGAGCCAATCTTACTACGAACTCAATACAGATGCCATCCAAGGATCAGTGCAATATCTAGTAGTCTGTTTTATGACAATCAATTGATGGATGGGATAACTGAAGAAGACAGACCAAGTCTTGTGGTAAATACAAATATTAATACAGAGTTGTTGTGGTTCTTTTTAAATATTGCCTAATGTAAAACATTAGAACATTCTACTATTGTACAATTTCCTATCGCCATCTGGTCCTTCAGCATGTATAACATAATACTTCCTATGTATAACCTTTGGACAGTCTGCTCTTAAGATGTTCAAGGGCCAAAGAATGTGGCTCTTAATCATAGCTACACATTTCTAGTAAATCATAATTTATCTCTTAGTTCTTTATGAAAATTAAATGTGAGGTTTGCAGGGTTCTCTAGGGGAGGGGTAAACATAATGATTATCCGGATCTGCACAGGCTGAAAAAGTAGGCAATATGGAAAGCTCCTTGCAGGGAAATTTGAGCATTTGGAGGGACATTTTGGCATTTGGAAGGAAATGTTACTCTTTCATTAAGAAATGCATTCCATTTTGGAGGGAAATTTGGAATCGCTTGCCGGGAAAAAACCATTTTTTCAGGCATGCGGATCTGGTTCTGGCTAATAAGAGGGCATATTTTTCCTAAGAAATCAGTCACCTGTATTGTTTATAGTCTGTTAAAGATATATTCGACATTTGAAACGGTTATTATTGACCGATAAGTATGTTTTATCTCTTATAATTGGCCAAATGAATATTAAGCGATATTTTGCTGTTTTTCATCCGTTTCCATCACACTTAATGGAAGTGTTTTTTTACGGCATCTCTAGAAAAGTACAACCATTATTCAGATCAATTTACAATGAATTTGTAGCTAAGGTTCCAAGCTACAATTGTGTAATATTTCATAAGACTGGCGTATATATTAACAAAGTTATGAGGTAGGAGGTAGAACTTATTGAATGACCCTCGTACCTCTACATTTACATCAAGTTACCTTGTATGAATTTAAAACTCTGTTAAAATGATGAGCATTATTTATTGGCTTTTACCTTCACAACATCTTAATGCAGTCATGTCTCTATGCATTTTACAGGAAGGTATCCCAACCCTATGCATCTACAATGTATCCAACGGTCAAGAGGTGTGTGGCTTTGACGGCAGTTTCTACAACGATCAAGAGGCAACTTTTGTTGTGTTCATGATAGAAGTGTTACTCGTGTGTGGACTAGAACCATCCAGTATTGGGGTGATTACGCTATACAAGGCACAGATGAGGAAGATACAACAGATGCTTTTGTCAAGCAGGTAATGTACTGTGCCCAGTGAGTGGTGTGTAGTGTCGGGGGGGGGGGGGGGGGGGGAGGGGGAGGGGAGACTTGTTTTGATTGACTTACGTAGCAGTCCACATCTCATTGAATAAGTTCATCAGGAATGTAGATATAAAGATAAAGCAAGATTAAGATTATGTTGAACCAATCCAAGATGTTTACTTATCATTTTAGCTGGTTTTGTCTTCCAGGTCAGCTGACTTCCTCGGTAATGGCTTAATTCATTTGTGTTTCTAGCTAGAAATGTTTTTGTCGTTCCCATGATGCAAAGTTGTGATGAGTGGATCAAACGTAGAGATATAGGCCCTCGTCACGGTTGATTATACACTGAGCCAAAAAAGAAACTTATAAAATTTTAACAGATCACCAAATAAAATTCTGTGCATGAAAATGTACCAAATTTGGATACAATATTATTACTGCCATGTATTGCCTCAAATGGCAGACAATATCCAATTGTTTGCTTCAATGACACAAGAGAAATCTGCACTGACCCAGACAACATCTTGCATCACAGGTCACAGCAAACAATTTCAGCGACATAAAGTTAAAAACATTTCAAAGAGTCAAAACAAACTCATATCCAAACAAACAATGAAGTCATTAATTACGGGTATGTCCACCTCCAGCCTGCAGGCAGGCTGTGCATCGCCAGAACTCTCCCCAATCGAACATCTCTGGGATGAGCTTGGACGACGTGTATCATGAAGAGACAATCCACCTGTCAATAGACAAACACTTATTGCAGCACTACAGGAAGAATGGAACAATGTTCCCCGGGCTACCACCAGGAACTTGATTGGAAGCATGAGAAGGACATAGCTTGCCTGCAAGCTGTAGGTGGACATACCCGTTATTAATTACTTCATTGTTTGTTTGGATATGAGTTTGTTTTGACTCTATGAAATGTTTTTAAATTTATGTTGCTGAAATTGTTTGCTGTGACCTGTGATGCAAGACGTTGTCCGGGTTAGTGCAGATTTTTTCTTGTGTCATTGAAGCAAACAATTGGTTATTGACCGCCATTTGAAGCAAGACATTGCAGTAATATTGTATCCAAATTTGGTACATTTTCATGCACAGAATTTTATTTGGTGTTCTGTTAACATTTTATAAGTTTCTTTTTTGGCTCAGTGTATGTTAGGCCCTGTCATTTAATCCAAAATTTAGTCCACATCACTGTTTAGCATCAGCTTGTGCACCAAAAGGCAGATTAACTCAACAAGTATCGCAGGTCTCTGTCCAAAAGCTTAAATTAATCCAATTTGATGTGATTAGGATTTCACACAACTTTGAAAATGTACCTATTTTATATTTTTATAATTGAAAAAAGGTGCCCTGCATTTTTGTAGAATTATGAGTAAAGGAAGTGTAATAATTGTTTTTTAGTGAGTGTGCATTTCACCCTTTAAAATCAAATTTCTGTCAATATTTTATTAGTTTAGGGGTTAGATTGGGGGAGTAAAACATGCAAAATCGTTCATTTTATGGTGGATTTTGGCTTCAGAGAAAATACCTATTTAGGGATGTCTGGAAAATCGTTGGTAAATATGCATGCTATTCCCCCCCCCCCCGATCACAACTGACTGTGTAGGCGACATGACATGTTTCTGATGACTGATTTTGTCATAATACTGTAAAACACTATAATTTAGTGGCTACTTTATTTCACGAATTTGAAATTACTGCTATTTTTGCTGGCATTTAATTTTGCAAATCTGGAAATGTTACTGTTAATCACTTTCAATGCAAAATTATCAGTTTCAAGGGTATTTAATTTCGCGAATCCACCCCACTCGCCAAACTCGCGATATTAAATCTCTCGCGAAATCAAGTGGTTTTACAGTATTTTTCTCTCCCCCTCTTTCTTTTTCGTCCTTCAGTATTAGCAAATGCAGTGAAATGAAGTCCATTCAGATATCAACAGTGGATGCCTTCCAGGGTGGAGAGAAAGACATCATTATATTGTCATCAGTGAGGACGGACTACATGGGATTTGCAGATTCAGACAAGTAGGTTGACATAATGTGCTATTGTATTGTCCCTTTGGGTTAGTTAATATACACTGGTAATAATATCCATTAAAATCAACAGGTTTATACATATATACATGTACCGTATTATCCCTATTAAGCGCCCATGCCCTTATAAGCACCCACCCCTCTTTTTCCCAATGACTACCAAAAATTAACACCTAATAAGCGCCCATCTTTATATTCACTGTAGCTCAATATATTTTTTTAAACAAAACAAAATATTTTTTGTCCTCAGTGTGCACGCAGGGAGTGGAAAGTGTACATTACATACTGGTTGTTCTCAGTGTGCACGCAGGGAATGGAAAGTGTAAATTAGTCAAACAAATTTGTACTAAAAAAAAAAGAAAGAAGATGAATGACTTTAAAAAAAGGTAAATTAATAAGAGCCCACCCACAATGACTTTGCTAAACGCCCTGGGCGCTTAATAGGGATAATATGGTATTCAAAAGGCTTCTTTAACGAGCCATTTAAAAAAAAACCAGCACTGCATAAATAAAAAACACTTACATAATATATACTGAATGCAATTGATAACAAAAAGATCAAAAGCCTTTCATAAAATTTCATAAAATGTCTGTGGTCTTTTTAAAGTCATCGAAATTTGGCAACATTTTCTAAAGATCTCATTTGCTGACTAATTACTACTGATGCTGTGATCAAGTCACACCTTCGGCATCTGGCTGCCGCAGATAGCGAGGAGGATACACATGTTTCAAACTATTCACTATTCCATGACAAATGGAGAATATGTGATCCAACACGAATAAATGCGGCACAATGCGGCAGTAGCTAATTTGATTTTAGAGCAAAAATGTCGGACCTTTTGACCTTTCTCCAATTGAAGAATGACTTTTAAAGGGGTATGTTCCGATCACTTTAGCTTTTTTTTTCACATCAAAATTGTTTATGTCAGAAGAAAACCCATATTTTTCTCATTATTTCTGTAAAATCTTAGGCCCTAGATTATTTCCATTTAGACTTTATAGGCCAAGATACAGTGAATTACTGCCAAAGATGGTTAATTATAACCACCCGGCCTGTTTGTGTACTACTCAATGCGCAAATTTCATGTCACCTTGTGCTTCTTAAATAAGAACCGTTAGAGTTATGCAGCTCAAGCTTTGGAATATGACTATTTTAAGGATGACCCCCGGGGATGACCCTTCATGTTGAATAGAAAACATCAAGTTGCAAATCGGGCCAGCAATCGGAACACCTACCTTTCTCACCTGCTAATTTGGAATTGATTCAACTATAGTGAACTCATTCTGTACACAATTTGTACTTTCCTTACACAGACGGACAAATGTAGCCCTGACCAGAGCCAAGAACCACCTGTTGATTGTGGGCCACTTAAGGATTCTCACAGAGAATGCTCTTTGGGGACAAGTTGTTGAAAAATGTCAAGGTAGGTCATACTGTATATATAAAAGTGGAAAGGTTCGCGCTGGATTTTTAATCAAACCTGTTATCAAGAAATCTTTTTTATTTTAGTATCTCATTTCATGGCGGCCGGCATATCTATCTTATTATGAGTACATAGTCTGCACTTTTGACAATATTCACAAACATCAAGGAAAAACAAGGCCGTTATTTGGTTTGGTGGCAAACATTAACATATAAACTCATAACTATAAATGACAATGATTATCTCGTAGTCAGAAATGTTATGATACTGTTGTTCATGTTGTTGGGCATGGGCTGGTAAATTTGCATTTGTGCTGTAACTTTTACTTAGGCTAAATTAAAAAAATCATTTGTCTCAAAGCTCCCGTGCGCGTTAGTTTATTGATGCGCATTAGAAAAACAAAAATCTTAAAAAATCTTTTTTTTATTATTTTTTTTTCCAAAAAAAAAAGAATAAAAAATCCCAACATTTCACAGATATTTTTTTTATCACATCATTTTAAATACAAAAAGTCACTTTTACAATGATTTCAATATTTTATATTTAAAAAAAAAAAAAAAAACACCTTAAAAAAACCGCATTCCGCATTAGGTTTTGAAAAACTGAAGAGCTTCGAGACAAAGCTGCCAAGCTGGCTGGTTGGGAACAAAATGAAGATACACCCCTTGCTTGAGCACATCACATATTGGATAATTTGTTAACATTTTCTCATCAGCATACCCTGATGGTATCCAATCCTCAACAGCCTTCACCAGACAATGGAAAGACAAGATAACAGAAGTCCAGGAAGCCCAGCAGAAAGAAGGCGCGGAGAGTCAACGGAAACGTCCAGCTAAAAAGAAAACAACCACTGGAATAATAAACGAGTCCACAACCACTAAGAAGAGACGAATATCACCTCTTACACAGACTGAACGTGAACACTCTGTAACCAATGACCATGCAGATGCTGACCTGTATACCAATCCTGAGGGAGAAAATATGAATCTCCATGGCAACACTAGTAGTAGAAGTCCATCTTTTTCGCCAAAGGACAATGAAGTCGGTGAAACTAAGACCACTCATGCGGAAACAAGCTTCCATAGCAACACCAATAGAAACAGTCTATCCTTTTCACCAATGGACAATGAAGTCAATGAAGAAATCCGGACTACTCCAGCTAATACAAGCCTGCATAGCAATGCCAGTAGAAGTAGTCCTTCTTATTCCCCATTAGACCATGTAGTACCATCAGACAGCGATTGTGAGAGTGATGAAGAATTGCCATCTTTTAATATAGGAGGACCATAACTTTACAATTTGAAGATATAAGAATTACACATGATAGCCATGACCCTTTTTTCAATTTTGTATCCCTATTCTTTTGGACCCGTTGGGTGGATATGCAGTATAACTTCAGCAAGGTCTTCTTTTGTAAACTTATCAGTTTTATCTACTTGTAACGTTGTTGTCCCTTTTACTGAAGGAGTTGAATTGGACGGTGGGGGAAGTGTTGGTAAAGAGAACTCTCTATACGAGCTAAATAGTTTCCGAATGTGGTTAGGTTAGGGTTACCAATGTTATATGAACCCATTTCAATTGTTTGTAAATATGTAAGTATTCATAAATTGGGAGGTATAACAATTGTGTATATGGAATTGTTTGTAAAAAATTGCAAATTTTATTGACATCAAAATGTGTGTGATCGATGTATGAATAATGTTTGATAATGGTACCAAGTACAAAATGCAATTTACATGAAGTTACATTATATTAAATGATACGAAATATAACTTGAATGATCAAAAATGTCAAAAAAGAGGAGATTACTTACTGTGGAGTGGATGATTTTACATTATGAACACACTATAATAGTCTATAGGTTCCAAATTGGCAGCAAATTAATACAGGGTGTCTGTTTTCTAACCCTGTGAGTGATGTCAAATTTCAAAATGGTATAAGCATGTGATGCGATGAAGATCTTCAATTGGAATTCATGTATGCTCAGATAGATACAAGCCTTGAATGAACTGAATGCTAACAGATTTGTACTCAATTATTTCAACGTTTCAACTTGTTGTGTTTTCCAAGTATTGCACAACAAAAAGACAAAGCAGGCGAATAATTCACTTCATGATAGCAAGCTCTGTTTAGTGTACGGTCTGAATGTGTTTTTGTCACAAGAAATGGTCATAACTGGAATACAATTAAATCATCTAAATAAATAACCAACCAAATAATATTCACTGCAGGTATCTCTGTTATTGTCTAATGTTATTGTATTAGCGTTATAAGAAATTGGTTATAAACACCTCAGCAAAGTTTGGAAACTCTTTTTTAGGGATTTATAGGGCGCCTAATCATGAATATCTAGGCGCCATTACAAGAATTAGAAGCCACAAACAAGGCAAAAGAAACAAAACAAAATACAAGCAAAATTACTGATAAGGATATAGGTGGGATTTCAATGACTTTTTGAAACTGTGAATGGTTGGTGCCTCACGGATGGATATGGGCAGTGTGTTCTAGGTGCGTGGACCGGCGACAGAAAAGGCATGATCACCAACTGTTTTGGATGTTCTGGGAATGTAAAGTTTAGTAGCGTCCATAGCAGATCTAAGAAAACGAGTGCCGGGGACAGTAGACGAGTGAAAAGAAATATCATTACACAAATACTGTAAAAGCTGAAATATTCGCGGTGGCTTTATTTTCGCGCTTTTCGCGCAAAATCTTTTTCCGCGAAAATTACAACACGCGAAAATATTGTTTTCAACATTCATGCAATGCATCCTGAAAGTCGCCCGCGAAAAAAACAATTCGCGAAATGTCTATGATACCAAAATGCGCGAAAATATCTTTACGCGAAAATATTGGCTTTTACAGTAAGCTGGAGCTTCATGATGAACACATTGGTATATGATAACAAGAAGTTTGAAGTTGATTCTCTGTCTGACCGGAAGCCAGTGCAGGCTGTGAAGGTAAGGCTATATATTATGTTCACATTGCTGTATGAAAAGCTGATGTGTTCCACATTTCCAATGATACCAAGTTTGTAGCATCTGAAAAAGTCCTTTTTTTGTACCAATGTACCTTTTTTTGTACCCATATACCTTTTATTGGTACTAATGTACCTTTTTTGGTACCAAAGTACCTTTTTATGTGAACCACCCACCCCAATTTTCCCGAAAACGCCCCATTTTCCATTGTGTAAAGCGTTTTTTCGGGCCGTTTTGGACTAAAACATGTCGTAACCCCCCCCCCCCCCCTCTCAATTTTTCTTTTGGGCAACCTTTTACGATTTTTTGGGTACCAATGTACCTTTTCCAGAAAATAGGCGCCCCCTAAAAAAATCCTGCTTACGGGCCTGGCCACATGCCTAACACTTTGTATGCAGACAACATTCCATTTTCAAAAATGTCAATGTTACCATATTTAGAATCACAATGTGAAATGCAAACATGCCTAGTATTGATTCAGTAAATCGTTTGGATAGACCTTGAAAGGTTTCTGTCAAAGTATGTTTTGTATATGGTAAAAATAATAGCCACATGGAAAGTGTTAGGAATTATTGACATGGTCATTTTATATATTAGTACAGTAAGTAAAAGAGTGCCAACATCACAACCGTGCGCTCAGAAAAACAACTACCTCTACAGTATAGAAAGCAAGTGGCCGAGCAATGGAATTTAGTGATTGCTACTTTAACAAATGTGGTATCATGGAAAAGATGTACACATCAGCTTTCCAATTTTATGCAACACAATATGAATGAAATTAGAACTTGAATTGAACTTGAATGTAATTAGAAGTTTCATCACAACAGAGTAGCAGAATCACATCAGTTTTATTTCTGATGTTATATTATATAAACTGCTCAAAAAAAGTTCAGAAATTTGTTTTCAATTGCCAATTTGTCAAAAAATTTGTGATATACTAAGTATTCATAATTATTGTGTTTCATATCGTCGCTGTTCTGACATAACGACACATCACAACAGAATTGAGTAAAGTGTCGTTATGTCAGAACAGCGACAATATCAATGCAAAGCTGATGTGTTCCTCTTTCCAACGACACCTCATTCGTAGCAATTACTTATTTCAGTGCTTAGCCATCTGCTTGTGAATGTGGGGAGGTCTCATTCAAAATGTGCCAAATTCACCACTATTTCGTGCTCAAAAGAACAACTCTTCAATGAAGTGTAACATTGACAGCAAACCTTTAAACAACACCGGTTGTTTAAATACCATGATTGAACAAATATTTAAATCCGCAAAAGTTGTTAAAGTAGGATACTTGAAGAACCACTGTTGTTTCAAATTGTTAAATAACATTTTTGTCTCGCCTGATATAATCAGGATGAGACTATGTACTCACTATTCTGTCTGTCCGGCGTATGCCGTGTGTATGGCGTATGCTGTGTGCAGCTTAGAATTGTTTGTGAACGCTGCCTCTTAAGAATGGTAACAGTTATGAATGTGCAAAATAAATATCTGATCGATTTGGGCCCAAAATATGCGAAGGAAGGGCCTCATTTGCATATTATTTGCGGAAACCTTGTTTACACGTTTTAAGCAAACCGTAAGGTTTACAGTTACCAAACGTTCAGGAAAGTAGGATAGTGGGCGTCTTGTCAGCTGATTAAATTTAGGGCAAAAATATGCATAATTAGTGGCTCATTTGCATATATATATGAAATTCAAAAGACCTGCACTTAACCTTAACACAATGCACTGATCAATCAAAACCCTGACTCGATCCAGGGATCAAAATAGCATGGTGATATTTGTACTGGACCCGCCTGTTATCCACAGTGTTTCGTTTGATTAATGCTTTAATTGCTTTCAAATACCCTGGATCCTATCTAACATTTAACATGTGAATCAATGACCCTCTTCACACAATTTAATCCCTTTCCACCGGGAATAATGTCCTTTAATGTTGTTTCTTATTACCAGCCTCTGCCAGGCTGAGGATGGGTGGTTTGTCTCCTGTATGTGTCACTTTTGATGTTGTTTCTTGCATTGCACCCGACTGATCCCAATTTACCTGTGTGTCTTTTTTCATGCTGGTTCTTATGACCAGCCTGGCTGAAGCACTTGTCACAATAATATTGACATTTGTGTGGTTTGTCTCCTGTATGTGTCATTTCATGTTGTTTCTTGCATTGCACCCGACTGATCCCAATTCACCTGTGTGTCTTTTTTCATGCTGGTTCTTATGATCAGCCTGGCTGAAGCACTTGTCACAATAATGACATTTGTGTGGTTTGTCTCCTGTATGTGTCATTTCATGTTGTTTCTTGTTATAAGCCCGGCTGAAGCACTTATCACAATATTAAGATTTGTATGGTTTGTCTCCTGTATGTGTCATTTCATGTCGGTTCTTGTGACCAGCCAGGCTGAAGCATGTGTCACAATATTGACATTTATGTGGTTTATCTCCTGTATGTGTCATTTCATGTTGTTTCTTGAAATTAGTCCGGCTGAAGCACTTGTCACAATATTGACATTTGTGCGGTTTGTCTCCTGTATGTGTCATTTCATGTCGTTTCTTATCATCAGCTTGGCGGAAACACTTGTCACAATATTGACATTTGTGTGGTTTGTCTTCTGTATGTGTCATTTCATGTCGTTTCTTTTCACCAGCTCGGCTGAAGCACTTGTCACAATATTGACATTTGTGTGGTTTGTCTCCTATGTGTGTCTTTTCATGTTGTTTCTTGTTACCAGCTTGGCTGAAGCACTTGTCACAATATTGACATTTGTGTGGTTTGTCTCCTGTATGTGTCATTTCATGTTGTTTCTTGACATTACTCCGGCTGAAGCACTTGTCACAATATTGACATTTGTGCGGTTTGTCACCTGTATGTGTCATTTCATGGTGTTTCTTGTCACCAGCTTGGCTGAAGCACTTGTCACAATATTGACATTTGTGTGGTTTGTCTCCTGTATGTGTCATTTCATGTCGTTTCTTATCCCAAGCTTGGCAGAAACACTTGTCACAATATTGACATTTGTGTGGTTTGTCTTCTGTATGTGTCATTTCATGTCGTTTCTTTTCACCAGCTTGGATGAAGCACTTGTCACAATATTGACATTTGTGTGGTTTGTCTCCTGTATGTGTCATTTCATGTTGTTTCTTGACATTAGCCCAGCTGAAGCACTTGTCACAATATTGACATTTGTGTGGTTTGTCTCCTGTATGTGTCATTTCATGTTGTTTCTTGACATCACTCCGGCTGAAGCACTTGTCACAATATTGACATTTGTGCAGTTTGTCTCCTGTGTGTTTTTTCTCATGTTTTGTCTTGTCACCAGCCTGGCTGAAGCACTTGTCACAATATTGACATTTGTGCGGTTTGTCTCCTGTGTGTGTCTTTTCATGTTTTTTCTTGTTACCAGCATGGCTGAAGCATGTGTTACAATATTGACATTTATGTGGTTTGTCACCTGTATGTATCATTTCATGTTGTTTCTTATGACCAGCCTGGCTGAAGCACTTGTCACAATATTGACATGTATGTGGTTTGTCTCCTGAATGTGTCATTTCATGTTGTTTCTTGTTACCAGCATCACTGAAGCACTTGTCACAATATTGACATTTGTGTGGTTTGTCTCCTGTATGTGTCATTTCATGCCGTTTTTTATCAATTATTTGGTGGAAGAACTTGTCACAATGTTGACATTTGTGTGGCTTATTGTCCGTGTCTGTCATTTCCTGTTGTTTTTTATCACCACTCTGGTTGAAGCACTGATTGGCAAAAGTTGCTTGAAGCATTGGTGATGGCATCTTTGCTTCACACTGCTTGATGAGTCTTGTTCTCTTCAACTCAACACATCCTGCCTTTGGTGGTAGTCTTAGGTCCTTATACCAGTAGGGTGTGATGCACAGCTCATGATGACGAAGGTGTGATAGATAGCGAAGTACATTCCCAATAAATCTCTGTTTGCAGTATTTGCATAGCGATTGAATTTGTCTGATCGCCATACCTATAAATAAACAGCATGTCAAAGCTTTTAGTTAACTTGATTATTTCAGGATACAAGGTTCACCCAGGGAGGATCACTCATGTAAACACATTGTAAACCTACAATTTACAAATGAATGCACCCTCAAGCTATCAGACAGTGAGAAACTAATTACCATTTATGGTAAATACAAAAATCGGTTCATTTGACAAGAGGAATCATGGAATTATGATGGTCAAAAGTACACAGACAGACAATTTCTCTCGCGCTATGCGCGCATGTGTCCCAAAAATTAAATATGTTTGGGGTAGAAAGTTTGTTTGAAGCAGAAATGTACCTCAAAAAATCTTGTCATTTCACTTTCAATTCTTGCCCCCCTCCCCCAATATCAGTTACGCCACTGAACAGCATTATCTAGTGTCATATTGCATAGGTAGTGTCATTACATCCCTAACTAAGTCTGAACAATAAAACACTGAAATTAATTCGCGCATAGCATGCTAATTTTTTATATTTTAACGCTAAAATGGTTCTGAAAACGTTTATGAAGCTATCTTGTTCCAAACGCGCAAAAATGTCCAGTTTTCTAATTATAATGGTCCAGAAAACGGTCCTGAAATTATGTTGTTTTAAAGCTTGAATAATAAACATTGAAACCAGCTCGCTCAAAGCGGGCAAACAATGGCTATTTTAACACTAGCTCCAGAACGTTCCGGAGCCACCATGTTTTAAGGCCAAAAAAAATCAAAGGTTTGTTTGTCCATAGAGGGTCCTCAATAGGTAGGGTCGGTAGGTCTGATTTTTTTCTTCTTTTTTTGCTAGTGGTTGTTCTAGCCCAGTCTTAGCCAGTACGCCGAATTCTGAACAGTGTCAGATCTTTTGGATGACCCATACTTGACCCAAAATAACATACATAATACTACATGGTATGGGGTCACATGGGGTCAATTAAAGGGGCATTGAGAGATACGTATGGGAGTGCGCCCTCAATTATCCTGGAAATTTGCATCAAAGTAATACTTATGCATATATACTAACTACCATCTGAAACAGTTAACCAACATTCGCCGTTTATCATATAAAATTTCATGATTTTCTTCGATATAATCATATCGAAACTAGGGGCTGAATTTGGAAGTTATGCTATCGTTTTACTCATGGATTTTCGTGGCAAATCTCAACCCGGAAGTGCCGTTATTTGCTTATTTGTCATGAAGGCGATGTCGGAATTGTATAACATTTTGGATTTGGGCTATGTTGATGATTATCTTTATGTTATTTGCTCATTTAGTATATCGATACATCTCTCAATTAATGCCCCTTTAAGGCCATATATATGACTGAAAAAATGTAAAAAAAAGAAGAAAAATGGTACACGGTCAGGGCTATAGTACACAGTCGGTCGGACGTGGACAAACAAACAAAAACAAAAACAAATTTTTTTTTTTTTGGGGGGGGGGGGGCGGAGGGCCTAAGCTTGAATAATTTATGCGTACAAACTGTCAGTTTTTTAAACTAAAATGGTAACGTTCTGAAGCCATGTTTTTATAACTTGAATAATAGAAAATTAAAACTAATTCGCACGAAGCGTGCACAAAATGTCTAGTTTTGTCACTAAAATGGTCTAGAGGGGCACCAAGAGATCCTTCATGGAGGGAGCTCTCATTTTTTTCAGAAGTTGGGTTTTTCACATACGTAATGCTTATACACGTACTAACTACCACCCAAAATTATAGAGCTTAATTTGCAGTATTTCATGTGAAATTCATGGATTTGCTAGCATTTTGAGTTTCTGCAGTCCTCATGAAATGAAAAACAAACTTTGTTTTGGTTTAGGGCACATAACTGAGTTAATATTCATTCAATCTTCACGTGTAATATCTCAAATTAAAGACAAGACATTTCCTTACAACTTTATTGTCTAATATTTTTACGTAGGAGTTACAGTTTTGGAGTTGAGAGCATATTTTTTACCTGGTCAGTTACTTATTTTGAGGACTGTATGTGATCACATCGAAACTACCCATATTCATCTAATAGGCCACAGATGGCTTCTCACGTATTTGTTTCATGTTTATTCAAAATAACCTTGAAGACCACCCATGGCTTGTTACGTGATGCTTAGTCATGACCTCCCTGATTCAATTGGTGGTGACTTTTAACCAAAATACATAAAAAGTGAAAAGACTAATATACCTTCGGAAATGCTGAGAAATTGTCTGTATTTTTCATTTTACTGATTTTTTTTGAAGAAATCTTACATGAGAAGGTTTCTATGTATATCATCTTCTAAACATGTGAAAATATTGAATTTTATTTTTCTTTAAAATCTCTCTGTGCCCCTTTAAAGGTAGATGACCCGATCACATTTTCATAGCACAGATTTTTCTCAAACATATGGAGATTTTTATATCATATGAAAGATCATATTTTTCTGATTAACATACTGAAATTTGACGGTCCAAATCAGTATGATTACGAAGAAATCGGTGAAATAACATCGAATTACCCGAAAAGTGGTAACCACCAATATAGTTTGTGTACAACTCAATGGGCACATTGCACGGCATCTTGTGCGTCTAAAATAAGAACCATTAGAGTTATGCAACTCAAACTTCGGAATACGACTTTTTTGAGGATGACCTTTCATGTCGAATAGAAAACTTCAAGTTGAAAATCGGAACATCTACCTTTAAACATTGAAACTAATTTTGTGCAAAAAATGGCTTCTTTTGAGGGGGCATCATCCCCACCATGAAAATTATGGGGGGTGCCCCTTCCCCCTCCCCGCTTGAACTGTCTATGCTTGTTAACTCTTTTGTCAATGGGAGGGGGGGGGGGGCTGCTGGGGCGCCCTGGCTACGCCACTGGTGGTGGGGATAAATCCTGTTGGCAGGAATTCAGAGGACCGAGCTGTAGTGTTGGGTTTCAACTTGCCTGGGTGACTTGAAACTCCCTTTGCTATCAATATTTACATTTGTTATAAAACACTGACATGGTTCAGTTAGACGTTAGAGACAAAGTGAGACCAATAAAAGCTATCTCTCCCTTTCCCTCCCCTCCTTCTTTCCTCCCTCCTTTTCCCTCCCCTCCTCCCCTCTTGAGCCCCCACAACACACAACCCCCACCTTGGGCAGGCGCGCCTGTTAATCGTCAATCAATCATGAAAGAACTGATTAATCAATACTAGTGTATAACTAATAATTATTTCAACATCAAATGTATAACACCCATTCAGAGAGAAAAAGACAACTTTAATGATACTGCATGTCTTTCCAAGTGTAGCTCTATACACTTTTCTCTGTGAAAGTATTAATTTTCAGGGATAATATTATAATCTTTACTAAAATCCGGTAAAGCCAAAGAATCCTGGCAAAGAATAATCTGTAAAATAAGATGTAATCACAGAAATTGGCAGTGTAAGCAAGGTAAATAATTGGCAAACTATAAAGCCACAAGGAATTGATAGGTCCTACCTGTATAGTGGTGAGATATGGAAAAAGAGGTCCAGTATTAGTTGCATGGGTGGGAGTTGTATTATAGGTCAGGGTATGGGGTTATCCTTGGGTGTGGGCCTGCTGCATTAGTTGCCAGAGGGGAGTCAGGCTTAGGACCACTGCACTATTGGTAGAGGTGAGGCAGACATGTGGGACCTGTTACATGTGTAAGACATGGTGATTAACCTATTTGGTAAAGTGCAACTAAATGTGTGTTAAATAGCTTGTTTGAAAGAAACAAATATATTCAGTGGCGTAGCTAGGTGAACTGACAAGATTGTTCTCATCCATAATCAATCCCGTACCTAACCTAATGATAATTTACATTTTAATGTAAAAAACCTTTTTGGCAAATATATCTTTGGAAAAAAATCAATATGGAAAATGGAAGAAAATTCACTTTTGCGAGGCAAAACTGGTTTTTGGATGATAAGTTGACAAACATTTCGGCCTTATCTCCATTTTGACAATTTTGAGAAAAAGACTATTGAAGATTTTAAAACACATTGGGGAGAAGGAGATGAGGTCTTGTGATACTGGCTATTACTTTGAAAGGGGTTGTGTTATGGAGATAAGGCTCTGTTACCAGGGCTCAAATTACATCGAGGCCATGGCCTCCATGCCCTTTGACTTGGCCTTGGTGCCCTCAATTTCAATGCATTGATAGCATACAGTGGCCTCTGGTGCCCTTGTGCACTGGCCTTGAAATGAGTGCCCTCAAAAATGTGTGATTTGAGGCCTGTCTGTTACCGGAAAGAGAATTTCTTTCTGAAAATGTTGATACCAAAATCTCATTTTTGAAAAAATGGAGATAAAGGCCTTATGTTTCTGAGCTCTCGATATTACGGTGATCTGTCACGTTAATGTGGGAAGCTTGCAACATACTACTGTATCTATTGTGTGTTCGCAAAATTCAACCAGTGGCCACAAAGATGAGAATCATGTGAGAAAAACCATCCTAGTGCTGAAAGTCCTCTATACAATCGTAGTAAAAGCTTACCTGATAGTTTGATATATTTTTAATTATGTTGTCTGAAAATTCAAGGATTTTCCTCAAAGCGTGACACGAGTAATCGCCGGTTTTGTAAAATATATCAGCATTTTCCACCATTTAAAGCTTAATTTGCACGAACTACATCGGGTGTGTGACTTAAAAGTCAAGTATACTATATGAACAAGTAATAACATCGAAATTAACTATCAAATTCAATTTATATTGTCAAAATGTGAAGAAATTGATAGAATACTGAAATTTAAATGACCGTAAGATAGGCCTTCGTTTACATTTTTAGACATTGTTTTGCGCTCATTTTAAGCTTGAAAAGAATCGAAAGAATGCGTTGAAAAGAACAAAGAAGAGATTAACTGACGTGTGTGTGTGTGACTTAATCATGTTGCTTCTTGCTTCATGCATTTTAAAAGCTTTACTTTCATACTGAGAGGATTGGACCAAGCCGATTTTGTTTTCTCATGTTCCTCATGTTCTAAATAACCAATTGGAACGCAATAAAATGCAAATGAAAGCTTATTTACTCAGCTTTCATAAAACATCAAGATTAGACCCGTGTGTTCCTGTCCTTTTAAGATATCTTATGTACCCGGAGTGTTAACATTTTTTGGGGTCACCCTGTATGGCAAAAAGGGAATCCACATACTTATGCACACAGGGTATGTGAGACAGATTTTTTTTCATGGCCTAAATTTCGAGTGGTGATTGTTGTGGTTTGAGTTGGTTAAGTTGGAAGTGTGTGTAACATGATTTGTAACTGCATGGACAGTCCCTATGTCTCTTAAAACTTAAAACAAAATTTAATGCAAACCTATGTGATAGACGTACGTGCTATAAACTTGGTAATATCAGGCGCGTGCCCAGGGGGGGGGGGGGCTTTGGGGGCTGAAGCCCCCCAGGTCCCCAGAGGGTAAAAAAAAAAGAGGGGAGAGAGGGGAGGAGAGGAGAGGAGAGAAGGAGGGGAGGGAGGAGAGGAGGAGTATTTGGGGTATTAATTTCGGTATTTTTGCTTAACAAGGTGGCTTCAGGACAGTTTTCCATGACCAATTTTAGTTCTTATCATACTGGACCATTAATGTTAGAAATGCAATTTTAAGCGCGCGCGTATTAATTTTAATATTTTATTATTTAAGCTTAACAAGGTGGCTTTCAGGACAGTTTTCAATGACCATTTTAGTTAAAACTTACGAATTTTGCGCGCTCCGCGTGCATATTTTCTATAGGTTTTAACATTATTATGACCCTCCACACCAGAAATTGTAAATATTATGTGGGGGACGTTATTATCATACTGGTCCATTAGCGTTAGCATTTTTTGCGCGATTCACGCGCGTATTGGTTTAAATATTTCATTATTTAACTTTAACAAGATGGCTTCAGGACAGTTTTTCATGACCCTTTTAGTTAAAAAACTCCCAAATTCTGCGCGATCCGCGCGCATGTTTTCTAGAGGTTTTTATATAAGGTTAAACTTTTCAATATTTAAGATCAACAAGATGGCTTCAGGTTTTTTTTGCCCCCCCCCCCCCATCAAAACAGTCCTGGATACGCCATTGGGTGGGGACGATGCACCCCCCCCCCCCCCCCCCCCCCCCCCTCAAAAGAAGCCATTTTTTGCGCGAATTAGTTTCAATGTTAATCTATTCAAGCTTAACAACATGGATTCAGGAACGTTTTCTGGACCATTTTAGTGACAATACTAGAAAAAAATTGCGCGCTTCGCGCGAGTAAGATTCAATGTTTCTTTATTCAAGTTATAAAAAGTAAAAAGAGGGTTACGGAACGTTTTTCTGGACCATTTTAGTTTAAAAAACTGACACTTTGTACGCTCAGGAACGTTTTTCTAGAGCTTTTTCATCGAAGATGTTTGAAAATGAAGCGTGGACACCCTATGATACAGGATTGTAAACCTCCCTTCGTGCATGAAGCCTATATTAAGTGTCCGTGTCAAGCTTGTAAGTGCGTTTGCTCTTTTGACGTCATTATTTCGTCGTTCCGCCAGTGCATTGAAGTTACAGTGTATGTTTACATAATTCCTACAAGTGGCGACGATACTACGCCCACTGAAACACATAAATGCAATGTCGTCTGTGATTGGCTGTCTGTTTAATCTTACATTTAAGCAATCAGCTGAAAATTAGAACCACACATGTACTCAAAAGTAAGGATATAACTTTTAATGAAATATTCATTTGTACGATATCAACCACAAGCATCGTGAATATTGATATATTTAATATTTTTATGAGGAACTACTTATTTTACAGAAGGGTATTGAGCTCTGGTTGAGCATTGGTAAAGAGGTCGTTTAACGTAGACGGCTACGCGCATGCGTCACGAAAAAATAAAATTTCTATATAACAAAACTATTTCATCAGTAAAAACATGTTACAAATGTTACCTACAAATTTGTATCAGTTATAAATGTTCATATATTGTTAAAAACGTTCGTTAGCTTAGTGTCTAATTTCCATTTGCATACTTAATTAGGCCCACTAATTAAAATGTTTAAACATTTCTTAATTAGGGCCTAATTAATTATGCAAATGGAAATTAGACAAAAGCTAACATACGTTTTTAGCTCTACAAGTGTACTACCCATGTACCAAGTTACATCATCATAGCTCATATCTCATTAGTCCACAAACTTTACTTTGCATATTTCATGCATACATATTTAGCCATAATTAAGACATATTACATGGCAACTGGAATTGGAAAAAATAAAGAAAATAAAAAGAAAGTTGTTGCGAAAGATGTTGGTATTATGCCTCTTTGACCTACCATATCTCAGCAACCGAATGTCCGACTGAAATAAAATTTTCAGGTCCAGAATTGTTAGACCAAGGGCTAGAACATATTAGATTAATGTTTTATACTTACAAGAGTAATGTTTTATACCTACAAGCCTATTTATCTCCAATGTGTATAATACCATGCATTTTGATCTCACTTCTATCATACATAACTTCCTTGAAGATAAATAACTATTCAAAAGGACTTTAAAATATCTATCCAATGATATTTGTATACAGTAGAACAATTTCATATGCGATAACTTCATTTCAATCGCAAATAACATATAAACATCTGGATTACCACAAAAGATGCGAGTTCAAAAATCATGATTAGTGTAGTTGCATTTCATTTTTTTTTCTCACTATGATCAATGTTATAATGCTATAGACATTTCCAAAATACAAGACAACAATTTTTACATTCTATACCCTAACTGGACACCATAATGTCCCTACACGTATATGGAATCATATGTTTCACTAATCAGCATCAACATATCATTACAAAGCCTTAAATAGCTTGATTTTATGTATACAAATACCATTATGACAATGACTTTAATATAAATAAAAACTAGTTGCCTCATTTTGAATATGTAGTTGTACGATATTTTGGTTCATTAATACTATTTAATATGTAGATTACCTTTAATTTATTAGTAGTATTTAGTACATAAATTTAGCTTTTGTAATAGTCTACTTTTTAGTACTCATTCTTTAAGTTTATGTTTCCATCTGCTGTTTTGTATGCACACAACTCTTCATTACAAATTTCTTTCATTGTGCTCGCTTTTATATGCCAACAGTGCCACCACCGTCCATCGCAATTGTACTAAAACAATCATGTAAATAAAACATATTCTCTATTTTAATATGTAATGTAATACATATTTTTGTATTACTTGACTGTAATAAAACTGACATAATAAAATATTGCCGTTTCGCAGTTTCTTTGTAGTTGTAAGGATACATTTTCCTGTGTGGAAAGCACACAAATTCATTGAAAGACTAATAATATCGTTTGGACATTAAAAGAATATGAATTGTTAAACAATTCATATTCTTTTACTTCACTATTAATCAACCTCAACACGTACACCTATAATCTGTATCACCACCTACTACATCCCAACAAATAGTTGCAGATCGATTACCCAATATTTATTACATTCTTTATTTCCACTAAACCTTTCGAAACGATGAAACAATGGTTTCAATGTTTATCTTAAGCTTTATAACAACATGCTTCAGGACCATTTTTGGACCATTTTAGTTAGTAAACTAGACATTTTTGCGCGTTTCGAGCGAATTGGTTTCATTTTTTTTTATTCAAGCTTAAACAAAATGGCTTCATGAACGGTTTTTCAGAACCATTTTAGTGTTAAATAACCAGTTTTTGCACAAATTATTCTCAATGTTATATTATTCAAGCTTAACAAGATTGCTTCAGGCACATTTTCAGGACCATTTCAGTGTAAAAATAACAAATCTTTGCGCGCTACGCGCGAATTAGTTGGAATGTTTTATTATTCAAGCTTAACAAGATGGTTTCAGGAACGTTTTTCTAAACCTTTATTTTTACAATAGCCAATTTTTTCGCGCTCCGCGGAATTATTTTTTACTTTGTATTATTCAATTTCAACAAGATGGCTTCATAAACGTTTTCTGAACCTTTTTAGTGTTAAAATATACATTTTTTGCGCGTTATGCGCGCAATAGTTTCACTGTTTATTTATTATTCATGCTTAACTTAAACCTTTATTTTTACAATAGCAAAATTTTGCACGCTACGCGCCTATTTTTTATACTACTTTGTTATTCAATTGGAACAAGATGGCTTCTGAAACATTTTCTGGAACTTTTTAGTGTTATAATATAGACGTTTTTGGCGCGCTACGCGCAAATTAGTTTCACTGTATGAAAAACTCAAGCTTACCAACATGGCTTCAGGAACGGTTTGATAATCCTTTCTTTTTACAATAGCCAATATTTTCGCGCTACGCGCAAATCCTTTTTAATTTAATCACAATTTCAAACCCTTACGCCGTGTTGTTTGCTTTTTCAAAATTGAAGGGGAAAATGTTGAATGATATTGATAATAAGCCAATGAAGTTAAGGCTTTTCAATAAAATATTGGTCAAAATTACACACCAAATCGCACCAAATGGGTTCGAAAATTCAAACAAAACAAAAAATCCCAGGGGGGCACATCCCCCCTCAGACTCCCCCTGGTGCGAACAAATGAAATTTATTTTCAAGTCCCCCGGGTAAAACAATCCTGCGCACGCCTATGAATATGTATTTGTTACTACCGGTAATTGGTTACCAGAAGCTGTTGCTGAGCAGGCGAGTCACGTTTTTTTCTTTGTTACCTTATCGAATAATTATTGAGTAAGTTAAAAAAAAGGAAATATGTTTACAACAGAAAAAACTTTTTTGAGCCATATTTAAATTTTCACATGTGAGAGTAACACTTTTATGCTACATTTGATTAGATGAGTTTTTCACACTTCACTCTACTCTGTGCAGATCTGCATTAATTTTGAATTGGTCCTTGACAATGCTAGTTAGTTTGTACTAAATCATGAATGCATTGTAGCTTAAACCAATCGCATCATTGGTCTGACTAGAACAGACAGTGTTTCTAATCTATGAGCCTTGTACGTGCTTTATAATATTGGATCCATTAGCTTATTGGGCTACTTTGCCAAATATAGCCATTTTTTGGGCTACTTTAGGCCCACATTTTGCCAAATTTGTGTTGTAATGTCCAATACGTTGGCAAAAAGTTGGTATTGAGAAAAGGTATCTCTCAGGACTATTGTTTGCACATAGATTTTGTCAGTTTCAACTGATGAACACTGCTAGAATTCTGGTAGAAGCTTTGGTCAGGGCCTGCTTTGGTGGATACTTTCAAGGCCAAAGTAATAACTATATTCATTCAAAAACTACTGTATATTCATCAAAAGAGCTGTTGAGTTGTTGTTATTACGATCTTCTTCTGGAAAAGTGCAACTTTATGGACTAGTCGAGGTGGAAATGCTCTGCCGGTCTTGGACAATATAATATCTTGGACACACTGAAATGGGCTCCACTCAAAAGACAGACGCAAAAAGCCTGCCTTTACAAAATGATCAATGGTCAGATAGATATCAACCATGAGGACAACACTACACCCTGAGACTAATATACCTAAAGAGATAAGAAGCATGGTACTATACAGCTATTCATACACTGTGCACAGGGTCCGATGTGGATCGATATTGTTTAGTCAATCGCCAATCGATTATCATCATTCAGTTTAATTTGTAGCACAACCTCATTATTTGAGTGAGCGCGCTATTTGAATCCAGTATTATCCACACGTTTATTACACTTTTTAAATAACCTGAACGTACTTTAGCATGGGATGGCTACCGACATACAAAACATGATAGATTTCTAAAATGATACATTTATATCATTTTGACATTTCAGAAGAGATATGACAATTGAAACCTATTGGGTACATTCTTGAGCATAAACACAAGGTATCATGATAACAAAGTTCATGGTAATGTGTTTATATTTAACATGAATTGAGAAACAAATGTCATACTCTAATTCATAAACAAGTTCTTCAAAACATCACTTTTTTAGTTTAATTCATAATGAATCTAAATACAAACTATGACATTTGGTTATCACAATACATTGTTTATAATGTTCAAGAATGTACCCATTAGGCTTTAATTGGCATATCTCTTTGAAATGCCATAATTTTAGCGATATAAATGCATATTATTTCAGAAATATATAAAAGTCTGCGAGTCGGTCACCATCCCATACTAAAGTGCGTTCAGGAAATTAGAAAAGTGTCAATACATGTGTGGCTAACACTGGATTAAAATTAGCGCGCTACTACTCAAAGGATCAACTATAACAGTGTTGCATCGGACCATGGATCGCTGCACATGGCAGGTATCAATGGGCGCTTCTTATCTCTTTTTTAGGTATATTAGTCTCAGATTTTACGAAAAAAAGAAATGTCTTCAAAATATTTTGCGCTACAAAGCGAGATGTCAAAAAACAAATCTTGGGTCTATCAAATATCTATTTTACTGATCTTTTAATTACCTATATGGACACTAATTACGGGCAGAAACGTGCTTTGGTTCCCATCCCAGGGCCCGCTTGTATCTTGGTGTCCCTATAAAAAACTGTAATTATGTAAATCAATTCGTGTAGGGGCCGAGCTATATTTATGCCTGATGAATTGTAAAGTGTGTAGTTCTAAATAAACGCTAGTCAAGTTTATAGCATGCAGTGCAAATGGCGGATTATAATACACCCATCTCTGTTTTTTGCAGGTTACATTTAAATAAGTTAATTACATGCCCAGGCCACTCTCTCTGTTGAAAGCTCTGTAACTTGGCGAGTGGGCTGCTTACAATGCCCCTATACATATTCTGCTTGTCGCAAAACCTTATCAACTGTTCCAACATGGCTGAAACTTCATCTACAGTTGAGAAAATTACCAAGAGTATCTTGCAGTGTGCTATCTGCCATGAGCAATACCAGGATCCCAGAGTGTTACCATGTCAACACGGATTCTGTAGGGAGTGTTTGGAAGAATGGGCTAAGAAGAGTAGAGTAAAAGGCAAGCTGGAGTGTCCATTCTGTAGAAAGGAGGTTTCTTTGCCAGAAGAAGGAGTGAAAGGACTTCCCGTGCACTTTCTATTTAGCAGCCCGTTTAGCAGTCTGAAGGATATTTGTGAAGAGAGTGAAAAGGTAGGTTTATGTAGATTGTCTAACACTTATGTTGTAGTGTGTGTGTATGTTAGGGGGGGCAGTGGCGTAGCTCAGGGCAAATGCCCCCCCCTGACGAAAAAACCCAATTTGGGCCCCCGCCCCCCACCCCCTAAAAAAAATAAGGGGGTGAGAAAAAAAGGAAATTGGAAAAAATTGAGAACAAAGACTGAGGCTATTAGCCAAATAGAAGGCAAAATTGTACATGTAGTACATTTACTGTGCGATTTCTTTTGACTGTGCGATTTTTTTTTGGACTCTGCGAAATTTGTTGACCTCAACCCCCCCCCCCCCCCCCCCCCCCCCCCCCCACTTACGTGAAATTCACGAGGTAAGTGACTAGAAAAAAAATTGGGGCAACCTTTTACGAAAATTTTAGAAATCTTGCCCCACCTGAAAAAAATCCTAGCTATGCCAACTGGGGGGGGGGGGTGTGTCATGGTACAGGAAAATGTGACGCACCTCAGTACTCGGAGTGACGCACCATTCCCGGGGGTCGTATAGTGCATCATAAAACTAACATGTGCATAAATTAGACAATTAACCGATGAACCAATAAATCATCCAACCAACCAAACTCCAACCAATTGAAACTTTAACCACCCATCCTACCAAAAGGCTAATCAGACATCCAGCCAATTTAAAAAATCAATCAACTAAGGCTAAATTAAAAAAATCATTTGTCTCAAAGCTCCCGCGCGCATTAGTTTATTGTTGCACATTAGAAAAACAAAAATCTTAATTTTTTAAAATAAAAAAATCCCACAAAATCCCAAAATTTCACCGATTTTCAGATTTTCATTGATCACATCATTTTAAATACAAAAAGTCACTTTTACAAGGATTTCAATATTTTATATTTAAAAAAAAAATAGAAAAAAACTTAAAAAAAAAAGTATTCCGCATTAGGTTTGAAAAACTGAAGAGCTTTGAGACAAAAGATTTTTAAAAATTTAGCCTAATAACCAATCAACCAACCAAGCAACATTTGCCAAAACTTAACCGATCGTTTGACCAATCATTCAACCGACCAACCAACAATCCAACGAAACACTAACCAAACATCCTGTACTCAATAAACAAAGCAGCCAGATAACCAACTAACCAACCAAAACATTAACGATCTACCGACCAATCATTCAACAACAAACTAACCAATACCGGTGGTGTCAGTCAACATTGACTTTGTACGCATGATCATTCCAAAAATTGCGGAAAAGGGTGGTTTTCCATACCATGTCCGCGATTCCCAAAAATAAGGGGTGTTTTTGAAACTATGTCCCGATTCCCAAAAATAAGGATCTTATATGGAAGCTATGTCTGCAAAGAAGAAATAAAATTAGAATGAGTATTGCGTCATATCAAAGTGTCCCGGGAATAGGAAAATGGTGTATTTTGAACCAGGTGTGTCCTCATTATTAGGCAAAAAGGGGACTATTTAGAAAGTGTCCTTGATATGGTGAAAAAAAGGGGGTTATTTTTTAGACAAATTGTCCACGTTTTTGTGCGAAAAAGGGTATCAAATTAGCCAAATTGTGCGCGAAACGCCGTCAATAGGGGGTCCCTTACCGAAGTGTTGTCAGGCCTGAATTAAGCCTGAAATTAGTTGTTAAAATAAGGCCTGAAATAATTAGCATTGCACTAATCAGAAAAAAAACCGAAATATTTAAATTAGCTAAGCATGAAAGGTTAAATTCAGGCCTGAAATAATAGCCTGAAATATTAGCCTGAAATATCAGCCTGAAATATTAGCCTGATATATTAGCTTGAAATGTTAACCTGAAATTTTAGCCTGAATTTTAGCCCTGAAATATTAGCCTGAAATAATAGCCATAATTTCAGCTAGAAATATATCATGTGCTTTACACATGCAAACAGCATAGATGCCAGTTGCCAGTAATTTTCCGGTCTTTTGCCAATTGCCAGTGTCCGGTTTCTCTATGACTCTCTGTGATGCATCCCTGTAATGCACTTATCAATTGCAAGCCGAGGGACCCGGGACATGGCGGGGACCATGCAGGGACTGTACACAAATATGCACAAAAAAACGGTTCCCGGCTATGAGGGGGAGTGTACCGGGGACGTAACATACAAACTGTGCCCCCGCTAGCCGGGGCTTGTAGTGGGGACGTACGCTAAGGATACACAAAGCCAGGGATGCGATGCGCTTGACGGAATAAGCCTAGCACATAGGGAAACGGTGCCTATGTCTACTGGCATCATTTCAAGAAAATCAATAAGAAGATCATAATTATGTGTGGCAAGTTCGTCTGATTATGAATGACGTGGCAATTTGGTCCGATTATGAGTGACATGGCAATTTGGTCTGATTATGTGCGACATGGCAAAATGGTCTGATTATGTGTGACATGTCAAAATGGTCTGATTATGTGTGACATGGCAATCTGGTCCGAGTATGAGTGACGTGGCAATTCTGGCAAAATGATCTGATTATGTGTGACCAAATTGTCATGTCGCACATAATCAGACCAAATTGCCATGTCACTCATAATCGGACCAAATTGCCACGTCACTCGTAATCGGACCAAATTGCCATGTCACTTATAATCAGACGAACTTGCCACACACATAATTATGATCTGCTTATTGATTTTCTTGAAATGATGCCACACATAATTGATTGGTAGATTCCCATGTCTTGTGCACGAAAATCCACCAAGAAAATGTCTGTTATTTATGGACAAAACCAGCCATAGCCAGTGAGATTTAGTGCCACTTTTTTTTTCTGTATAAAAATTGGTAAATGGCACAATTTCTTATCGTTGCATTGTCTCAAATTATTTAAATCCATCGAATATTTTGGACATATTCTAGTATAAGCTAGGGGGGAACTTACATATTTTGATGGGTGTATAAAAAGCCAATATTGATCGGAAAAAGCCAATATTGATCGGAAATTAAGTGAATGGTTTTCAATAAAATATTGGTCAAAAGCATACACCAGATCGCACCTAATAAGTTTGAAAATTGAAATTTGTTCGACCTCTCGGGGTGGGGGGGGGGGGGGGGGGGGGGGGGGGGGGAGGGGGGAACACCACACACCCTCAGATTCCACCTGTTCGAGCTTTTAAACCGTCTATACTAAAAACAAGAATATATAAGTATATGCTCAACTTCTTTCGTGCATAGAAAAACAAAAACAAAATATTTATTGAAAATGAAGTGATTGCTTTTCAATACAATATTGGTCAAAAGTAGATCGCACCAGATCGCACCAAATGAGTTTGAAAAATTGAAAAAAAATTCTACTTCTGAGAGGGGCACAACCCCCCTCAGACTCCCCCCTGTTCCAGCTTTTAAATCATCTATACTAAAATCAAGAATCAGTATATGCTCAACTTCTTTCATGCATTGATAAAAAACTAAATATTTATTGAAAATGAAGTGATGGCTTTCCAATACAATATTGGTCAAAATTATATACACCAGATCGCACCAAATGAGTTTCAAAATTGAAACATTTTCTACTTTGGAGGGAGGGGGGGGGGGGGGCACATCCCCTCAGACTCCCCCTGTTCGAGCTTTTAAATCGTCTATACTAAAAACAAGAATATATAAGTATATGCTCAACTTCTTTCGTGCATTGATAAAAAAACTAAATATTTATTGAAAATGAAGTGATGGCTTTTCAATACAATATTGGTCAAAAGTATACACCAGATCACACCAAATGAGTTTCAAAATTGAAAAATGTTCTACTTCTGAGGGGGCACATCCCCTCTCAGACACCCGCCTGTCCAAGCATATCTCGGAGTGCAGTGCTGTGCACCGCCTGAATGGTACCAGCTCAATTTCATTTTGTTGGGTCCCCTTTTTATCCCCCTCATCACACCTAACAAGAAATTTCCGCCACTGCAGAAATACCCACCCATTTATCCCTTTCAAACTCAATTACCCTCCTGCTTATCCTCCTGCCCACCCACTCACTACAACCAACCAACCCATCCCACCCACTAACGCACACCTCCAATGAACCTATCATAGTTGATAGAAAATCCCATTTGTACATGTTATGGTTCTTCCATTAAAGTGTGCACTGATTGTTTAGTTGATTTTGTGATGTGCTTATTCATTACAGGTCAAAACCTGCAGTAACTGCAACAAGCCCGACAATCGCGCCAAATTGCACTGCTTCGATTGCAAGGATGACCTGTGCGATGACTGCCATATCATGCATAAGGGTCTCAAGATGACTTCACGTCACAGAGTTGTTACTATTGAAGCTATACTTTCTGGAAAAGTCAGTGATGAAGGAAGATACTGCAAAGTCCCATGACAAAGTCATCGTTGAGTTTTACTGTGAAACTGAGCAAAGACCTGTGTGCTACCACTGCATAAGCCTAAACGTCTGCGCCCATCACCACAAGAGAAGCAGTGTGACAGATGCAGCAAAGATAAAAACCTCCAGTGTTGAAAAGATGATCAAGGAATGTAAGGGAACTAAAAGAAAATATTGTGACGCAGTGAGGAATACCGAGCAGGTCTGTGAAGAATTAAGAAAATCAGCACGGTTGGCAAAGGGGACGCTTTCTGAGGTACGGAGAGAATACTTTCAACACGTGGATGATTTTTTCAACAAAACTGAAGCGGATATAGATGTAGATTAACTTAAAAGAATGAAGACATTAACTCTGGCAAAAGAGGATCTTGAAGGACATCTGAAAGACATCGAGGGAGCTTGCCAACGGGGTTCAAAGGTCATTCAATCTGGATCGGAGTATGAGATCACATCAAGCTACGCGTCCTTGTCAGAGTCTCTACACAATGTCAACCAATCGCAGCTGATACCCGCTGATGTATCGCTTGGTTATCTCCGATATATACCTGCTGCTTCTTTGGCCATTCCTGTCTTGGGTCATTTATCAAAAGATTATAAGTGGGCACAGACCACTCAATTCGGCACAGGTACTTTACTGAAAAAGCCATGGGGTATTGCTATTAATCAACATGGGGATATCGCAATCACAAGCGGTGATGATGGTGTTAAGGTATTCACAAGGACAGGACAGGTCAAGTACACCTTCAAAGACACTCCCACACAGGTGAAGGTGCTTGACATAGCTGTTACACCTGACAATAGATACATCATAGATGGTAATTATGAATTCCTGTGTTATGACAGTGAAGGCAATCAGTTGTCAAAGAATTCTACATATGATATGGATGGCAATCCATGTGATTCTTGGGGGTTGCTGTAGATGCAACAGGAAGAATCATAGCAGGACTAAACAACAACACCGTATCAATCCACCAGGCAGACGGGACTCTCATTAATAAGTTTGCAACACAATCTAAACCGCGTCGTCTTGCTGTTACCTCCAAAGGAGACCTTGTTGTACGCTTTGCAGATAACACCGTGAAACTAATGGACTACTCCGGTGGTAATGTCCGTGATATTCAGCCTCCTACTGATGTCACAAAGTGGGATCCTAACTATGTCTGCTGTAATCACATCCGTGGTGAGATATACATGGGAAATGGTGGTGATCCTAAAGCTGTGTATGGATTCACATCTGATGGAGAGTACCTTGGACTTATCACAGATGATGTTGAATTGCCAACAGGAATAGCTGTATCGGAAGACGGACATGAACTGTTTGTAGTAGATAGGAGTGCCAATCAAGTCAAAATATTTCAGTTGGAGTGAGCAAAGATCAAAACCTATAATTTAGCCGCACCTTCATTCTACAGTAAAACAATTGAGGACCCTAGTGCTAAAAGAGGGTTAAGTCACATTGAGAAAAATGGCAAAAACTGGGTTTCATTGTGTCCATGTGTGGACTTGACCCATTCGGGTTTGACCTCCCATGGATTCTTACACAGCTTTAATGCATGGCTTAACTTTAACATTTAAACATAGGGTGCAGAGATCCTCCTTGTAGCAGAAAACTGATACTAACTACAATTTCACAAGATTGTGACTTAACCCTCTTTTAGATCTAGGGTCCTCAATTGCCGTCCATAATTAGGTCATTGTGTTTTTGAATGGCTCAACATTTTCTGTCAGAAATTGATTGATGGATGCTGTGTGGCTGCAACGAGTCTCATTCTGGGACATGAAGGGCAGTCGCTCTCCCATCAAACGGCTACCCATGCTTGATTGCTCTGCTCGTCTTAACACAAAACTAGAGAGAATAATGTGTTTGAAAATGTCCAATTTTTTAACAAACTCATTGGAGAGAATTAACATCAAATATCGCTATCAAGTATCATTGTCATAGAACATTATACAAATATTTATTGCTCTTGAGGGATCTGGTGGAATCTATTGGGCCCCGAGGTGAACTGGAGACCGTAGGGTACTATTTTCCCGAGACCGAAGGTCGAGGGTAAATAGTACCCCACGGTCTCCAGTTCACCGAGGGGCCCAATAGATTCCACCAGATCCAGAATAAAGAGCAGAAAATATTTGTTTTATATCCTTCATCAATATATTTCTTGTTCATTCATTTGTGAAAAGTAGACTCTCAAGACTGAGCTAAGCCTTACTAGGCTAAGACTAAGCTTTGTAAATGTTAGCCTAGGCATAGGGCGTAGGCAACGAGAAATATAAAAAAGAATTGTACTCACCACCTGGCACTAATAGAGTAGCTGCAATATGTTTCAAAGTCAAAAGCTAACTGTTCAAAAGTTTCAAAAAGTTTCAACTCACGAACTGTTCAATTCAAATTTCATTCGGTTACGGGCACCGGCATAAAACTTGGAAAGCAATATGTCGAGTACGGCGTTTACCAATAAAGTGTATAATCGGCGTTGGTTTTTTTTGCAAAATTCGCGAAAAACTGACACCCCATACTTTATTTGTTTTTATATCCTTCATCAATATATTCCTGTTCATTAATTGGTTAAAAGTGTGTCACGTGATCAAAAATAGTCTCACCATTAGGCAAGAAAGACCAAAAATGCTATTGACGAGGGAGAGAGGTACTATTTGGAGAATGAAATAGTCTACTATTACCCTATGACCTCGATTTACGTGTCAAATTTCTCTTTATGTTTAATATTAGGACAGTTGACTTTAGGATTGACAAGCCTTAAAACGTAAACAAACAACAACAGTTTCAACAATGGCGGCTGCTGGTGAAACTCCACGGTTTCGGCGTGTAAATGAGGATCAATTGACAGCGCAGACAGCGAGAACACTATAAACAAATAAAATATGGGGTGTCAGTTTTTCGCGAATTTTGCAAGGAAACCAACGCCGATTACACTTTATTGGAAAATGCTGTAGGCCTACTCGACATGTTGCTTTTCAAGTTGTATGCCGGTGCCCGTAACTGAATGAAATTTGAATTGAAAAGTTCGTGAGTTGGAACTTTTTGAAACTTTTGAACAGTTAACTTTTGACGTTGAAACATATTGCAGCTAGGCCTACAGTACTAGTGCCAGGTAGTGAGTAAAATTCTTTTTTTATATTTCTCGTTGCCTATGCCCTATGCCTAGGCTAAAATGTACAAAGCTTAGTGTTAGCCTAGTAAGGCCTAGGCTTAGCTCAGTCTTGAGAGTCTACTTTAAACAAATTAATGAACAAGAAATATATTGATGAAGGATATAAAACAAATATTTTCTGCTCTTTATTCGGGATCTGGTGGAATCTATTGGGCCCCTCGGTGAACTGGAGACCGTGGGGTATTATTTTTCCTCGACCTTCGGTCTCGGGAAAATAGTACCCCACGATCTCCAGTTCACCTCGGGGCCCAATAGATTCCACCAGATCCCTCAAGAGCAGTAAATATTTGTATATTAGTGGTCTCGCTGTCTGCGCTGTCAATAAATTGAGTCAATTGATCCTCATTTACACGCCGAAACCGTGGAGTTTCACCAGCAGCCTCCATTGTTGAAACTGTTGTTGTCTGTTTACGTTTTAAGGCTTGTCAATCCTAAAGTCAACTGTCATAATATTAACATAAAGAGAACTTTGACACGTAAATCGAGGTCATAGGGTAATAGTAGACTATTTCATTCTCCAAATAGTACCTCTCTCCCTCGTCAATAGCATTTTTGGTCTTCTTGCCTAATGGTGAGACTATTTTTGATCATGTGACACACTTTTAACCAATTAATGAACAGGAATATATTGATGAAGGATATAATAATAAATATATAGCATGTATTTCTTAATGTTCTTTGCCAATGATGGCGATATTTGATGTAAATGCTCTCCGATGAGTCTTCAAAAATTTGATAATTTTCAAACACGATTTTCTCAAAATGCTGTTTTTTGGTGAAGTGGTGTTATGTCTGAACACATCGACGGTGTAAGGCGACAAAACCCTGACCTATTCTACTGCTGGACGGCCCTCTCAGGTCGGGTCGGTTGGTCAGGTTTTTTCTTCGGTTATCCCCTTTAAAATGACACACAAACAGAACAATAGAAGCATGTAGACTGATATTGGGTTCGATCATGATTTTAGGAATAATTTAGATACCTTTTTCGAACCATTGTGTTTGAGCTCCGTAGCTTTCGAGGTCATCACGACCCCTTCATTCAGCGTAGTGTTTACTTCCCTCCGTTTGTCACATGACCACCTTTTGGGCGAAACCGACCCTCAACTGAGACACCGGCTACGACCTACCCGCCATCTACGATGACCTGCTGTCATATGATCGCCCAAAAGGTGGTCATGTGACAAACGGAGGGAAGTAAACACTACGCTGAATGAAGGGGTCGTGATGACCTCGAAAGCTACGGAGCTCAAACACAATGGTTCGAAAAAGGTATCTAAATTATTCCTAAACAGAACAATGTTTGCAATTTTTGAGAAACAAGAAAGAAAGAATGTTCTCACAATTTTGGTCGGTATTCATTACACATGAAAATCTAGTTTCCTCATTTTTCAAAAACAGGCGTTTGTTGGGCCCGTGCAACAGGGTGTTTTTTAGTGGTCGCCTTAAGGTGACGAAAAAAAATCTGTTCTACAGGCCTGCCAGACCCATTTTTTTCTTCAAATTCAAAGTTTGTTGAAAATATTTCGAAAATGTTTAGAAATTTCGATTTTTGTTGTTGTTGAAAAAAACACCAAAGAACACCACCCTACCCGAGAGGTTAGTTGCTCTTAGAAACCAGATCATCTTTTATACTTCTATGCAGAACTATTGATAGTGGACCCTCCTCTACAAAGGTGTTGGCAGTTCACCCCCCCCCCCCCCCCCCTCCCCCAACATGTGTTGTGTGATTATTTGTAATAGTGTGGTGGTCATTTAATATTCATTTGTGTATTATATTGTGAACAAAGCATCATCAGTAACATGCATTAAACTGTGATCCCAAAATGTTGAATCAACAGTTTTAGGTTGGATGGGAATATTCACCTTGAAGTGAGACATAATTAATGGGGTATTGTTATGTTTTAAAACCAGATCCACATATAAGGCCCTTTACAATTGATTTTGAGTTTCCTGTTGCAGGTTTTAAAAAATGGACGAGGTGACTTTTTATCTTTTTTTTTTAAACTAATTATTTTGTGGTTGCAACCAATTTCAACCCTTTAATATCGAGGACTCTGCTTTTAATTATTTTTCAAGTATGATTAATTTAATACCCAAGTAATAATGCAACCATGTTCTATGTTTATACATTCATCATAGCTGTAAAGGATTAAAGTCAGAAAGTAGCAAATACAGTTTATGGAAAGTTATTTTAAAGGCGAAAATCCTAAATAAAAATAAAATAATTAAATATTTTGTAATTCTCAATTACGGACGCGGGCGGCAACTGGAAACTCAACATAAATTGTGAAGGGCCTAATCTGGGGTAATCTTTTTCGGTAATGATAAACGTAAAGGATTTTAAGTCAGAAAGTAGCAAATACAGTTTATGGAAAGTCATTTTAAAGGCGAAAATCTGAAATAAACTTTATTTTATTTTTTATTTTTTTAATTCTCAATTTCGGACGCGGACGGCAACAGGAAACTCAACATCAATTGTGAGGGGCCTAATCTGGGGTAATCTTTTTTCGGTAATGGTAAACACGCATGTGAAAGGGATATTGCTGTTAATATATGAAGAGGTATTTTGCAAAAGGGCCTACATCCACTTTGGCTCTTATTGAGAAAAAGTTAAAAAAACTGTTTCTAAATATTCCAGTTGAGCAATTGAAAAACTGAATGGATTATGAAAGAGGTACACTACATACTGATTTAAATTGAAATAAATTTTAAATGTGCTAGTTTTAAAAAAAATTAAAATCATGTTTACATTTTTTGAAAATTTGGATGTAGGCCCTTTTGCAACAAAACTCCATCTGTTTGTACATAAAGAAAAAATATCACACACAAAAAATCATTTATTTTAATTATTTAAAATAAATAAGTTTGATATTGAAATGTATAGTTCACAATCATATGTTTCAAGGAAATAAAGTCATTTTTTTCAAAAATACCTACATCTCATTGTAAACAGCCATTGAAGTTGTTGTTTTGTTGCAAAAGGGCCTGTATCCCGATTTAATTCTGGATACAGGCCCTTTTGCAACAAAACAACAATTTCAATGGCTGTTTACAATGAGATGTAGGTCTTTTTGAAGAGAAAAAAATGACTTTGTTTCCTTGAAACATATGATTTTTCCCTATACATTTCTATATCAAACTCATTTTTGGAAAAAATGCACCATAGCCCTTTTGCAACAAAGCTCTTCATATGTTGGTGATGCTTGATCACAATGTTGACAAGTTTATGATGATTATCATTCAGTTATCAAGAATCATTTTCATAAATATATGACTATTCTTTTTGTTTAAATATCTGCATTAATAGTAAAGCTAGCATGTAAGACTAATTTGGAAGGGTGAAAGGCACCATACCATCTCAAAATTTTACTTTATCACCTAGAGGAATTTATGTTCTGTTCCAACTTCCAATAGAATTCGTTGCTGTTCTGACATACCGGCACATCACGAAAAACAGCGTTTTGAGAAAATTGTGTTTGAACATTTTCCAATTTTCCAATTTTTAAAGACATAAAATGTCGCTATCATTGTCAAAGAACACTAATAGATATATACTTATGTTTGTTATGAGCATGTTACAACAACAAATTGCAATTATTAATTAGGAGTAATTATGTCATAAAGTCATGTGCCGGTATGTCAGAAAGAAGAAAAAACCCTTTATATTCGTCCTACAGTGATATGCCACTGATGTGCCCCTATGTCAGAACTGCAGTTACACGGTGGTCTATGGCAGAATATTGTGATGTGCCGGTATGTCAGAATACAAAATGAGGTTTTCATGCCGGTATTATGTTAAAACCCTGGCACATCACACTAATTATTGCGGTATCTCATTAATTAATTACCTTTTTGTCTCAATTTTTTTGGAGAATAAAGAGTTTCATTTGTAGATCATAAAATGCAACTTAACTCATTTTGCCCAAAATGGCACATATGCCGGTATGTCAGAACAGCGACGAATTATCTGATGTGTATTGAGTCATTTGCAGCACTATGCTATTGGTGCAATTCATAACTACAGGGTGTCTCAATAATATTGATACCTTTTAAAACCTTTGTATTGCCGATAAAATAATCTATAGACAAACTGAAAGCAAACTTGGATAGAGAACACTTGGAGAATTATTTTGATACAAACATTGTTTCCTTTTCTGAGGTCCCTTTTTTATGCAACACAAGCTGAAAGGTTTTGTCACAGCTCATAATACAGGACATCGGGTGTACGTAGCTTTAAACATGTGATGTGACAGCCCAAAGAAAAGACTTTGATAAAAGGTTTCCTTTTGGGGCTATTTAATTTGATGCAGAATTGTAAAGAACACTTTTAAAGTGGAGAGATGTAAAGTGGAGAGATGTAGAGAGGTGGTTAAAAACACCCCTCCTATATCTCTCCCTCTTTCTATTCCTTTAATGCACTACACAAGTGCATAAATATACATTATATACATATAAATATACATTATGAAAGTGCTGTTTTACATTTCAGAAAACTTCTGTACTATGTAAACAATTGCAAGATTGATATCAAAATAATCCAACAAGTCTTCTATCCAAATATATTTTCAGTTGTATACTGTAAATTGTTTAAAGTTTATTCTACTGTGGATAAAAAAACTTTATTGACACTTTTGGGACACCATATGTAAATAAAACATTTGTACTATCAACAGGAGCAATGCTGCCATCAGACGGGGCTGAATGAAATCTAAATAACACATTTGATGTAATCACAGTTATGGGTTTGCATGAAGAGAATAGGCCAAGATTCTTTTTTGTTTTCTATTCTTCCAACTAGTAAACTTACATTATGCCCTAAAAGGGGCATTATGCCTTTAAAGTGGCATTATGCCTTTAAAGGGGCATTATGCCTTTAAAGGGGCATTGAGAGATATGTATGGGAGTGCGCCCTGAATTATCCTGGAAATCAGTTTTTTTGCATCAAAGTAATACTTAGGCATATATACACAAAGAATTAAGTTAAGCACCCCCCCCGTTTTTTTACAACCTCGCACATTACAAGTTTGTTGTCGTCAAAACAGTGTAGTATACCCATGATATTGCTATATTTTCTGGAGAAGTGATATTATGGTCACATAAAAACATAACAATCATGCCGTTTTCAATATTTTATTCTGAATAATTTAAGGTGACATTTTTTGGGAATTTTAGGCATATTTTCACCTCAATTTAAGTATGGAGCTATAGGTCCATCACGGACAGTGTGGATGACGTTTATGTTTTCTAACGTACAGTCATTGTTCTGAGAAGACCTCTAGCGATCTTTGCGTCAATAACGTGTGTAGGACCCACGTGATCGGATCACTGACTCAACCCTACGTCTCATAGACCCTGTAAGCCGTCGTATGCGTTGCTGTGGCAGGTTGTTCCATTCCCGATGTAATGCACGTTCCAATTCATCCAGATTGGCCAATAGCCAATCTGGATGAATTGGAACGTGCATTACATCGGGAATGGAACAACCTGCCACAGCAACGCATACGACGGCTTACAGGGTCTATGAGACGTAGGGTTGAGTCAGTGATCCGATCACGTGGGTCCTACACACGTTATTGACGCAAAGATCGCTAGAGGTCTTCTCAGAACAATGACTGTACGTTAGAAAACATAAACGTCATCCACACTGTCCGTGATGGACCTATAGCTCCATACTTAAATTGAGGTGAAAATATGCCTAAAATTCCCAAAAAATGTCACCTTAAATTATTCAGAATAAAATATTGAAAACGGCATGATTGTTATGTTTTTATGTGACCATAATATCACTTCTCCAGAAAATATAGCAATATCATGGGTATACTACACTGTTTTGACGACAACAAACTTGTAATGTGCGAGGTTGTAAAAAAACGGGGGGGGGGGTGCTTAACTTAATTCTTTGTGTATACTAACTACCATCTGAAACAGTTTACCAACATTCGCCGTTCATCATATAAAATTTCATGATTTTCTTAGTTTCGATATGATGATATCGAAACTCAGGTGCTATTTTCGGAAGTTATGCATCGTTTTAATCACAAATTTTAGCTGCAAATCTCAACCCGGAAGTGCCGTTATTTGCTTATTTTGACATGAAGGCGATGTCGGAATTGTATGACATTTTGGATTTGGGCTATGTTGATGATTATCTTTAAATTATTTGCTCATTTAGTATATCGATATATCTCTCAATGCCCCTTTAATTTTACAATCAATATTTTCAACTAGTCATATTAAATGATTTGCATCAATGAATTGTAATGATCATGAAACAAATAAGTACATTATGAATATTAAGAACCTACTTCATATTCATTTGTAATTCTTATTTGATATCAAGTTTGTCAATGTCAAAGAGTAATCTGATGAAATGTCTTTGCGATGATATCAATTAAGAATAAATAATATGAATTCTGGCCAGTTTGTCCGAGTCTATATATTATTTAATAAATAATATGAATAGGTACTTAGTCATAATAAAGTACATAATGTATATTCATACCGTACGTAATGAATATTCATGAGATACTTAATGAATATACATGAGGTGCGTGATGGATATTTTTAAGGTACAAATTGAATATTCATGAGGTACATAATGAATATTCATGAGGTACATAATGAATATTCATGAGGTATGTATTGAATATTCATGAGGTATGTATTGAATATTCATGAGGTACGTATTGAATATTCATGAGGTACCGTAAAATGGGGTGAATAGCGACAAAAATGGGAAGTTTTTTAAATGTCACCCGGCCAGTTTGTGTACCGTAGTACCGTTCACCCCGTTTTGATGTACGTATTGAATATTCCTGAGGTACGTAATGAATTTTCCTGCGGTACGTAATGAATATTCCTGAGGTACGTTTTGAATATTCATGAGGTACGTTATGAATATTCATAAGGTACAGGTACGTATCGAATATTCATGAGGTACGTATCAAATATTCATGAGGTACGTAAGGAATATTCATGAGGTACGCACAACAATGAGAATCCAGTACAGAAAAAATATGGACACTCCTGGCATAGAGCCTCATTGTTGTTTTATAAAATAACACAAATGTTGGTATATGCCAATTTGTGCACAGCCTCGATTCAGAAAGAAAGTGTATACTTGACATCCAATGAATAAGATTTTTGCCAAAATTTACAAATTATTTGTGTACCTGTTTAAGTGTAAAATTAAAATTAAATTGGAGGATTGAATATTTTATATATCTAACACAATAAAGGATAGAGTTCACAATGAGTTTTAACAGACAACTTCAGCATAAGTAATTATTACTTGATACTCTATGAAATGATATCACTCACAGCAAAGCCAGTCAGATTTGTGGTTTGAGAACTGACTTTCTTTTACTTTTGCATGATAACAGCCTCCCAACCCTCTACTGCTGCTAAAAATACCGATCTACTCATTACATGTCATCAGACACAAGCAGGCGAGATGTGCCGATCGAGAACCGCCTTGTTTGATATGTTGTAGAGAGATGCTCTATTGACTTTTGAGGACAAAATAGTAATGATTTTGGCATTCAGATTGAGACCCCGACCCCATATTCCCAAGCCTGTGGCTGAGCTCTGAAACAAGTAATTGCTATAAAGTTGATATCACTTGTCCTCAGATGTCAATAGAGCATCTCTCTACAATGCAGCAAAAATATTGTTTAACAGTTTTAACAACAACATTCTTCAAGTACCCAGCTTAAACAAGTTTAGCGTATTATTTTAAGATCAGTGTGAGTAGAGTACTTGAACAACAGCAGTTGTTTAAAAGTTTTAAACAGTGTTTGACACTGCATAACACTTCATTGACCAGATGACCGAGTTCTTTTGGGGATGAAAAAGTGGTGAATTTTGAATGAGCCCCTCCCACATTCAAGTGGTGAATTTTGAATGAGCCCCTCCCACATTCAAGTGGTGAATTTTGAATGAGCCCCTCCCACATTCATAAGCAGGTGGCTAAGCACTGACACAAGTGATTGCTACAAATAACAAATAAGCTCAGACTATAAGCAAAATATTTTTCATAAAATTATTTTATTGCACATAACTTACTATAATAAAAATATCACATGTACATTCAACATTTAAACATGATCAATTGCAATTTTGGGTTTAGGGTACAACCTAAACCCAAAATTCCCTTTGGAACAACAAATATTTATTTCCATACTTTTTAACAGCACATGAATAGATAAATGTCATTAATAGCTCGGTAAACTGCCCAGGGAAGACATACACATTACGACATTCAAGTGATTGTTTCTGGATGTGCCTTAACCCCCTGAGAACTACCGGCCGATTGGTCAGAAAGATAGATACTTCATTTATTGCGCCAATCAGAGACAGTGTTAGAATAGTTGTATCCCTCAAAGATTGGAGTGAAATATTTTACAAGCTGCATTTTATTTGGCTATTCAAATGAGTAAAAATATCTTGCAATACACCGATCAGAACCACTGTAAGATAGGCCGGTAGTGCCCAGGGGTTGTTTATTAGAAGAGTTGAGATGCAAAACCCACTATATCCATTTGACCAATTTGAGGTCTTAGCAATGACAGGTTTTCAAATAGGGGCTAGTAGTACCAACATATCTCAGTCAAATTTATCATAAAGTGCTCAACAAAACTTTTGATTGGTTTTTTACCAAACAGGCTAGATAGACATTTAGATGAATCTTTTAGACACATTTTGATACCAAACATAACACCTAGCAACAAAGATAAACCATGATTAGCGCCATTTAAAGAAAATTAGTCACTTTTCAAAAGTCATATTCAATTACTACACGGGAGGAAAATGGGTGTGTGAGAGGTTCACCCCGTGTGTGACACTGTATTAACCAGGATTGACCGGAGGGCAATCGATCGCACTGTGCAGCCGTGTACACTACCTGCGCTGGGCATACACTTAGTGAGTGGGATATTTGATTCCGAACAGAAAGGGCATTATGTGCTTGTTAACAATTGGTGTTTTCTTCCGCGTAGTGTATTGAAAATGTGACTTTTGAAAAGTGACTAATTTTCTATAAATGGTGCTAATTATGGTTTATCTTTGTTGTTAGGTGTTGTGTTTGGTATCAAAATGTGCCTAAAAAATTCATCCAAATGTCTATCTAGCCTGTTTGGTAAACAAATAATCGAAAGTTACTTTAAATGACCTTGTTATCCTAAAAGAGGAAAATCTGGATATTCCTAGAAACAAAATTGGTATTAAGAATATCCCCCAGGGGGCGAGTATTTTCATTTTGGTATCAAAAACTGGATTGAATCTATCATGGCAAACAGAGATTTACCAACTGAAAACATTTTGAAAATGCAGATCAACAACAACAACAAAAAAAAGTTTGTCTCAAAGCTTTCGAAGGCTTCAAAATCGGGTGGCGCACATGTTTTTCTTTCTTCCATTTTTTATTTTATTTTTACATTTTGTATTTGTGTGTCAATTTTTACTCTTACACTGACACTTTCTGAAATTTGTTTTCTATTTGAAATGAATATTGTGATGTAGTTGTGGAACGGAAGGACAATAAAGATAATAAAACAATGTTAAAACAATGTATAGTCATGTAAATGTTTGAGTAAAGGGTCATCTGCCGATATTTGTAATAAAAACTCGAGAACTGTTACTTTTTTTTACAATTTTCTGCATTTCAGACGCGGTATTTTCCGCATTTTAAAACCAATGCGTGCGCAAGCTTTGAGACGAACCTATTATTTTGTTTGGCCTTATAAAGAATAAAAAATAGGATATATTCAAATACTTCAAGAAAACCCTTAAATCCTCCCTTCTTTAACCCTTACAGCCCCAGATCCCATGAAATCCCATTTCCCAGCATCCTGGTTCCACCCGGCGCGGAGGTTTTTGTCTGAAATAACGGCCCCGGGCTATATAGCTGGGCGAATACACTCGCCCAGAACAGCCCCCCCGTGGCGCAGTTGGTAGAGTGTCCGCCCGCCAACCGAGAGGTCGTGGGTTCAAACCCCGGGGCGTGGCACCTCTTGTTGTGTGTGCTTTTTTCGCTTGAAAAAAATTTCGTTGGAAAATCCACCGGGTGGGTTAGGGTTATGGTGCAAAGGTGAAAATGACACTCCACTTGTCAAGTAGCAGCAGTGCACCACTTCCTTTCTAATAGGAGAGCATTGTTGGTGTAATTTTTACAGTAGATAGACATTCCTTTTCACCATAATTTGAAAGTTCTACAAATATTTGATGTAAAAAACGTTTACAATTGTTTTATCTAAATATCTATTCTATCCTATTATAAAATAAAATGAAAAACAACCTCTCAAAAATAGTACTTGGTAATTTGCATAATCAGTTTTTAGACAGTTCCACACACATTTAGGGGTGTTTATCTTTTACTTCCAGTTACCTAACATCAGAGGAAGGACTACAATCGTTTAAATGTCGTGTTAACAGACACTTTCTCTACAACTCTTCAGAGTATGTTGGCTAAGCTCTCTCGATGTATCAATGACCTCCAGATATTATTTTCGTCTTATTTTTTGATGTTATTCTCTATGTTTGGGTGTTTATCCTATTCCTGTCCCACGCCACTTTCATTGGCTTTTTTACTCGCCCAATTGTGTTTACTTGTATTTTTGATTATTTTCTGAGTTGCAGTGAACCAATTGATTGGCCCATCAGAGCTCTCTGTTGAGAGTTACCCGTTTGATTTGTAATCACTCAGTTCATTAATGTTGTTAATGTCTGTTGGGCTATTGTTCACATTTGCTCTTTATATACAAAAAAAAAGGGCCTGGGAAAAATGGGAAATTAGGGAATCTCATTCCGGGGAAATTTGAGTATTTGGAAATTGTGTTTGCTTCCCAGGAAATAAACATTTTTTCCAGCCCTGACTTATAACATCACAACTGGTAAACATTGACCTGTCCATTTTCTTTCCCAAGAATAACCCTCAGATCGTAAGGTCTTGTTCCTCCATTTACAGCAAATACCATAAATATGGACACCTGCACACATACAAATGCACAAAACATTGTATGTTTTCTGGCCCTTCATCATATATTGAAGTAAAACTGCCCAGTGGCTATGCATAGGAAGTGTTGCTTTATACATGGTGAGGGACAAGTGCACCGCCTTTTTTGTTTATAAATGTGTTTTAGGCCCTTGAACATGTTTAGAGCAGACTGCCCAAAGGTTATACATAGGAAGTAATACTTTATACATGCTGAAGGGCCAGCCAGACGGAACAGCGGCGATACAATATTCTACAATTATACAAGGAATACAATGTCCAACACACAATAAGTAGTTGCAAACTATAAATCATAAATTACAGTTCATATACAGTATAACATTTTACAGCCACCTCTGAAATTATTATATCATTTCTATACAAAATTTAGATATATAAATCTGACATGATTAAATTTGAATATTGATCCAAAACTTTGAACAACAGTTGTGGTGACACAATCAAGAACAATTATTCTGAAGTTGGGAGTTAACATTTCTTAGTTGTCCAGCTAACTTGATTCATGATTTCTGAAAAATTAGCAATACCTTAAATAAATATGTCAAACTTTCAGCAAATTTTGCTTTTGACCACATCATAAAATTAATAAGAACTTATAATGTACTTCACATATCGTGGCTGTTTTATCGAACCTCATCTTTCCATCTCGCCCTTCAACATGTATTAAGTAATACTTCATATGTATTACCTTTGGGCAGCCTGTTATAAACATGTTCAAGGGCCAAAATACACTGTCAAAAGTGCTCCTGCCCCTTAGCATGTATAAAGCAGCACTTACTTCCATAACCATTGAGCAGCTTTAATTTATACATGCTGAAGGGCCTGAAAACATTCAAGGTTTTGACAGAACAGTGATGATATACAATCTTGTATAATTTCAAATTGATAGCATATCACATGTTCAAATGGAGTTGTTATACCAATGCTGGCATGAATCTTATAAATATATATCCAGAAAAATATGAATTTAAAATATATTAACTGGCAAGATTGTTGCCATATAAAGGTGTGTGATTTACATACACAGCCATTTTCTTATGTTCAGTTTCATGGTTATTCATTTGCCAGTACCTGTGCAGGTACTGTACCTGTGCAGGTACTGTATGCCCAGTTAAGGTACCAATGAGGTACCACCAAAGTTGCTGCTTCAATTCTGTGCGACTACTTTGGGAACTGTACAGAGAGTTGGTTGTAATGCACAAGTGCAGAACCATACAGCTCCCATGCAGGGCGGGGCATAAGAAAACGGCTGTGTATTTGGAGCCACACCTACTGTAGCATAATACCCTATACTATTCACACACATCATGGACAATGAGGGCATCATTTCCCAATATAATATTGTGTTAAGTTTTAACAGTTTTTATTTTATCCAATTTTGCAGATGGATATTTTTTTACAAAATACAATGTAAACAACTTGAGAGATGCGAGATGTCACTTTAACACTTAAAAATACACTTTTGCGAGTTATTTTGCATATGCAACATATCAATACAAAGTCAGAGCAAGATTATTACAAAACATAACATATGCAAGGTGTTGTTGACTTCTGCATGTAAATAAAAGCTCAATTTTCATTTTGTACGGCAAAAATCCAATTTTGATGGTGACTGGTCACATTATTACAAGCTGTGATTTCAATTACACCCATGTTCATTTCCCCCAGTATTTATATCCCACAAACAAATGAGAAAGTCACTTCACCATGTACACACATACCATCAAAAATCATGTTGGGGTGAGTTCCCTATTATTTATTATAAAGGAAGTGCTGTGTATTGGAAATGCGACTTTTGAAAATGGGATATTTTCCTTTAAATGGTGCTAATCATGGTTTATCTTTGTTGTTAGGGGGAAAATTTGGTATCAAATTATGCCTAAAAGATTCATCTAAATGCCTATCTAGCCTGTTTGGACAGAAACAAATGGAAAGTTACTCAAATTGACATAAACAAAGTGGTATACTTTCTTTTGTTGAACCCTTTACTTAGTGGTATAAGTACAACCAATTTTATGTCCTAATAATCTACCCTTCATTTGTCTTTGAAGTTTGAGTACTATTGCGCTTTCGGCTATTGGTGAGTAGAGAAAACGGATCAAAACAAATTATAAATAACAGTCTTACACAATATAACCGAGGTGGTGATGACAAAATGAAAACATTCAGCTCTATTTTACGATGACCAGAACATTAAATAAATTACAGATATTCAATGAGGGCGAAGCCCGAATGTTGAATATTGAATTTATGTCTCCCCAACCCGGTGTAGTTTGAAGTGTAAACAATGACATATGGCCCAACCACCTCTAGATATGCAACGCAAATGACAAACCTAAAACAATCAAAACAATGACCAATGTTTTGATATGCTTGTAATGTGTTGATTTGCCTATTTGTTAACATTGTGGCTATTCCCAATAACACGTTCAGTTGTGAGTGGTATTTATTTTTAGCTATTTTTTTAGAAGAATACTGTACTGAAATGAGTGATAACGTTCAGATGGGTTCTGATATAAAAGGACATAAGCATTGTTTTGGGCATTTGCTTCATACATGTTACACACATTTATATGGCGGGGCGATATGGAAATATCCTCTCAAAGGATGATGAACTTACTAAGAAAATCCAGGAAAGAGTCCCGGTGAATACTTCCAAAGCAGCTATCAATGTTAGACCACAGATAGTCAAAACCTGGTTAGACAGGTCTTTTAGGGTTGCTACAATCATAATATTTTAGTTCAACTGAGTTCAACGGTAATTGTCAATGGTTCAAATTTCTTTCTTCTGTCACATCCGTTACATATTTTTTGCCTGGACAAACTATGCGTTGACCTTGACGTATATGTGGATTTCGACCAGCTACTTTAAACATCAACAAGTGGCATATCTATAAATATGTGTAAGTGGTTTCAACTTGGCGACACAGCTATGCGATGGCTGGGTGACATAAATCACCATATGATGTGAGTTTCAAAACAAATTCAATTGTGACCACCCAAACCCATCAAACACATGTGACAGGTATATAAACATACACGTATATAAGTCTGCAATCCATCAGTATTGGCAAGTTTATAAACATCTCAGTTCCCCTAAAGTTTAAAGTACATAATCAAGTTCTTGAATAAATTGGAAATTCATGGACATTTAAAATGGTTCCATTATAAAGAGGAAAATCTTTGTTAGAGTGGAAACTATTGTTACATTCTTGCATAGCAAGTTACAGCAATTCACAGTATAGGTAATATAATTTGGGAGCAAATATCACAATACCAATGCCATAGATCAATGTATGGACAATTGGTAAATAAAAAGGGCACTAATGATGAATATGTAATCATTGAACCGGTCCCTGTCGCATCTTTGGATTCGGATATAGAAACGCCAGAATCTGTTGTTGCTGTTAGTGATGATGAATTACATGTTGGTTGTAGCTTGTTGCCGGGAGGAAACGTGTAAATTAGATGCAGTGTTGGAGGAATTTTTGGATGTTTTTTTTTGATGTTTTCTTGAAACATCCGTATGATTTGGGAAGAGTGACGTCTGTTCAACATAAGAAAGATACAAACTACCATACGGTTTGTTTGCGCCCATATAGGATGCCGTATGTCAAACATGATAGATGAAACTTTGGATAAACTTCATGATTCTAGATATTTCTCTTCTCTAGATATGCAGTCTGGTTATCATCAAATTGCCATGCACCCAAACTCGAGACAGAAAACAGCTTTCATTACACATAATGGGCTGTATGAGTTCAACGTCTTACAGTTTGGATGGACCAATGCTCCAGTGGCGTACCGACCGGGGGGGCAAAGGGGGCAACTTGCCCCCCCCTGGCTCCAAATACCGGGTCGCTAAAATCGTAAGACCAGGTCGCTAAAATCTCATAAGGAAAAAAAATAATACCTAGACCGAAAAGACTAAGGTTTGGGCATTATTTGTTGATTTTTTTTTTTTTTTGTACTGCGAAATGTTTGCAACCGTGCGAAATTGTGGGACCGTGCGAAATTTTTGACTGTGCGCAATTTTTTGACCGTGCGAAATTTGTTGACACTACCCCCCCCCCCCACTTACGTGAAATTCACGAGGTGACTGACTAGGAAAAAATTTGGGGCAACCTTTTACGAAAATTTACTGTCGGGTCGACATACTCCTGCCCCCCTGGCTCACATGCCGCGGTACGCGCCTGCAATGCTCCTAGCGCATTTCAGCTTATGATGGACAATACTTTTGAGAGTGGATTCACACAGATGATTACAACTTTTATACATGTGTGGCCCCCCTACCCCCGGCCGGGGCTCAGAGTGAAGAAGAGTAAAGACGGCTAGGGTTAGTTACAAGTGTGAGAAGTGTACAAGAATATATGGTGGGAAGGCCAACTTAAAACTATAAAAAGACACTCAACTATTTTTTTTTGTGGTAGGGGTGTGTCACCCAGGTTCTCAACAACAAAAAAGTGAGGGGGGGGGGCTTCGGAACTGAACTGAGAGAATTTTATGACAACAATTTTTGAAAATTTGGGTTTAAGAACACACATTTTTCAAAAAAACTTAAAGAGCTGAGGCAGGCTCAAGGTTGAACTTTGCAGCTACCACCCAGCTATCTTTGAAGCAAGGTATGTTATCCAGGCTTGAATCTACAACTGACCCTCTATCCTTACAAAGACAGACAGCAGAGCATAATATGACCACAGAAGAGGAGAAGCATGTTATGAGACCTGCAAATAAACCAGCATTGGAAGATGCTATCTAGGCTTTGATGCCAGCACAAATAGTTGGACCAACCGGACAAAGCCAAAACGTCATAGATGGAGGGGTTGCTCTTTAACATAAGATTCCATGGCAACGTGGAACAACATAAGAAGACATCGTTAAGCGGTACACCAATAATGTCACCAGAAAGTATGGACATGCCATTGTTGATGTCTATCAGGAAGAGCTATCAACTAAAGATAGTGCTCATCAACGGAGGACAGGTAGCTGAGCTGGACCCCAGGTCCCCTGCTAGATGATCAGATTCATTAGCTGTAACTTGGGTTCATGAGTTGTCAATTGCTGGAAAACATGAGTTCTTGATTTGTAAACAAACTCCAGTGGTTGTATCGTGGAAAACCCAATATCTTTAATCTGAAATCTGAAACAATATGTGATCTTTTCAAATTTTAACATATATTTTTCTTTCTCTTATAATCACAATTCACTATTAGGAAAGATTTTCCTGGACTCATAACTCTCCTTGGACTGTATTTTCCATAAAAAAACCATCACAGATCTTTAGTAAATCATGATGGAAATCTGCTTCCAATTTGTTTCGATTTTCATCATAAAGCATTTCGTAAGGGGGGGGGGGGCAAGTTCTCCTTATAGGCCTATAACCATTTCCTGTGTAGCTTATACGCGTCATGTGTTACCAGAGAAAAGTGCGTGTTCAGTCGTGCGGTAAAAAAGGCTTACCCTGAACAGATATAAAATCTGTGTTGCGCCCTCATTTGTTGGACTTAATATTTTAAGTACCGCCCAGACCTATTGTTTTTTGGGGTGATTAAAATGATTTATAATTAGTGATTTATCGTTAAGTCAAAATAAGTACTTTAATCATGTTTTTAATAATCATCAGTAATCATTAGTAATTAGTCAAGATGAACGGTGCATCTTTTATCGGTGCATCCGTATCCACCTGTCTGTGTAACCGATAATTACAGGCGCATGCGATGCGGGATTCTGACTCGCGCAACATAAGCAAACGGCAACGCTGCAGCTGTGCGTTGTGTCTATGTCGCTAAGGCTGAGGTTGCCTGTCCCCAGGAAAAACAAACATTGAATCAGATCATCTGTAGCGCTTGTCGTGAACAGATGGTGATTTCGTTTGGAAATCTTTTCGTAGTTTATTCTATTATTTTTAACAGCGTTTAGTTTCCAGTGGACGGCCATTGATGCTCGTGTTGTATCCGGTACGATTGATACGTCTTTGGTAAGTAAATCCGAAAATACTTCTCGAGTGACATAGTCATGAAATCCAAAAAGGAAGACTTCTTGTCTAACAAAGTCAACAAGCAGCGATATAGTGGACCCCTGCCCAAAGTAAAGAAAGCCTGTACACCAAGTAGCATGGCAAGAAAACTTGTTAGGTTGTTCCACACTCCTGAAGTGCTCAATTTTTGTTTAAGGCAATGCATGGTTTCATTTCTTCATGTAATTATCATTTGCCAAATGTCACACTGATCTGGTCCAGCATTCTCCCCTGTCTATATTACAAAGGGGCAGATTTCCAAAAGAACAGGCTAAGCAGTATAATGAAGATACCGAACACCATGGAAGTCGCTGATAACATTATAGAAAACACTAAAACAGCTATCGAGCCATCACACACAGTCGTCAAAGCATGTTTGCAATTGTGGATATCAGCAAGGCACCTAATTGGTTGACAGCTAGTACAACAAAGAAGGCTCTGTTCTGCTTTCCCTGTCTTCTACTTGGAATTGGGGACAACGCGTGGACAAAAACTGGATACACAGACTTAATACATCTATCTATAGATGGCAATACGGCCCAAACTTTGCTAGCTTCAAGGAGAAGCCAAATACAACAAGAGAGTTAGGCTGGCCTCATTTTCATATAAATATTCACACAATAAATAACAATTGCTACCTTTCATCCAAAGAGTGCCTACAATGTTAGGGCTTAATTTGATAGAGACATAGGGATAGAGATAGAGGATGGGGTGGGATTGATAAATTTCTACAATCTAATAACTTTTCTCTAAGAGTCATTTACTATACGCGAGGGTCAAGAGACACCGCGGTATAGAACATTAATTAATTAATATGTCGGCCTTTAAGCTTCTTGCTATCGGTGGTGGATATTTTAGAGCTAATAAGGACCAAATTAGTGTATATACCTCATGCGAAGCAGTTGATAATCTAAGCGCAGCAGACGTCCACCTTGCAAGACTTATAGACCGGCTAACATATTTTTGCTTGGAGAGAAACAGAGAGAAACGATCAAGCCTTATTGGCAATCCATTAGACTATTGCAGCTTCATCCAATCCTTTTAGACACTGTATAGAACAGAAAATCAGAGACAGCCAGGAAAGATACGAAAATCAATCTGCAGTTCAATCAGTTCGGGCATAAATGAGACACAGTTGCTTGAATAACAATCCAGAATTCAAGCAACAAGCTATATGAAAATTGGGGCGAGGTGTATGAGAAAATTCTAGTGGGTTCCAAAGGTAGCACCGAATTGCCTCTCCAGCATCTGTTATGAGAAAGAACTCCACAAACCTAATGAAGGTATAAATAGTATGAAATTGAATTACTTTGCGAAAGAAGAACGCTGTGATAAAATAATAGTCCAACTGATGAATAGGGTCAAGATGGCGATTCCTGGATCTGTGGAGTAGCCCCGAAGAATAGAAACACTACGTCGACAACATCATTGGATCTGAAGGTGACACCACATTTAGTATATTAACATAGACTTCAATGGATGATCAAGTCACACGATATCGCTTTGTGAGGATTGCAAGGAATGCATTGGTACAACAAGATGCACAGACTGTGCAATCAACATTCCATACCTATGTCACAAATGTGATGTCAGACAGCATGACATGAATCCTTTTCACAGGTGTGAAATGTGGATGAATGGGTTCCATGAACCAATTGGCTACTCAGTGGATAGAGATAATGAAGGCAACTACGTCTTGAAGGCTTTAGGTAGGTTAACTAAAAAAAGCCACTTTATATGGGCACAATTAGTTCATACTGTTAATCAAATCAAGATGCAAAGACTGTGTATTTAATAACCTGTACCTATGTCATAAATGTAACATCAGACTGCATGACATGAATCCTTTTCACAGGCGTGAAATGTGGATGAATGGGTTCCATGAACCAATACCGAGTAGCTACTCAATGGATAGAGATAATGAAGGCAACTATGTGTAGGTTTAACTAAAAAAGCCACTTTATATGGGCACAATTAGTTCATACTGTTAATCAAATCAAGATGCAAAGACAGTGTATTTAATAACCTGTACCTATGTCATAAATGTGACATCAGACTGCATGCGATGAATCCTTTTCATAGGCTGGCGTGAAATGTGGATGAATGGGTTCCATGAACCAATACCGAGTGGCTATTCTGTGGATCTAACAGTGAAGGCAAATACATCTTAAAGGCTTTAAAATGTGTGTTCTTACTAGTTTCTAATGTGTTTGCAATTATGGATATCAGCTAAATGTAGGGGAGACTGCGGGTGGGGGTGAGTAGATGCATCAAGCATATACACAACTTCTAGTTTACATCCTCGGTGACTAATTTTTGCCAGTTTGGTTGGGGACGCTTCCAGACTAATTCCTTCCCCCTGCTCTAAGCATCAAGACAAGAGTATCCACAAAATGTGATTGATCAAATTAATGTTTTTGTTTTAACAGAAGAGAAGTACTGTTCAGGTAAAATTAGTGCAGCTATTTTAAAAACATCTTGAAGAAGCACTCTAAAGACTCCAAAAAGACATGAAGTGCTAATAAAGTATGGAATGTGTCAACGATTTCCAACAATATTTGAATGAACTAGAAAGTTTCTGGAGGCTGACTGAATGGAGAAATTTGGAGGAGATCAGCAGAATATAACTGAGTATGTTGTGATGGCTGTAATGTCAGCGCGATTGAAACCAATTTTCTTGGAGAACCGACTACAAAGTGAGAATGATTGTGAGGAAACTGTACATAGTAAGAGAGAAGAAATTCTAAAATGTATAGAATTCTACCTTGGACCGAGAACAGACTTGAAAGCCATCTTCTGAATTGTAACAAAATGAGGCAGATAGAAGATCTAATTCATCACATCAGAGAGCATGCTGGTTACAAAACATTGATAGATTGGCCAATTACGGAAGATGGTCTGAGCAGAGGATATAAAACTTTGTGTGAAAATGCGATGTTTGCACATATGCAAATCATTATAAATTATGCTTCCAGAGCATTGACATTGTATTTGTTTACCAATGACATTTGTCACAACAAAATCAAAGACAATGATGTAAAGGCAATGGTATGGCAATAAGGCCAAACTTTGCTAGCTTCAAGAAGCCAAATACAACAAGAGAGTAATAGGCTGGCCTCATTTTCAAATAAATATTCACACAATAAATAACAATTGCTACCTTTCATCCATAGAGTGCCTATAATGTTAGGGCTTAATTTGGTAGAGACATAGGGATAGAGGATGGGGTGGGATTGATACATTTCTACAATCTATTAACGTGTGTGTTGAAAGTCAGAGCAGACATCGACGATGTGCCCGATCAGTCAACGAGAGAAGACCTGAATAAATTATGCAAGCTTCAGAGGTACCTTGTAAAACTACTGTACCAACTAAAAACATCATACCTATGATAAAGTTGATTATCCCAGCTGATATTCCAGAATCACCTGTGCAAAAACCAACTAGTTCTAGCACAATAAAACAATGTAAAACGATCCAATCTGATCCGGAACTACATGTATCTGAACAAAAAACACCTGGTTGTGGCAAGAAGTCTGCAAAAATATCTGATCTCCCAAAACCGGTCTGTAGCACTTTTCAGATGAAAAAGTCTGTACCAAATCAGGCAACGAGAGATATGAAGTACAAAGTGATGGAACTAATGTTTGCCGTGACAATAGTTCCTGGGGTATGTCATTATGGAACAATTAGAACTCACACCTTTTGTACGAAATCAACTATAAAATTCAGTATCATTTGTAATTTCACAGATTTCCCAATTAATCAATTGATTTCTTTAGGATACCTTGTACAATTTGAAAGAACAATTCCAAGAAAGACAAGGTCAGAAAGGAAATCAACTATGCAGTTAGCCAGATCAGAAATATTTTATCACACCCTAGAGGTTGCAGCTATACCAGCAGATGACAGGTTGTGCCAGGGATGAATGGAGGTTGCATCAGCATGTTGTGGCGACTTAAAATTTGTTTTAGAACTTCAAACATAGCTTAAAATGTGAGCAATTACCTACTCTTTCAAAGAAATATGAAACGAGTCAATTTTGCCAAAATGTTACGACGTTTTTGCACTCGCCCTACAACATGTCTTTTGGAGGATGATTAAAATTGTCAGTACAACTGACCCATTGTTAGAATTCACCAACCATCACACAGCAATTGCATGATGTAACTGTTTTGAAACTAGATAAGTTGTTGACCCTGGTTGATGAGATCAGTAAAGGTAAACCAATCTTTATTTTGTGTTTCAGAAACAACTCATACAGGATCCCAAAGATCCATCAAAGTACAAGGACGTGTTGGTGAGCAAAAAGTGTCTACGGAAAATACTTATGGATGCACAGAAATGTACGGATAAACCCCAAATATTTCTTCTCAAGAGAACAATATCATTAGTGTTTGGGAAGAAAGAGCTGGCTCTATCCAGGGGCCTTGGACTCCGGGTAAATAAAGGTGAAACTGTTAAACCATATGCTCAAAATAAAGTTATCAGATTCACACTAAATAAAGATTCCAGGTACCATGTAAGTGTAGATTATTTTTAAGACTCTTAATTTTCTGAATATACACAACAGAGTTATTTCTTGGAAGAAAAGTTGAAAAATATTGATGAAAATATCTGACTTTGAGGCTTTCATATAATGGCTCTCATACAGAGAGCTATGCCTACATTTGTCTGTTACTAATTTTTAAATCATATTTTATCCTTAAGGACACCATACAGCGCTTCACAACCAAATGTGGATTTTCCCAGGTGGTCGGAGCTGTAGATGGGACTCACATTCCAATTAAAGCCTCAACAGACATGCCTGAAGATTACTTCAACCGGAAGCATTTTTATTCAGTGGTTCTGCAGGCAGTCGTTAACGCAGATGGACTGTTCCTTGATACTAATGTTGGCCGTCCAGGACGTGTACACGATGCCAGAGTATTTTCACTGTCATCATTGAGGCAAAAGATGGTAATCGAAACACTGTTCAATCCCAATCCCATCAGACGTATTGCTGGGCAGGATATTCCTCCACTAATTTTGGATGATCCCGCTTACCCCCTTACAATTGCTGCCCAACCTAATGAAGGGATATACAGGATACCAGCTGACAAAGACACTTCAACAACAGACTTTTGTCAGCCAGGTTCACTGTAGAACATGCCTTTGGGCGCTTTAAAAGGCCGATGGCGTATTCTTAACAAAAAAAATGACGGCATAATTCTGTTATACCCTACACACCTACATCGGTAGTATGCGTCGTTCTTAAAAATCATGCACTTTGAATACCTCTGTGAAGGGTATAACAGAATTATTCCAAAATGACTTGCACTTCAACTTCATGAGACCGCTTGTCCATGCATGTTGCACATTACACAATATATGTGGAAGTAATGGGGGATCCGTTCAGACAGGCTTGGTTGTTTGGTGTGAACAAAAATGTGCCAGTGAACAGCAACAGGCAGCATGCTGTTGGCTAGGCCTCACAGATAAGGGAAACGCTAAAAACATATTTGCGTACACACTGAAGATGTAGATACAAAGTTTTTCCACACATTTTACACAATTTTGTTAAGGACCAAATTAGTGTATATACCTCATGCACATGCGAAGCAGTTGATAATCGAAGTGCAGCAGACGTCCACCTTGCAAGACTCATAGATTGACTTTTCAACGGCGGACGAAGTCAGGAAAGCAGAGGTGGTGGTCCGTGGACAGACACTAAAAAAACGTTGGGTAACCGTTGCAGCCGTCTGTCGAACCGAGGAGGCGACACCTAAGAAAGAGAAAACTAGCCACCAGCCTTTGCTAGGACAATATCGGATCCCAAAAGTTGGAGAACAGAGTATGAGAGAGGAGATGAGAAGGCAATTGAACCGGCAAACATATTTTTGTGTGGAGAGAAACAGAGAGAAACGATCAAGCCAGCAAACCTCATCAATGTCCATCGGGGAAATGTACAAGAGGGGGCAAAACTGACCTTAGGGAGAAAACGTTTCGACCCGTGTGCCCGCCTCAACATATCATTTTTTAATTATGGGAAGGACAGGCAGCTGTCTGAAGGAGCGGTTGACCGGGGTGGACCGATGAAAGAGCTGTTCACACTGTGTCTACAGGCCATTAAGTCATCCAGGTGCTTCATTGGATCCAAACTCCTGATCAGAGATGCAACAGGTATGATATTATTATCATTATTTTGTTAAAACTTTTACGAGACTTTTATGCGCATTGGTAGTGGGGTATTGCTATGCAATCTAACAGTGCTAAATTTGAGATGGATGAGTCCACCGCAGGTTCAACCATTGGTCAACAACGACCTGTGCTACAGCAAGCAGAATCTCTGCAGTCTCCTTTAATACCATTTTGTTGTTTTTATGTTAGGTTTAAAACTAAAGTTTACCGTCTTATTATCATTGTTTCTATTACATTGTAGGGTAGTAATTGGGTTTGGCACCTATAGACCAACATGACAAGATACATGAATTTGGATTCAGAATTCATGGTTGTGTACAGTATAGATGGATTTTCTCGGTTTATTATTTGGCTGAGAGTATCATTGACAACAGTGCGCAGACAGTAGCTCGGTACTTTTACAACAGCATCTGTGAAAGAGGGTTTGGCATATATAGACCAACATGACAAGATACATGAATTTGGATTCAGAACTCATGGTTGTGTACAGTGTAGATGGATTTTCTCGGTTTATTATTTGGCTGAGAGTATCATTGACGACAGTGTGCAGACAGTAGCTCGGTACTTTTACAACAGCATCTGTGAAAGAGGGTTTGGCATTTATAGACCAACATGACAAGATACGTGAATTTGGATTCAGAACTCATGGTTGTGTACAGTGTAGATGGATTTTCTCGGTTTATTATTTGGCTGAGAGTATCATTGACAACAGTGCGCAGACAGTAGCTCGGTACTTTTACAACAGCAGTAAAAGAAATGGTATGGAATTAAGTAAGATTTCACTTACAGGCCTTCACGTTTGAGGCGTGCGAGTGCGATCGCACGCCATCGCACGCCTGCAATGGTTTCAAGAAGAGCGATTTATCGCACGCCTAAATTTTCACTGATTACTGTAGTGCACTTGAGCATAATCATGAAATTGAATGTTTTTCATACCAAAAGTTACTGTAACTCCCTGCACTAACTTGTGTTAATCTTGTTCTACGCTCTTTGATCTTGATTGAGACTTTATGCAGATTCCTATAGCTATTCGTTTGTCACGTGCTGTCTCCAGTTGATGTTGAACACTGTAGTGTTCTAAGCATCCGTCTAGCTGTTTACTAATCTTTGGTGACTGTCCATGCTTCACATCCGTACTACAAAAGCCCCTTTACAGTGTTAATTACAGTGTTGATTATTAATAATCAACACAATATTGTATACATTGATTTTATCATTCTGTTTCATTTTTGATTAACATTTTGATTTTCTCGTTTCACAGATACATCAATGTGATGGTTTCGGCCACATCTGATGGAGCTTCCGTAAACATGGGTGTCTACAATGGCCTGCTGACAAGATTCAAACGAGAGAGAACATGGCTAGTGTCAAAAATGTATTCCTTCATAAGGATACGCTAGCTGCCCACTTTAAAAGATGTGAGGTATCAGAACACAAGGACGATAGTTCTTCCATTGATCAGACAACTATGGAACGCCAGAGGCGACCATAAATCATCCAGTTTGTCACCCACACGATGAGTTTACCTCTCCGCAAGCTGTCGACTTGATAGACCTGATCGGCCCTAGTTTACCAATATTCCGGCGCATGGCGAGCGAGCGATAGATGCGGCAAACGTTTCGGTAAAATTGTTTCAATTTTTACAAAGTGAATAAGCTTTAAATAATGTAAATTTAAAATTAAGAAGTTTGTATTTGTTACGGTATTTATTATTCTATATAGCCACAGGGCCAAAAGAAACATGAATTAGAACTGGACCCGCAAGGTAGCCATGAGTTTACGGCTGTGGTGACAAAGGCTGGAGGTTTCAAGAAACCTCACCTTTTGAAAAACTTCGATAATTTTCACTGTTGCAATTCATGCAGGTCACTTATCAGGAGATGAAGATGGCGTCAGATAGTGCAAGCATGCAACAAAAACGGGACGCATCAACGCCTATTAAATCAACTAATAACAAGAGACTTCATTCTGACTTAAACCAATCTATATGCCAGATGCAAGGTATGCAAGATATGCAAGATATTGACAGTGATAATCCAGACTCACTCGAGGATATAAGTTCATATAAGTTCATGCCAAGTGTACCAGTGCATAATTCGGCAGCTAAGTCAAATTCTAGTACAAGAGCCAGCAAAACCAAAGATAAGGGTTAACAGGGTATGGACATTGATGAGGTTGTAGCAAATGTTCTTGATCCCTGTAATTGATAATATGGTAGGGGACGAATACCATTATCGTTTAGTATGCGATTTCTTTAACTCTCAAAGAAATAAATACCGGCAACCTCACTTTTGCAATGATACCAAACTGTTTGAACTTCTCAACTCAAATAACAAAATGGGGCTCATAGACCTATGTAAATATGTTAAAGTTATTTCTTCAAAATTTACCTCATAATATTTAGCATTTATATGTTATTATTTTCTTACTTTTTGTGTACTTTTTATATTTTATTAATTCTTTCCATTGTTTTAGTTGGTTTGAACACATGTATCATTATATTTCAAGATTTTCGATGTCTTTTGCACAATTGTGCCATCTATCTGTATCTTGTATGTTGATTATATCTCTCATACCCGGAAGGGGTCTACAGAGATCGAATAAAAGTTCAAAGGTCAAACTCTTGAACAGAATTGAGGAAGGTAAAGGCGGGAGATTAGTGCCATTACTAATCCACAACAGCTTTTAACAGCAATAGACTTGCTTTTGAGAAGGAGGAAGGCAGCAAGTGTGAAGCCACAAAGATAAGACATCGCATCTTCTACGAATATAGCTATGAAACATGACGCATTAAGTAATAAAACCAAACAAGCTCTCTATGACCACACTGGCCATAACAGTGCCATCAATAAACATGTCTACCAGCAAACAACCGTAATTACAGAGGTGCTACATGCTTTGTAATATATATCATACAAACATGTCATACACTTTTTGAATTTTATCTCCAAATATGGCAATATTACCATAGGATAGCTGTATAAAGTATATCGCAAAAAATGGAACCCGAAGTACCTCTTCATGAAGTTACAGACCATGGGTTATCTGAATGCTCTGATGTGGTTCAGAGGGGGTATTCGTTGTAACAACGATAGCTACATATCCACTGGAATGCGGGAATTGTCAGATATTATGCATGCATGCAACCATTCTAAATACCAAGTGATATACTTCTAACTGAGCGGGCCAATAGGTCTGTGGCACCTGCTCAAGTTCAACAATTCATGAAAAACATCCAGTCACTTTCTCAATCTGGTAACCCCAAAAAGGGAGAAGTAGTAGATTTGAAAAAATATGATTAAAGATTTCCTTATTTGAAGCAAATCACATTGTTTCGCAGTGGGAATCGCAGCTACCTCAAAATGACCTCTTTTAATACGTTAACATTCTTTGTGTTGCACCTGGATTCAATTGTGACGTGGAAATAACAAAAATTAAAAAGTATCTATAGCCCTATTTGACTGTTGTTCCAAAGTTTGAAATTCATTGTGCATCAACATCTGAGGTAGTCAAGATGCCACCAAAACGCGACTCCAAAGGGGTTTTCCACACCGAAAATTAGCCACATATTGGCTACTATAGATGACATCTGGAACCCGTGGACATTTTACCGCATGTTTGATCGAGATAGTTATAAGGTCCATACTATATTATAATAAATTTAGATTTACATTCGTAGAAGATAACATCATGGCTACATTTCGAAAAGGATTACTCATTATTTTGTGTCATAGTGATTTAGTTTCTATCATTGATCTATGTATATCAGTCAACGTCTTTAATATCAACATCAGTGCCTTCGAGGGTGGATGTTATTGTTGGTTCTTTGATGAACTACAGTATAATTTAATCAGTTCAATGGCAGTTGATTACCATGTATATTTACATAGCAGATAGACTTTACATCTGCAGTTTCGGGATGATATCGACCAATTTGGACGAGAGCTATGCTGGCAGCTGAACAGGTTAGCAAGAGATTCATTTTTATTTGTTATCAATGCACTTCACGGAAGGGCAATCGTTGTAACAACGATAATTACATATCCGCTGGAATGCAGGAATTGTCAGATATTATGCATGCACACAACCATTCTAAATACCAAGTGATACTTCTGACTGAGCGGGCCAATAGGTCTGTGGCACCTGCTCAAGTTCAACAATTCATGAAAAACATCCAGTCACTTTCTCAATCTGGTAACCCCTCAAAAGGGAGAAAGAGTCGATTTGAGAAAAAAATATGATTAAAGATTTTCTTATTTGAAGCAAATCACATTGTCTCTCAGTGGGAATCGCACCTGTCCACTATAAAAGGAGTGATAGGATTCTCAGTTGTGGCACTATTATGAGGGGTTGATCTTCCAATACATTTCCTGGTAGACTACATGCATGGGACTTGCTTAGGTTTTGTTAAGCGAATCCTTCATTGCTGGTTGACAGACACAGGCAAGAGCTATTGTATAAAGGCATGGGTGGAGGAGGTAGACAACCGCCTCGCTATGATAGCACCACCCACAGCAACGAGGAGATATCCACTCAAATTTAGTGATTTGGTGAAAACCAAAGCATCACAGTACAGAGACTTTGCGCTATGGACAACATGTTCTAAATGGCATTTTACCATACAAGTACTACATTCATTTTGCATTGTTTCAACATGCTTTATACATCCTGTGTCAGAGCAGAATTCCTCTCTCTGAATTGAGTGAAGCAGCGAGACTATTGGATACCTTTTATGAAAGAATTAATGAATACTATGGGCCAGCAGAGTGTACTTTAAATGTACACAATATAGGGGCACATATGGTCGATTGCGTTCGCATAGCTTGGCCGCTTTTCACCCACACTGCCTTTTGAGGAGGAGGAAGGCAGCAAGTGTGAGGGATGTGGCGCTTTTTGTTTGCTTTCAGCGCTACCAACACAAATAAGAATCTAAGGAAAGCGAAGGTCACCGTGGAAACATCTACAGAAGAGATCTGGGCCTGGGTTTGAATACGAATTGTCATGGTGCTTTGCAAACTAAGAAACGCTGTGGAATACTGGTCAACTAGACCTGGATTTCGGAATGAGCTAATAGCAAGAACAATGAGTAGATCCCGCTTTGAAATAATCTCTAGCCACCTTACTTGCAGTGATCCTGATGCTGATCCAATTCTCTTGCAAGGAGAAGCAAGACAAGTACATGTTTATTAGGATCATGAAATTTCCCCTTCAGAAAATGTATTGAAATTGTTTTTTCAACCTGCCTGACGACTATGGGTCTTGCGAGGAAATTATACTTCAATTGCAGATGGCCTAACAATATGGGGAAAATATCCGGCCTCCATTGCGGATCATGGGTGGCTATATGGTGCTTTTACCTTTCAAACTCAGTGGTCACACATACTTCAGAGCTCCAGACAAACTGGAGTTTTAAGCTGATATCCTCGTCTACCAAGGATACATTATATCATCTTAAAGAGATTTTCAACAGGAATCTACTGATCTCATCATTAACTTTTGTGAATTTGAGGAAATAATTGTCGTTTTATATGATTTTCTTCAAACTTTGTTCACTATATTGGACCTGTTGTGTACTTGCAATTATTAATGCAGTATTGATCCATCATCACCTCCTGCTTACATTGAATTACACACAAGGACAATGGACAATACAACAAATGAGACAGCATCCTTGATCAATACATCATCACAGAGCTTACCAAATGGGAGTATTTCAAAACAATTCTGGATTTAGCCAAGAAGAAATATTTAATGGAGATTTAAATAAAGTTGACCTGAAATCCCAGTCTGCAACCATCTATGTCAAACCTGATGCACATGCTTGTATAACAAATGAACTTGAACTCTTATATGGCAAGCCAAAAGACCATGGCAAATATGGGTTGATTTACAGAGGATATATCCTGAATAACTCATGTTTGGAATATGTCACCATGACATTATTATCCATCAACATGCACCCTATCAACCCAGGGAAAAGGATATCTAACATGGGTAGAGAACTTACTACCTGACATTATGAGTAACATAAACAAATCAAACATCTCATCTCCTGAATTGTCCCTGCTCAGTTATGATGATGATTTTCCTCATCTTTCATCTACACCCTCCAAAACACCGGCCAAGTCATCCACTTGAACTCTTATATGGCAAGCCAACTGACCATGGAAAAACATCTCATCTCCTGAAATGTCCCTGCTCAGTTATGATGATGATTTTCCTCATCTTTCATCTACACTCTCCAAGTCATCCACTACAATTACAACTCAAACTTCTGAAAAGGCAACATCAACATCATCAAGTCAGACAAGTGTGTCAGCAATGTGCTCGTCAACACAAACTAAAATCAGTGGTGATATTGAAACAAGGCTGCACCATGAAATCCAGAAACTAAACAACTCCAATAAGGACCTAAAAACTCAGCTCGCTGAATATCATGAGCTGCATGCATCATATGCTCAACTGTCTAGAGCATTTCAGGATCAATGTGACAGAATCGAAACTCTACAGGCCACACACTATACTAAAGCATGCAACTAAGGATGCACACTACACTAAAGCCAAGCAACTTAAGTTTGCACACTATATACTATAGAAACAGCTCATTAGCCAAGCTGTTTTGAAAAAGGGAATTGTGAATTTGGCAGGTGTACAAAGATTTCTTTCCCGATCAAAAAAAAAAATCTTTATAAAGCAGCTCACTGCCTGATGTATATGCCATTAATCATAGTTGTGATTGACCATTTGTACGTTATGAAAGAGGAAAAGGGCACAGACTATACAAAACTTCACACGATGCTGCTGCAGTTATACCAATGCAAAACAGATAAAGGCGCAACACAAAGGGAATCACTAAGGTCCCTTTGTCAACTTGCAATATGGCAAAGGGACATTAACCGCATCAGGGAAAAGTGCCAAATAAGCCAAGAATGACTACGGTTTTCAGAACTTAAAGACAAAAGCCAACCTAATGCCAAAAAAAGTTGTTTGATTGTCCATCTATTTTGCGTTGGTTTCAAAAGTATGGTAGGTCGGTCAGGAAAAGTTTTTTCTTTCTTTTTTTCTTTCTCCCTTGCCCTTTTTTCAGGTAGGCCTACCAAAAGTAAAATGAGATGTACTTGTTGTGGTAATCCAAAACGTGGAGAAAAACCTGTAATATTTTGACAGAATGGCTTATCCTGAGGTAGATGACAAAACAGGCGTATATAAGCATGGAGTGTTTGAGTGGAAGTTAAATTTCAAATGGGACTGTGGTGCAGCTTTGTGTCATTAAAACAAGAGGAGATTGTCTTCCAAGCGATACAAAGGCATCGCAAAAGTTGTATGCAAAAGAGCAAGGAAAGGTTTTTTCACTCAAATATAACCCAGATGCCCACTGGAACACTGCGTTTTACAGAAACCTGGATCATCTGCAGATGTGCTATGGAAATGATAAACACATTATAAATAGAGACGATCAAGCAGGATTCCGATTTGACACAACCTTTACCCACAACCAAAGACACACCATAATGCTACAATCAAACCCGACTGTTACAACTGTTACACTGATTTTGTCAATTCCTATTCCAGTGAGCTATAAACAACATCCTATCTCCTGATGGAAACTGACACAACACCGCCTCCCTGCATAGCATTTTTGTTTAAACCCCATTACATATTTCAGATCTTCGGAAGTATTTTACATCTAGTTGCTGAGATCATGGTCTATCCAATTTCCGATACTCAACTCGAGCGGGGGCATTCATGTGCCATTGGCAGGATTTATACAGATTCCAGGGCAAGTCTGACGACAAAAACATCAACGATTTGATCTGCATCTGATCAAATATAACCCAGATGCCCACTGGAACACTGCGTTTTACAGAAACCTGGATCATCTGCAGATGTGCTATGGCAATGATAAACACATTTATAAACTGACACAACACCCCCCCTTCCTGCATAGCAATGGTTAAACCCCATTTCATATTTCAGAAGAAAAAAACCCCTGCCCAGCATGCTGAAGATACCAACATGTTGACAAAATCTGAATTTGTTGTCCTTGGAAAAACTAATCGAGTGTGTGCGGGTTGATGGAGCAAGTGATGAAGCGCACACAAATATGAGAAATGGTGAAGATTTTGCAACAGCATGCGATGGTACGATGTCCAATTATGATGAGCCAAACAATGCAGTTGCAAACACAACTGCATCTGCAGGCAATAGGTGAGAGATATGATATTTCTGTAAATGTCAATGGGGCAGATGGCTTGGCCAATGGAGCCAGTGGTGTGCTGCAAAAAGCTTCACTCACCAAAGCAAATAATACTAGCACAGGACTTGTGTGGGGTCCACTTTGACAACCCTCAGGTAGGACAGCTAGCTCGACAGAGCAACAAGCACAAGTACAGGCAACAGGGTATTCATAAATACTGAACCCCAATCTGCTTGCTTTATTCTTTGAAAATTTGCATTTTCATATAAATTAAAATGTGGCGATTCTTCACCATTTCGTCAGCATAAATGAACAAGAAGAAGGTATCGAAACGTACTTTTGCAGCAGAAACAAAGGGAAGGCATCTGTACCCCCCACCTGGTCATAAAGTTGCATCATTCCCGCAACTATAAACATCAAGGATGTACCGACTCCTGCCCTAAACCGAACACGTGGCCGTCGCTAAAGGGCTAGGCCAACTGCAGTTGTTAGGCCAAGAGAAGATGAAGTTAAAGAGAGTGCGGAAGATGAAGATGGAGTAAAAGTTAGAGTTTTAACTCTTGGGGGAGCTCTAAGAAAATCAAGCAAGTTGTGGTGCGAATCGAGCAGACCCGTTGAAAGCCACTTTACAATTTATGAACACGATGTAATTGCTAATGATGTTTCATCTCTCATCAACCTAACTGGTAAGCTTTATATTACAAGCCTTAACACCCCGTTTCATATTTTGTACAACAAAAGTATAAACTTTCCAGAAAAGAACTTGCGTTACTCCGTGTTTCATGCCCAAAAATCAAAAACTATTCCAACTGGAGTACAAGAGAGTTAGGGGGAAAGTGACTTTTGATGTTACTAAATATGCAGCACCGGGACAACTTGCTTCAAGTAGGAGTAATAGTATACCAACAGAGCAAAGAGGATCTATTCCAGAAGATAACAATGTCAGAATAAAAGAACAATAACACAAGCACTTAAATCAAACTTAATTTATTTCATAATACCACATCTGATACTTTCATTTTTTTATATTGAAAACAAAATGAAGGAGGAAAATGTGCTAACACAGTATATACCAGTTTTCACGACGCGGTACGAGATGATTATGATCTATTGAAGACAGAATTGTGTAATGTGTTCAATAATGATATAGCTTTGAGTAAATTTAGGGAAGCTTTGACAGCGCGTACCTGTGCGCCTAATCGAAATGTGAAAGTTTATTTGGCAGAATTGCACCAATCTAGTAAGGCAGGCGTTTCCAACCTATGACGTCCAACAAGACGATGAAATATTGCGTAGCCTCATAGCGGGTTTAGATGCTTTTCTGCTTGGGGTCGTGTACGTAAATTAGGGGTAGACGCAATTCACGGGGTGGTTGAAATTGTGAAAAATATGGAACGGGCCCAAATTGACTACTAAAAAGCGGGTACGCTCCACAGCCCTTTGCGTAATTCAGCGCACCCACCACTGTGCAGAACGCACATCCTTTCCTCACAAAGGATATCATGTTAGTTCAAATATCATTTAATTAAGCTTTATAGGCCTATTGTTTACTCACTTCGTGGGATTGTGACGTTTAAAGTGCTAGACATCACATTGTCTATCTGTTCCCAACCCGAATGTCGCATAGGCTTACTAATATAAAAAGGCACCCAGAGTTAATCTTTCAAACTGATCTCCAATAAGAGTAACAAAATCATATACTATATCGAGCTCAGCAACAATGGCTATGATGATGGCGGGTAACCAGCGCGGGGGAACTGTGCTCGTTTATGACGGGTACAGGTACCAACGAAACAAGTCAGTGAATGACAAAATCTATTGGAGATGTAGTGTTACCGAATGCCGAGCACCGCTTAAAACAAACTGGTTCGATATAAACAGAGTTGCACCCAACATAAATGTGATCGCTCCCAATCCCCAACATATGCACGAGCGAGAGATAGATGCCTTCAGTCGAGCGGCATTTATGGATGAGGTGAAGGTGGAGATAAATAGACAACCGTCTTTGCCGACACAGAGGGCCTACCAAACAATTCTGACGAGAATTGTAATCCAGACCCTCCGCCATAGACTATATCGAGTTCAGCAACAATGGCTATGATGATGGTGGGTAACCGGCGAGGGGCACTGTGCTCGTTTATGACGGGTACAGGTTCGAACGAAACAAGTCAGTGAATGACAAAATCTATTGGAGATGTAGTGTTACCGGATGCCGAGCACCGCTTAAAACGAACTGGTTCGATATAAACAGAGTTGCACCCAACATAAATGTGATCGCTCCCAATCCCCAACATATGCACGAGCGAGAGATAGATGCCTTCAGTCGAGTGGCATTTATGGATGAGGTGAAGGTGGAGATAACTAGAGATCCGTCTTTGCCGACACAGAGGGCCTACCAAACAGTTCTGACGAGAATTGTGATCGAGAACCCTCCGCTCTATTCGGAATTGAAGATGGTCTTACAAAGATTCCGAGGTACCCTCTGGCCTAGGATTCCCAGGACCATCGCCAGTGTCACCATACAGGGTGTGTGGGCACAGAAATGGGACGGCCAACCGCTCTTACTTCACTATGATAACATAGTTGGCGTTGCCGTGTTTGCTGGCAGACGGCAGTTACGATCATTGGGTAGTGCGGATCATCTCTACATGGATGGAACATTTGAAACGGCCCCACATCCCTATCAGCAAATATTCACGGTCCACGCCTATGAAGATGGATGGACCATTCCTGTGGCCATGTGCTTGTTGACCAGCAAAACTATCCAGCAATACTGAGCGATTATTAGCTCGTTGAATAGTGGAGTCATCGCCGCTACTGGTCAGAGGTTACAACCTTTGCAAGTCATTACCGATTTTGAGGCAGCGTTGATACATGCAGTTCGAGTGGAACTACCGCAAGCCAGGGTGAGAGGATGCTACTTTCATTTCTGCCAAAGCCTCTTCAGGAAAGTTCAGGAGGTTGGTCTATGTGTGCAGTACTGAGGAGATGCCAGGCTACAGAAGTGCATTCGGCGCTTCATGGCACTTGGTTATTTGCCGACGATCACAAAGCTGGAATTTTGGGCGATTGTTAATTATAGTTATTAGAAACTTTCCGGTGCTGCAGGAGACTGTAAGACATCTGTATAATTAATTATAATTAATTATAACAATCAACAAAACAAAACAAAACAAACAACAAAAAATCAAATATTAAAATAAATATCATTAAGAAATGCAATCACGTTGTGTTGCATCAGCATACTTGGTAAATTACATTCCATTAATTTCAGCATCTGTATATTTACAAATTTATGTTTTCATGATTTTATCCCGACTGACAATTCTACCATTCTCAACGCCAACACCAAGGCTATCTGGGATGGAAAGACTACAGGCTGGAACTTAACTGAAAGAAGCAATATCAAAAGCCCCAAAGAGCCTAGGGGCTTTAATTGGACTAAGCGTAGAATTTGGAGGTGATTTCATGGAGACAATGTACACATAGTATGTGGTCTCCATCGAAAGTTTCATGGGGACAACAGGAGGAAGGGCGCTAAAGAATTACGCTCTGGTGATGTTAGTGACGGAAAAGGTAAATGAAAAGTCTTGTGTCATAATAATTATAGAAATTGTTGACCTAGTTGACCATGATCTTATTCGTATTGATACTTTGTTGTTAACAAGTGGTGGCAAACGTTTTCATCTTCATTAATGCTGTATGTCAAGTAAAAAGAAAGAAAGGTAGAGGCAGTCAATCCTGTAATCCCATGAGCGGAGTACCCATCTCTTTTTATAAGCGAAAGCGACAGACTCACTCATTTTTAAAATGTTGCATCTGGAGATGCCTGGAGAAAGAGGCAACATCCTCCCGAGCCCTTCTGGATGCAAAGGAAGAATCTCTGAAGAAGAGAGATTCCCTTCTCTGCTGTCCCAAACGAAGCCATCAGATCAGGGACCTCAGGACCTCCGTCGCTGACATGTTACTGCCCATGATGTGTCAACACAACATAAATCAGACACCGATATATCTTGTTAGATCACAGAATTCAATTCAGTGAACGATATCTCACAATAGGCGACCATGTAAGTATAGCCTGATATAGGCCTGTTTAAGGTAGCAACTAAACAGCTCTTTTCGGAGCCACCTCAACATATTTTATTGAGTTTTAAGTTCTTCATTCATAGTTATTTATTTATGTTATTTTGCAGGGCTTTGTTAGTTTGTTGCTGCAAATGTGTTGGTGATGCCGATGATGAGGAGCTACCTACAAAGGGGAATGTGATATGGATGAAGGTTGGCAATTTTTTATTTTTTTATTATTATTACTTTTTTTAATAGGAGTTATTTAATTTGAATTTAAATAAATTAAAATTTAAAAATGTATTCAAAAATGTTTAAAACAGGCATAATGGTACACGAGGCCAAAGTGACGGCGATTATGAGCATCACCAAGGGGGACTACATCATTCCTAGTTATTGATTTATGTTATTTTTCAGGGCTTTGTTATTTTGTTGCTGCAAATGTGTTGGTGATGCCGACGATGAGGAGCTACCTACAGTACAAAGGGGAATTATCGGATCTTTATAGATGATGAGGTGGAAAATGTTGAGGTTCCACAAGGTTTGCCAGCATGCATCCGAAGAGGAAGTTATGGGGAACTTATTCTTCGGCGATACAAAGGAAACTGGTCGTGGAAAAGATATGGATTTATGAATTTGTTCGTGATTGAATACTTTGAGCGGTCCGAATTCAACGTCCTGTCCTGGACCATATGTAAATATCTGCTTGGTCATAAGCGATTTGGCGCCGCGGGATTGACAAATGACCAGATGATTAAGGTAGGTATCAAACAGAAAGTTAAAACAACATACTATTAAATGTGATATGGATGAAGGTTCACAATTTAAAAAAAAATGTTATTATTAATTTTTCAATCAGAGTTATTTTATTTGTATTTAAATTAAAACAATTTGAATTTAAAAATGTATTTTAAAATGTTTAAATAAGAGCAAATTCATGTAACAGACGTAATGGTTCACGAGGCTAAAGTGAAGGCGATTATGAGCCGCACCGCGGGATTACAGCATTACTACGGAATAGTGGACAGGGCAGGATATATGAATTTGTTCATGTTTGAATACTTCAACATCCCTTCCATATGTAAATATCTTCTTGGTCATAAGCGATTCGGCGGATTAGAAAATGACCAGATAATTAAGGTAGGAAACAGGGCGACAAAGGTGAATCGACAACAAAGCTCGCAGTCCAGCTTGCAAACAGCAAAACGCCGCAAAACTCTGTCAATAACATGGAACCAGCAGCATGGTTCGAGGCCACAGACTCCTACGAGAATATGACATCTGTCTTTGGTCAATACCTTGCTGACATGGTATCCTTACAGAACAAATATCTTATAAATGAAAAACCTTGCAGAATCTTTTTAGTAGGTGATTATGAATTTCTATGTAAGAACATGGGTCACATGGGTGCAAGTTGCAAATTCCCTTGTCTGGGTGGTGCGATGCGACCCAGTCGAGTATGCAAGACCCGAGTGGCGAACCCCATTGTCCCAAAATGCAAGACAGACAAGGAAATTGGGTCAAGTCAAGCGATTGGAAATGTGAAAATCGCACTGCTTTTACTGTTGATTTAGATCAGCTGAGGCGGTCGAGAGATCCACAAAATATTTCACGCAGTACAAGCGCTAGAACAGCTATGAGCGAGCAATACCACTCCATGGCTCATGACCAAATCCTACCAATCACACAAACCAATAATCACCTGTTGCATGTGTGTCCCCCTTCCCTTCATATTATGCTTGTCCATCGTTATTTCATTAGGATAGAAAAGGCCGCAGGTGACATCAACCAACTAGACAAGTTTAGGTATAAAACAGGAAGTTTAAACAATATATTATTAGATGTGATATAAGGTTGGCAATTAAAAAAAAAAGGTTATTATTATTACTTTTTTTAATCAGAGTTATTTGATTTTAAAATTTAAAAATGTATTTAAAAATGTTTAAAACAGGCATAATGGTACACGAGGCCAAAGTGAAGGCGATTATGAGCGGCACCAAGGGGGACTGCATTATTACGGAATTGTGGACAGGGCTTGATTTATGAATTCGTTCCTGATTGAATACTTTGAGCGGTCCGAATTCAACGTCCCTTCCTGGATCATATGCAAATATCTGCTTGGTCACAAGCATTTCAGCGGATTGAGAAATGACCAGATGATTAAGGTAGGTAGGTATCAAACAGAAAGGTAAAACAACAAATTATGTGAATGAAGGTTGGCAATTTAAAAAAAATGTTATTATTATAACTTTTTTAATCAGAGTTATTTAATTTAAATTAAAAAAAATAAAAATTTAAAAATGTATTTAAAATGTTTAAATATGAGCAAATTCATGTTTTAAAACAAGCGTAATGGTACATGAGGCCAGAGTGACGGCAGATATGAGCGGCGCTAAGGGATTCCCGCACTACTACGGTATTGTGTCCAGAGCAGGATACATGAATTCGTTCCTGATTGAATACTTTGAGCGGTCCGAATTCAACGTCCCTTCCTGGATCATATGCAAATATCTTCTTGGTCATTTAAAGCGATTCAGCGAAATGAACAGATGATTAAGGTAGGAATCAAACAGAAAGTTATAACAACATAATTATTATTAAATGTGATATGGATGAAGGTTGGCAATTTTTTCTTCTTTTCATTATTACTTTTTTAATCAGAGTTATTTTATTTTAATTTAAAACAATTTTAAATATGAGCAAATTCATGTTTTAAAACAGGCGTAATGGTACATGAGGCCAGAGTGACGGCAGATATGAGCGGCGCTAAGGGATTCCCACACTACTACGGTATTGTGTCCAGAGCGGGATACATGAATTCGTTCCTGATTGAATACTTTGAGCGGTCCGAATTCAACGTTCCTTCCTAGATCATATGCAAATATCTTCTTGGTCATTTAAAGCGATTCAGCGAAATGAACAGATGATTAAGGTAGGAATCAAACAGAAAGTCAAAACAACATAATTATTATTAAATGTGATATGGATGAAGGTTGGCAATTTTTTCTTCTTTTCATTATTACTTTTTTAATCAGAGTTATTTAATTTTAATTTTAATTTAAAACAATTTGAATTCAAAAATGTATTTAAAATGTTTAAATAAGAGAAACAGGGGTAATGGTACACGAGGCCAAAGTGACGGCGATTATGAGAGGCACCAAGGGATTCCAGCATTACTACGGAATAGTGGACAAGGCAGGATATATGAATTTGTTCATGATTGAATACTTCAACATCCCTTCCATATGTACATATCTTCTTGGTCATAAGCGATTCGGCGGATTAGCAAATGACCAGATAATTAAGGTAGGAAACAGGGCGACAAAAGTGAATCGACAACAAAGCTCGCAGTCCAGCTTGCAAACAGCAAAACGCCGCAAAACTCTGTCAATAACATGGAACCAGCAGCATGGTTCGAGGCCACAGACTCCTACGAGAATATGACATCTGTCTTTGGTCAATACCTTGCTGACATGGTATCCTTACAGAACAAATATCTTATAAATGAAAAACCTTGCAGAATCTTTTTAGTAGGTGATTATGAATTTCTATGTAAGAACATGGGTCACATGGGTGCAAGCTGCAAATTCCCTTGTCTGGGTGGTGCGATGCGACCCAGTCGAGTATGCAAGACCCGAGTGGCGAACCCCATTGTCCCAAAATGCAAGACAGACAAGGAAATTGGGTCAAGTCAAGCGTTTGGAAATGTGAAAATCACACTGCTTTTACTGTTTATTTAAATCAGACCAGCTGAGACGGTCTAGAGATCCACAAAATAATTCACGCAGTACAAGTGCTAGAACAGCTATGAGCGAGCGATACCACTCCATGGCTCATGACCAAATTCTACCAATCACACAAACCATGGAATTATTAGAATAATAATTCCATGCACAAACCAATGATCACCTGTTGCATGTTTGTCCCCCTTCCCTTCATATTATGCTTGTCCATCGTTATTTTATTAGGATAGAAAAAAGCCGCAGATGACATCAATCAATTAGACAAATTTAGGTATCAAACAGAAAGTTTAAAACAACATATTATTAGATGTGATATGGATGAAGGGTGGCAATTTAAAAAAAAAAATTATTATTAATTACTTTTTTTAATCAGAGTTATTTAATTTTAATTTGAAAAATTTCAAATTTAAAAATGTAATTTAAAAATGTTTAAAACAGGTATAATGGTACACTAGGCCAAAGTGACGGCGATTATGAGCGGCACCAAGGGATTTCCGCACTACTACGGTATTGAGTCCAGGGCGGGATACATTCATGAATTCTTTCCTGATTGAATACTTTGAGCGGTCCGAATTCAACGTGCCGTCCTGGACCATATGTAAATATCTGCTTAGGCATAAGCGATTTGGCGCCGCGGGATTGACAAATGACCAGATGATTAAGGTAGGAAACAAAGTTGGCAATTTAAAAAAAATGTTAATATAACTTTTTCTAATCAGAGTTATTTAATTTAAATTTTAAAACAATTTGTTTAAATTATTTAAAATTGATTTAAAATGTCAAATACTGTGATTGGAAAGTTGTAGAAACATTACAAATAAAGTAAAACAGTCAAAATAAGACATGGCAAGTTAGGGTTCTGCAAGAAGAGGAGAGCGCGTCTACGTCACATAAACACTGGCAGCAGTAATAGCAGTGATAAAAGTAGTCGTCGCAAGCTTAGTAGTGGTAGGCCAACAAGCACAAGTGGTAGCGATAATATCAGTAGACATGACGAGTGGTGAAAACTGTGTAGTTAATGACAGTAATGATGACTTTAATGATCTTACATAACCGTGGACACGAATCTGTTCGAGAAAACGATGTAGAAAAGGAGGAATTAGCAGACGGAGAATATGGAAAAGGTCAACATGAAAGTAGTGGATCAAGGAGTCACCAAGAAAGAGTGGAGGATCATGGATCTGTTGCAGAAAGAGGCGTTGGAGAAGGAAGCAGTGGATTATACCTGTAACTTTAAGTGACCGTAATAGCTGTCATATAGATTTAACCAGCAGCAATACTGATTCTAGCAGCAGAGTGAGTGCTCGCAGTAGTGATAATAATATCAACAGGTTATCAATCAGCTCGGTCATGAGGAACAGCTTGGCTACCGTCTCTCCAATATACTTCTTGGTGGTTTCTGGCCAGCCAAACCAGACCTCACAAGTGATTATATATTTGACATGAAGGTCTTGGAATTATGGCATCATGTTTACAGGCATATGCCAGGATCATCCCTATCAGGATTCTGCCGCTTCCTTTGTGATATTAGTGAAGAGTACGGCCGAGAAAGTATTATCTTGGTGTAACAGGCTGAACAAATATAGGTTAGATATATTTGCTGAACTCAATGGCCAATGATGGATTTGGGAGATTGATGAAAGTGGGAAAGAAAGGCCAAACATTGATCCATGTGATTAATCCGGAAACCCTGCGAAGAGAGTAGTATCAGCACAGGTGTAGCAGCAGCAGCTTTTACTAGTCCAGACCAGGGCAGCTGCGGCAAATGTATTCCTGTTGTATATTACCATTCGATTTCTCTAGTCCAGAGAACAGAGACAAGTGGTTTATGACCACGGCAACCAACTATAAGAAAGAAAAAGGTCCTGTTTGGATGGAAAGTTAAAAGAACCTGACCTACAAGCAGGTGAATATGACCATAACAATAATACACATTTCTGATCCTTTCAGATCACAAAGGCTAAACTCATCCCCGTGCTTAAAAGAGAACAAACATGGATGGATATCAGCGAATGTTCGCAAGCAAGGTGGTGGTTCGGTCTGTAAATCATCAAGCTCAAAAGCCACAATAGTGACACTCCCATATTATGTCAAACCCTGATGACACAAAACTACTGTATCAAGCCGCTATATGAAGACACTAGCGCGTCAGGCCACAATGATGACACTACCGGATCAAGCCATGATGATGAAACCATGATGCCCTGTCAAGCCAGTAACCAACCAAGCCGTTTTCATTGTGCCCTTCCTTAGCAAGATTCATAGCCAGAAAAGGAGCGTGATTTGTGTTGGATGTGTCAGCAAAACAACAGGCTAATCTACCAAGGTGCCAACATAACAGATGCTGCTAAGGAACTGAAGCTGAGCAACCAATTGGAGCATCTCCGAATTTTGGCGCAAGAGCGCACTCTCTACCAGCAGATGGTTGCAGATTGCAAGGCAGCTAAAGAAGAAGGCAACAAGCTACAGCCACATGAACCCTGTTCACGGCCTGGGAGAGTTCACTATAGTTTTGACTATGCCCAACAGGTACATTAATAATTGTTTACCAAAATCTGACTACTTACATGTAGGTGTGTAAATAAAATAGTTGGTGTTTAGTCTGGTTTGGGTAGAATATGGAGAATTAAAGCAATATTGATGGTAAGGTGTACATATATGTTGGTCATGTTGCTTGAAAAAAATGGATGTGTGTTTAAAATGGATGTATACAGTCAAATTGGATTGGCACATGCAATGATGCGTTCAACGTTCAACCCAACTTGAGCTGACACGTATACAAATTATTCATGCACAGTTTTCAAATAATTGTGCAATGCCAACACCTTTTAAATTTAAATCTTGACCAGCAGCCACAAAAGTATCAGGAAGAAGTGGATAGTATGTACATGTACATTGTATTAAAGGTAAATGTTGAACTTTTTTGAATTGGGCCTATTCTGTCACATTTTTATTATCACATTGCTTATCAAGTGTTTTCTTTTTAAAACAGGTACACTTTGCAAATGACCCAGATCAACCGGGACTGATGTTCTTCCTTGTTCCACGCAAATGTGGCATATTCGGAATTAATTACAAGTTGTTAACATGCCAGGTGAACTACCTAATAGACGAGGGAATGACGATAGGAAAAGGCGCGAATGCAGTTGTCTCATACATCAATCATTTTTTTATGTCTATGGTGGGAGAAGTATCGACTGACCTCCACTGCGACAATTGCTCAGGCCAAAATAAGAACAAGTTCATGCTGTGGTATTTGGCCTGGAGGTGCATCCATAAGCTACACTCTGAGGTAACACTGGACTTTCTCGTTGCTGGACATACAAAGTTTGCTCCAGACTGGTGTTTTGGTTTGTTCAAACAAAGGTTCTGTCGTTGCCATGTATCTGATCTCAACAACATTGCCCAAGCAGTCAGTTAGTCAGTTCAACAAGATCAACATTCCCCAACTAATTGGGAAAGAGAATGGTGAATCCCCAGTTACAACGTATGACTGGCAAACCTTTCTCTCCCCCTTGCCAAGAAGATGGGACTTGCATGTATGTGCTGAATGATAAACTTGAGCGATCACAAAATGGGCTTGAAGCAACAACCAAGGCCTATGTTTCATCATCTTCGAGAGCAACCTTCTATCATTGTTTGATATGTGTGTCAACTGCTACCACAGAAAATGTGACGTCAAGAAGATCCGACACAAAATGTTTGGATCCCAGTTGAAAATCACTGCCAGTTGCCTGCGCTGCGACCATGTAAGGGATTGGTATAGTCAACCACGCATCGGAAACCTCTGCGCTGGGAACTTCCTGTTGTCGGCTGCCATTTTGTTTGCTGGTGGTAGTCCCACAAAGGTACTGAGGGTGCTACAATTTACCAACATCAAGGCTATATCCAACCAGACATTCCTTGGTCTCAATTTGGTTTATTATGGTACCATAAAAGTTACCATGCTAGGTGAACTACCTAATAGACGAGGGAATGACGATAGGAAAAGACGCGAATGCAGTTGTCTCATACATCAATCATTTTCTTGATGTCTATGGCTTGGGAGAAGTATCGGCTGACCTCCACTGCGACAATTGCTCAGGCCAAAATAAGAACAAGTTCATGCTGTGGTATTTGGCCTGGAGGTGCATCCATAAGCTACACTCTGAGGTAACACTGGACTTTCTCGTTGCTGGACATACAAAGTTTGCTCCAGACTGGTGTTTTGGTTTGTTCAAACAAAGGTTCTGTCGTTGCCATGTATCTGATCTCAACAACATTGCCCCAGCAGTCAGTTAGTCAGTTCAACAAGATCAACATTCCCCAACTAATTGGGAAAGAGAATGGTGAATCCCTAGTTCCAACGTATGACTGGCAAACCTTTCTCTCCCCCTTGCCAAGAAGATGGGACTTGCATACAAGTGCTGAATGATAAACTTGAGCTATCACCAAATGGGCTTGAAGCAACAACCAAGGCCTATGTTTCATCATCTTCGAGAGCAACCTTCTATCATTGTTTGATATGTGTGTCAACTGCTACCACAGAAAATGTGAAGTGAAAAAGATCCGACCCAAAATGTTTGGATCCCAGTTGAAAATCACTGCCAGTTGTCTGCGCTGCGACCATGTAAGGGAGTGGTATAGTCAACCACACATTGGGAACCTCTCCGCTGGGAACTTCCTGTTATTGGCTGCCATTTTGTTTGCTGGTGGTAGTCCCACAAACGTACTGAGGGTGCTAGATCATGCCAACATCAAGGCTATATCCAACCAGACATTCCTGGACCACCAGAAGACATATTTGCAGCCTGCCATTGTGAGAGTCTGGCACAGGCAACAGAAGAAGCTCCACGACACGGTAACGTTAGAGGGTAGGAAGCTTTCGCTTGGAGGAGATGGCAGAAGCAACTCGAGCGATGTTGTCGATAGTGGTGTCATGTCGATGGCAGCTCAGGTACATCTTCCTTTGAATGAAGAGGCAGGACGCCGGTACTATCAACTTTGTCGATCTGATATTTGTTGATCTATTGTCCCTGACGAGACATTCTTCAAGATGCTCCTTGTTGCGGCAGGTTAGTCCAACATGACAATTGATACAATGCTCAATCTATGCAATGTTGACCAAAGTTCAATGTCAGCAGGAGGATGTACATCGTACTGAGCGGTGCGTTTAAAGGAATCAAAAGGAATTCAATTCACCCACAACAGCACTTGGATGCAATTTTCGTAAAGGTCCTTGTAAGACAAAAGGAACATCAGAAGAAGTGCTGTGGATCTACATGTTAGTTCGGGAGAACTCATCAAATACGGTCTTGTATTTCAAATACCGTCTCAGAAATCTGATACCTCCGGTATATGAAATATGAGACTCCCTCATTCGGAAGTGATCGGAACACAGCAGAAAACATGTAAGTAAGCATCGATATCGCCAGTGTCGCCATACAGGGTGTGTGGGCACAGAAATGGGACGGCCAACCGCTCTTACTTCCCCTTGATAACGTAGTATGCGTTGCCATTTGTCGGCAGATGGCAGTTACGATCATTGGGTAGTGCAGATCATCTCTACATGGATGGAACTTTTAGAACGGCCCCACATCCCTATCAGCAAATATTCACGTTCCACGCCTATGAAGATGGATGGACCATTCCTGTGGCCATGTGCTTGTCGACAAGCAAAACTATCCAGCAATACCGAGCGATTATCAGCTCGTTGAATCGTGGAGTCCTCGCCGCTACTGGTCAGAGGTTACAAACTCTGGAAGTCATTACCGGTTTTGAGGCAGCGTTGATACATGCAGTTCGAGTGGAACTACTGTAAAACGGGGTGAATAGGGACATGGGGCCGGGTGACATTTTAAAAAAAAAATCCCATTTTTGTCCCTATTCACCCCCATGTCCCTATTCACCCCGTTTTACTGTACTGCATTCAGAGTTTGTAATCATTTGTTAGCAGTACTGGAGTACATGCTAGTCTAGTCTAAATTAACCTCATCGCAATTGGTTACTAAGATATGAGTGATTCTCTAACTTTTAAAACAAAAGTAAAACAAGAATTTATCACCTGATTTGATCAATAACTCAAAATCAAAGACATTATAATCTCTCCTCTTGATTGTGTCACTTATATGTAACAATAATTTGCCTCAAATTTAGGTGCTTTTAGGGTACCAGTATTATTTTTATTTAAAAGAAACAACAATTTTTGACAGCTTTAAAATATAGACAGTTTTTGTTCCTTATTAGATCAACCTGTTTTATTGTGAGGAAAAATAAGATTACAACTTTTTTCTTGCAGATCCAGCTCCTTACCGATCCAAAAAGACCGGAGGCATTCAAAAACATCCTAGTTGGCCAGTTACAACTTGCTCTGGTTGAAAGAAAGGCGCAAGGAAATCATTGAAGAACGCAGAGAGAGAGGGAGCTACGACAAAAGGAACAAGAAGAGCAACTCCAAAGGGAAATTTCTAGACAAGTAGCCTACCTGCACAACAGGACAAGACGACCGATGTCTCACAGGAGATCAAATGATAGTGAAATGACTTGAGTGCAGAAATAAAAATCTGGCAAAAGTCTTGTTTGTTTGTGTATGGGGTGGGGGTGGGGGTGGGGGAGGGGGAGGGGGAGGGGGTGGGGGAGGTGGTGAAAACTTACTCAACATTTAGTTTATCACATGTGCTGTGTGGGACTATATTCAACCAAAGGGCAATTGATGCAAAGGGCAATTTAACAGGATCAAGAATCGATTGTTAAACAGGTAAATTGATTAGGCCAAAACAAAAAGAAATCTCTGAAGAAAACCGGGTTTTTTTTAGTAAAAAATGCTATGCGTAATGTGGTATCCTTTTGACCTTCAAGAAAGTAGTTTTGTTCAATGCAGGTAATCAGTTGAAATGTGAGACATTAACACTCTTGACAAATCCTTTACTCTTGCAGGAAGACTGTGCAACCACAAACTCTTCAACTTGGTTTTCACAAGTTGAAGTCAATGAGAAGAGGGTTGAGATGAAAAATGTATTTTCAAGGAAACAGTGGGAAATAACAAGCTGGCTACAAGCCACCGTCCACCAGAAAAAATGGTAAGTAGTGGTATAAAACAAATTCTTTACTCTTGCAGGAAGACTGCACAACCACCAACCATTCGATTTCTCTAGTCCAGAGAACAGAGACAAGTGGTTTATGAATGCTTACACATAGACCAGCGTTCGACCACAGCAACCAACTATAAGAAAGAAAAAGGTCCTGATTGGATGGAAAGTTAAAAGAACCTGACCTACAAGCAGGTAAATATGACCATTATAAACAATAATACACGTTTCTGATCCTTTCAGATCACAAAGGCTAAACTCATCCCCGTGCTTAAAAGAGAACAAACATGGATGGATATCAGCGAATGTTCGCAAGCAAGGTGGTGGTTCGGTCTGTAAATCATCAAGCTCAAAAGCCACAATAGTGACACTCCCATGTATGTCAAACCCTGATGATGACACAAAACTACTGTATCAAGCAGCTATATGAAGTTGTCAGGTGTTTTCGTTTTAAAACAGGTACACTTTGCAAATGACCCAGATCAACCGGGACAGATGTACTTCCTTGTTCCGCGCAAATGTGGCATATTCGGAATTAATTACAAGTTGTTACCATGCCAGGTGAACTGCCTGATAGACGAGGGAATGACGATAGGAAAAGGCGCGAATGCAGTTGTCTCATACATCAATCATTTTTTGATGTCAATGGCTTGGGAGAAGTATCGGCTGACCTCCACTGCGACAATTGCTCAGGCCAACATAAGAACAAGTTCATGCTGTGGTATTTGGCCTGGAGGTGCATCCATAAGCTACACTCTGAGGTAACACTGGACTTTCTCGTTGCTGGACATACGCAGTTTGCTCCAGACTGGTGTTTTGGTTTGTTCAAACAAAGGTTCTATCGTTGCCATGTATCTGATCTCAACAACATTGCCCAAGCAGTCAGTTAGTCAGTTCAACAAGATCAACATTCCCCAACTAATTGGGAAAGAGAATGGTGAATCCCCAGTTACAACGTATGACTGGCAAACCTTTCTCTCCCCCTTGCCAAGAAGATGGGACTTGCATGTATGTGCTGAATGATAAACTTGAGCTATCACAAAATGGGCTTGAAGCAACAACCAAGGCCTATGTTTCATCATCTTCGAGAGCAACCCAAAATGTTTGGATCCCAGTTGAAAATCACTGCCAGTTGCCTGCGCTGCGAGGGATTGGTAAGGGATTGGTATAGTCAACCACGCATCGGAAACCTCTGCGCTGGGAACTTCCTGTTGTCGGCTGCCATTTTGTTTGCTGGTGGTAGTCCCACAAAGGTACTGAGGGTGCTACAATTTACCAACATCAAGGCTATATCCAACCAGACATTCCTTGATCACCAGAGGACATATTTGCAGCCTGCCATTGTGAGAGTCTGGCACAGGCAACAGAAGAAGCTCCACGACACGGTAACGTTAGAGGGTAGGAAGCTTACACTTGGAGGAGATGGCAGAAGCGACTCGGGCAGATGTTGTCAATAGTGGTGTCATGCCGATGGCAGCTCAGGTAAATCTTCCTTTGGATGAAGAGGCAAGACGCCGGTACTATCAACTTTGTTGATATATTGTCCCTGAAGAGACATTCTTCAACAAGCTCCTTGTGGCAGGTTAGTCCAACATGACAATTCGCAATGTTGACCAAAGTTCAATGTCAGCAGGAGGATGTACATCGTACTGAGCGGTGCGTTTAGAGAAATCAAAAGGAAATAAATTCACCACTTGGATGCAATTCGTAAAGGGTCCTTGTAAGACAAAAGGAACATCAGAAGGAGTGCTGTGGATCTACATGTAGGCAGACCTAGCAAGGACTTTTTCTGACTAGTTTTATTCTAAGGCTCTCAATTTGGTTTAGTATGGTACCATAAAAGTGTTTTTCAATGTATATATTAACAGAGCACTTTTGAGTGACCTGACAACACTGAGGATGCAGTGTATCCCAGGACAGACGTCAATGGAAGACCTTTCACCCACAACATCACTTAGATGTAGCGTTTGTAAATGGTTCTAAAACCAAGGGAGGGACAGGAGAGGGTGCTGTGGATCTAATAATTCTATAATTCCCTTATATTTCCAAAACAATACATTGGAATGAAATGGGGTTTTCAGTCAAATGATTATGGGCTTCATACCAATACTTGACCAAAATTTTAAATCAACAGGTTCTGTCATGCTCAAGTGATCACGTATTGAATGACGGAATGTCCAATTTCAAAAGTTGCTCAAATAATGTTTAATTTCAAAAGTTGCTAAAATAATGTTTAGTAGCGGGTGTATCCACCGCGTTGTTGTATGACTTGCCTGTTGATTTGAAATTTTGGTCAAATATTGGTATGAACCTCATAACAATTTGACAGAAAACCCATTTCAACCCAATGTATATTTTTGAAAATATAAGGGAAACCCTACAGGGGAACTTACTTCTTTTGAAGTGTTTAGGCGGACCTACCAAGGAATATTTCCGCCTAGTCCGCAGTGCCGATCTAAGGCTCTCTATATTTGAGGGTCCAACCAACAAACTTGTTCTTGTGATGAACAGAACAGGTATGAGAACTGTGTATTCTATCATGTTTGACTAAAATGGTGTGTGTTTTGTTTACTATAGCGATCCGATTCCTTTAGCGTGAAATACCCTGCTATTTATCACTAAATGCAGAGGTCTGCCTAGTAGGCCAGACTTCAAAAAACTTGGGACACCTGAGGGCTGTTCTGCCGGAAGTCCCGTATAATATGGCACTCACTGCTACGGTGACGGAGAAAATACGTAAAACTATAACAACAATTCTTTCAATGGTTGATGCAGTTACCTGCACATAAAGCAGGAACAAACAATGAGGGCTGCCCCCCCCCACCCCTTTCTGGCTATGCCACTGATAGTTACATATTACATTACCACAGTATACATTCATTTCTACTCTTTTTACAGGAAACACAGCCATGTACCCTATGTGGTGAAAAGAAAAGGAGGAGATGGAGTATAAAGTGCTGCGCATGTGATTCATGGACACATGGCATGTGTGCGAAGGTTGTTAAAAAATACATCCGAGGAAGTGTTAAATAGTTGGAAGTGTAAGGATTGCGCATAAACACATCAAGGTATCTTGTTAAAAGGTATATATAAGGAGCTGAAAATTACAAAGTTGTAAAAGTTCTGACATTTGGGTGTTCTTCAGGTTATTGATATTTCTAAATGCGTGTATTGGCATTAAGATGCGCTGTTCTTGTGGCCGGATAGCCATCTTTCATTATCTTCTATAATATAAACAAAAAAGTGTCGATCAATTAATTCGTAACATTATGCTTGTAGACATATCAGATATTAAAAACACTATATATAATCGTTCACAGGATGGCACATCCGTAGACGTACATGTAGAGTTGTAGACATGGATGGTACGACGAGGATCTTGAGGAGGAGCCAATATCAGATGTGGTTGGACTCGGATGTCATAAGGTGGGCATGCTATAAGGGTGATGGTGATACATTTTTCGGAATGGATTTGTCATATAAAATGGCATCACAACCCCTTGGCCAATTGAAATGGTTGATGCCTCAAGCTAAGAGAATTGGTCTACAGTATAACAGTAGTTAATTTGCTTATTTTGAATGCACTGATTAGACTCGGAAAAACTGATGGATTAGACTCGGACAAACTGATAAATGCAAAGAGTAAAAGCAAGATATACCAACAGGGTGTGGGAAAACAGGATATACACAACAAGATGCCCACTATTCTTAATAGCTACTATTCAACTCCCCGTCCCCCCTGGTCATCTATAAATTGACCATTTGCAACTAAGCTGATGTGTTCATCGAACATCTGTTACACCATTGTTAGGGATAGAGATCTCAAACATAGATATACCAACATGTTGAACTCTATTGCATACACTTAGTCATCAAAAGTATACACACCAGATTGCACCAAATGGGTTCAAAAATTGAAAATGTGTCCACTTAAATTGTTAGAGGGGCACATCCCCCTGTCCGTGCTAGCCGCTTTAGTACATTATAAGACAATATTTAAGTATTGGGCCCTCAAAAGATTTCTGGATCCGCGGCTGTTGTGCCCCCCCACCCCACCCACCCCTGCACAGAGGTTGATTTGGGTGACCAGTTGCTTTTACAGTGATGTTCAAAGACAATGCCGAGAGCATCCACCTTGCATTGCGAGCCATATTGGAAAACGTCCCGTGTAGACACAGCACAGTGCAACCATCTATCTCAGTATTACAGCCTCCCTAATAACAAAGGATTTCGCAAGGTAAGTTACTTCTTCTCTTCTCCTATTCCTCATCCCAATTGTCACTACATTATGTATTTTTGAGTAGTTGCGTCCACATAACACAGTTTTCTGTCCCCCAACCAAGCCACACAAACTTACAGAATGTGTAAGGCATTCTGTATTGCAGATGAGGGAAGCAAATGTTAAGTCCAAGGATATTTTCCGGCATCATTTGGGGGATATATCTGATACACGGAACTTTCCCCACAGAGAGTAGGGTGGTCAATTTGATTCGTAACCAAAAGAAGGATAACAACTTTAAGGGAGGTATTGACCAAATTGTGAGAACTACAGCAAACTAAAAGGGATTGGTTCTACTGTACCAACAGCATAATTCAGATGCACGTCCTGAAGAGGCAGATTGGGGCTGGGTGCTTTCCATGGCCAACCAGTTGTCTCTTAAATCTGCTCACATCAACCAACCCATTATCAGCATTGACTCTATACATGGGATGCCATGCTATTGTCTTATTGATTGTTTAACTATTGTTTAACAAAATACAACATTGAAGCGAGTAATGTTACATTTTTGTTGTTGTCACAAATAGAAGGTTGGAATGGTTTGTTGAGTTGTAAGTCTTAATTAGACCCGTCTCATAACCAGATATCACAGCTGTCTGATAATGCATTCACAGTCTTAATTAGACCTGTCTCATAACCAGATATCACAGTTGTCTGATAATGCATTCACAGTCTTAATTAGACCTGTCTCATAACCAGATATCACAGTTGTCTGATAATGCATTCACAGTCTTAATTAGACCTGTCTCATAACCAGATATCACAGTTGTCTGATAATGCATTCACAGTCTTAATTAGACCTGTCTCATAACCAGATATCACAGTTGTCTGATAATGCATTCACAGTAAGGTAAAACAGGCAGCAATGTTTGACAGAGAGAAGAGGGAAGGTGGAATGGTTTGTTGTGTTGTGAGTCTTAATTAGACCTGTCTCATAACCAGATATCACAGTTGTCTGATAATGCATTCACAGTAAGGTAAAACAGGCAGCAATGTTTGACAGAGAGAAGAGGGAAGGTTGGATGGGTTGTTGTGTTGTGGGTCTTAATTAGACCTGTCTCATAACCAGATTTCACAGCTATCTGATAATGCATTCATAGTAAGGTAAAATAGGCAGCAATGTTTGACAGAGAGAAGAGGGAAGATGGAATGGTTTGTTAAGTTGTGGTTCTTAATTGGAGTCACTGGACCTGTCTCATAACCAGATATCACAGTTGTCTGATAATGCATTCACAGTCTTAATTAGACCCGTCTCATAACCAGATTTCACAGTGGTCTGATAATGCATTCACAGTAAGGTAAAACAGGCAGCAATGTTTGACAGAGAGAAGAGGGAAGGTTGGATGGGTTGTTGTGTTGTGGGTCTTAATTAGACCTGTCTCATAACCAGATTTCACAGCTATCTGATAATGCATTCATAGTAAGGTAAAATAGGCAGCAATGTTTGACAGAGAGAAGAGGGAAGATGGAATGGTTTGTTAAGTTGTGGTTCTTAATTGGAGTCACTGGACCTGTCTCATAACCAGATATCACAGTTGTCTGATAATGCATTCACAGTCTTAATTAGACCCGTCTCATAACCAGATATCACAGTGGTCTGATAATGCATTCACAGTAAGGTAAAACAGACAGCAATGTTTGACAGAGAGAAGAGGGAAGATGGAATGGTTTGTTAAGTTGTGGTTCTTAATTGGAGTCATTGGACCTGTCTCATAACCAGATATCACAGCTATCTGATAATTCATTCACAGTAAGGTAAAACAGGCAGCAATGTTTGACAGAGGGAAGATGGCATGGTTTGTTGAGTTGTGGGTCTAACTTAATTGGACCTGTCTCATAACCAGATATCACAGTTGTCTGATAATGCAGGCTTATATGCATTGTTATTCCAGTGGATTTCATACAAGTATGCCGTCTGTGCAGAAATAATGAAATAGAGACTCATGTATCCGAGAAGATAACGGAGGGTGTGATCGACATAGGAAAAGGTGTTGATTATCACTGCAGAAATGTTTGCCAGAGAGAAGGGGGAAGGTTGGGATGGTTTGTTGTGTTGCGAGTCTTAATTAGACCTGTCTCATAACCAGATATCACAGCTGTCTGCTAATGCATTCACAGTAAGGTAAAATAGGCAGCAATGTTTGAGACCCAACCACCATCATGCGTGGATACCAAAGCAATTTTATGAGAGACAGGCCGCTAGATCAACTGTCAGATGATGCCACAGAGAGAAGATGGTATGGTTTGTTGTGTTGTGAGTCTTAATTAGACCCGTCTCATAACCAGATTTCACAGCTATCTGATAATGCATTCACAGTAAGGTAAAATAGGCAGCTATAGACTTGTTCAGACAGTCGGAGGAAGCCCGGAGTAGGCTCTAGTCGGAGTAGTGTCGGATTACAGGTCGGAGTAGTGCCTGTCTGAACGCTACCCGGAGGAAGCTCCTCCGACCGATATACTCCTGAAAAAAAGGAGGAGTAACGCACTACAGGGGTCTGAGGATCTCTAAATGGTCGGAGTAGCGTGCCCTTGTGGAACGGTTCCCACGACTAGGTCGGAGGAGCGATGACCTTTGACATTCGTGATGACCCGATTCACCGATGACCTAATTGGTAAACATTCTGGGTTCCGATAGCACATGTGCATTCATTTCTATCTGACTATCGAAATTCATTCACAAAATCTTGATATGAGCGATAAAATTGTGAAAAAGAAAGGTGCGGCGGGGAGAGGTGCAAACTGTGCAGACAGAGAGACCAAGCAACTTATTGCGATATGGAAAGAACCAGAGACGCAGGCAAAAATAGCAGCTAAAACAAGCAATAAGAAACGGGTGTGGGAGGAAATTGCCCTCCGGTTGCACGATATCGGGTTTCCTGCGAGAACAACGCAGCAAATTTACGTGAAAATTAAAGATTTAAAGAGGAACTACAAATCCATACATGATCGGATGGCCGTATCTGGGGCAGGAGTGTTGGACTTGGACAAATTCCCATGGTACTATGAGATCCACGAGATCTTGGGAGGACGCCCCGCCATAGAGCCTCCACCGGGATACGTTGGTGAGAGCGCCTCACTTTCTGCAGGTAGGCCCTAAAGCTATCTGATAATTCATTCACAGTAAGATCAAATAAGCAGCAATGTTTGACAGAGAGAAGAGGGAAGGTTGAATGGTTTGTTGAGTTGTGGGTCTTAATTGGACCTGTCTCATAACCAGATATCACAGCTGTCTGATAATTCATTAACAGTAAGGTAAAACAGACAGCAATGTTTGACAGAGAGAAGAGGGAAGGTTGGAATGGTTTGTTGAGTTGTGGTTCTTAATTGGACCTGTCTCATAACCAGATATCACAGCTGTCTGATAATGCATTCACAGTCTTAATTAGACCCGTCTCATAACCAGATTTCACAGCTATCTGATAATGCATTCATAGTAAGGTAAAATAGGCAGAAATGTTTGACAGAGAGAAGAGGGAAGGTTGGAATGGTTTGTTGAGTTGTGGTTCTTAATTGGACCTGTCTCATAACCAGATATCACAGCTATCTGATAATGCATTCACAGTAAGGTAAAACAGGCAGCAATGTTTGACAGAGAGAAGAGGGAAGGTTGGATGGGTTTGTTGAGTTGTGGTTCTTAATTGGACCTGTCTCATAACCAGATATCACAGCTATCTGATAATGCATTCACAGTAAGGTAAAACAGACAGCAATGTTTAACAGACAGAAGGGTGAAGGTGGAATGGTTTATTGAGTTGTGGTTCTTAATTGGAGTCATTGGACCTGTCACATAACCAGATTTCACAGCTGTCTGATAATGCATTCACAGTAATGCAAATTTGACAATCACCATAGACAAGGTGAAAAATGTGTCTTAAAAAAGCAGGCAAATTTTAAACAAAAAAGTTAAGATACTTGAAATAGAAAAAGATATGTATAGTGATGTAAAAATATAAAATGTACAGAGCCGAAATATGTCACCTGTATAATATCGATCAGTGTCAATTGGGTAATCAGTGTAAGAGAGCCCATGTGTGCCGTATGCTATCGTGTGCTGTATGCCATCGTGTGCCGTATGCCATAGTGTGTGCCCAGCAACAGACCATCAAAAAACGGCGTATAAACTCCACAGGTCCCACAAGCCAAACAACAAACAATCGTCCCCCGCGGTGGGCTACATCATATTTTATTACGGAATTGCCTCTTCCTTTGGATACCTGGGATGCAGAAATATCCAAGGAAATTGACAAATCGTTTTTGCCAGAAAGGGTTTAGAATAAGTGACAAAGGCTCCGTTATTACAGCAGCTAGAATGGACAATTATGTTTCTGCGACAAACAAAGACTCTCGTCCTCTTGTCAACAAACAGATTAGACATTAGCTATAGTCGTCGTCAGAATACTTCGGCACTATAGAGCATGGACATTATGTGATAAGTGATAAACCTGCGCCCATTATAAGTGCACTTGGCGCAATTCCTAAGCCGGAACGAGATCAAGTATGACTAGTTCATGATTGCAGACGCTCTACGTGGAACTCACTTAATGACTTTGCTTCTCTACCAGGAAAACAATAATTCCAAACAATCGATGATGCCGTGAAGCTCTTGACACCGGTTTGTTGTTTGGCGATAGTGGATCTCAAAAGTGTTTATCGATCAATACCCATATATCTGCATCCAATGCAAAACCTAGGCTCAGCTAGACAATATGGGTCATTTTTGTACTGGAAGAGCACAACAACAATTCTTCAGGCCACATATGACATCCAATGCAGAAATGGAATGCAGATGCGTGAAGCAGAAGAAACCTACCAGTATGGTGAAAGCACCGCTATGGAGGATCCTGACTTATTTATTCATTTGAACTTGTCAGCATTGATTCATCGAATAAGTTCATCCGGATTGTTTGTAGACAACAACATATTGAGATTTCTTTGTGTACAAATCCAAAAGAAGTGAAAGATGTTACTCACTGTTTAATGATGTTTCACTACCACGATGCTTGCTTCATCAGACTGGCAATTCTGATTCCTGCTCACTGGGTTCATAGCTACTTCAATTCATAATATTATCATCAAAACATGGTTTTCAAGAAACCAGCTCCCTTTCACTATGAAAGTGTTTATCACCTTACCTGGTTTCAGTGAGAAAAAAATGCTACTGGGCCAGACAGTACAAGAATTATGTGAATTGCTGTAAACTTGCTACACCTTAAAGTCCCTATTATTACAAAACACTCACACACTTATTTGTGACTAGTCACATTAAAAGGGGGCCTTTGTCAGCTCAGTTTTATAAAAAAAGAAGATATTGAGGAAGTAAAGACTGAAAAAATCCCCTCATAGTTAACATAACATCTGAATGCATTCGCTAAATGTATTCAAGCAAGGTGTCATTTTAAGTAAGCTTAACAAATATCATTTTGCATAAAAATAAAATGTCAATTTTTAATTTGAACAACAAAAAAGCCCCATTTTGATGGTATATACTTGTCACATACTTAGCTGGGTGCCTGGTGTAACATGTTGGTTCACAGATGCAACTATACATTGCCATCTTAACTAGCTATGTAATTATCAACTAGTTTCTTCCGGACTGTAATATTTCAAATTGATCACCTTAATTTTGCACACCAAAATGTTGCACAAAAAAGAAAAGCCTACAAAACATATTTTGAAAAAGTGTGTGTAAAGAAATTAAATATCACAAAATTAATATCGCAACAATTATATAGAAGCAAACAAACAACCACCCAATAGCAACTTCAAATTTAAATGGGGACATGTATTTTAGTTACCCTTAAACAAATGGTACCCATTAACCCATATTACAAATTACATACAAACAAAACTAAAATCAACATATACACGAACAAAGTAAGCTCAAAGGCTGCAATGTGGGTGTGTATATAAAATACCATATTACACATGATCTATCTCATAAATATTCCTTTATGTAATCATGATTCATCGTCTGTGCAAACAGGGATAGCATTACACGTATGTAAGGTGGGTTCTTGCATTTTTCGTGCAAATAATTTTTGTCCTTATTTTGGTGCATTTTGATGGCTGAGAATCAAAATCAACCCCTACGTTATTAAACTAATACAGGTATTGTTCAGAAGGAGAAAAAAAATCATATTGAAAACCTAAGTGCTACCCCTGTGTGCGAATATGTGAATGTGATGCATCACGTCGAAAGGTCGATCTTGTCTACTTGCCTAAATATTAAAAATTTCTACAACATCTGATAGAAATGGACACCTTTAAAAATGTGATGGAAAAGAAGGTATGTGTTTCTATTTCTTCATATTTTAAAATCTCTACAGATGTGTCTATTGTAAAGGTGGACATTTTCACGCTACATTATTTTTCGCACTTTTTCGCCCTTTAAGCAGCTACCGCGAAATATAAACAAGTGAATATATTTATTTTGTGTATAAATCTATGTAGGGTAATGAACTTTCAAATCGCAAATTTTAAAAAAGGAAAATGGCTGAAAGTCGGCAAAGTGCGAAATTTATGTCGCGCAAATTTTTCCACTTGTATAGTATCTCAAAATAAGCCTGACCGACAAGATGAATCTTATGACGTGATGTGTTAAACACATGACACTTTAGCATTGAATACCATTCATATCCGGAAGTTAATGGGCACATCAACTGCTGCCATCCTTGCTGATGGGGGGCGCTGGTGTGGAAGAGATGCGTAGGTCGATTGAGGTTTGGGCACGTCTATCATCATGCCGTGAATGCGTAGCCGCGCTAGACTTCTTTCACCTATCCGTGGACACTCCTTTACTTTCAGAACTTTGAGTTTGGTACAACTTGCAGCTAGTATACTGTGTTGGGGAAGAATAATAAAAGAAATCTTGAAAATAGTCAGAAGTTAACCAACCTCGCACCATCTGCCGATCATACAGACTCCAAAAAACTGATCTCTCTAAGAGCGTGTTTCTACTGATAAGAACCTGGGCTTGTCGTAACAACTTTCTTTATCTGCGCACATCAAAATAAAGTTGAGGTAGAACAAACCAGAAAGCGGCTCAGAGAGGCTATGGTGTTAATCTCAGATGCATTTGAAAAACATAAGATGTAGCCAGCTTCTAGTGTAAGTAGCTATGTTTTAAATTCCTTTAGAATAATGCACTTGAGTCCAGTAAAAGTGCTATAGATAATGGACTTGAGTTTTAAAGTTGGGTCTTTTGGACAAAGTTTGGTCTTTTTTTTTAGAAAATGACAACCAACTAATTCAAGTCTTTCTTCCAAAACAATTGATCTTGGGTCAAGTTAAGTAACCAAAAATTCTGTCCCCAGTTAGACTTTGGGAGTATTTTCAGTGACCTGCCAGTAACCTTGTTTATCCAATACCTCAAATAGGACAATAATGACCCTTTTTTATAATTGATTCTACAAAAGTTATAAAAATCTTTGGCGAATTGATACAATGAATGCACAATGGATGTCAATGACCTGAATCAAGTGTTGACTTCAAGAGTCTGAATTCAATTGAGTCAGGTTGTGTCGTACTAAAGCAGGTTCTTAGCCAGGTTTTAAAAGTTGCAGCATGGGATAGAAAATTGTCTATATGGGCCCTATTTATATGAAGCATGCCCTCAGGTGCCAATACATTGTAGTAGCCCAATATTGTGATGACCGCGACCGATTCAAGATTGTTTAATGCCGTAAGGCAAAAAAAAAAAAAAAATGTCTCAGATGACCTGCGCGCATTCCCGAAACCACCTGTGTTAGCTTCTTCTTTTTTTTCATCTTTTTTCCCCCCACTTTTTTTCATTTTTTTTTCTTTCTTTCAATTTTCTCAAAAAAATCTTGTAAAATCCAACTTTTTGACCAAACAAATAACGATCGGGTCTAAATCAAAACAAAAAAAAATCCAAAAAAAAAAATCAGCAGACCGCATTAGATTTTCACTCTCTCTGGCTGTATGAAATGAGCACTTGTTGAGTCGCCGAAGGCTGACTATATAGTTTCGTTTTGCCATTTTAAGGGTGTTGCTCTAGACAAATAGTTTAGCCCAATGACGCGAAATGAGGACAAGGCTAAATTTACATAGAAGTTGTACGGTATAGAGCTCTGTTTCGATTTCGAAACACACCCCGTTGCTGCGTCGCGCAAAATATAGAGTTATAGATACTTGTGAGAATAAATAATTACATTTATAGGTAAAATATAGGTGTCTAATTATCCCGAAGTTTGGTCGAGATTCAAACCATCCAGGAAAGTGGTGTAATCGATGGTTCAATTGTGATTTTGTACGATTTTTTTTAGGAGAAAATGCGTAACGAGTCGGTCCTGTGAATATTCTAGAAGACACCTACAAGGTCGGTTAACGCAAAATATCGAGTTACGGGTGTTTGTTAGACTGAATAATGCTATATGTAGGTGGAGTATAGATTTCTCATTTGTTGGAGTATTTTTTCGACATTCAATTCATCCAGGAAAGGGTTGTAATCGATGGTCCAATATTGAATTTGTAGCATGTTTTTGAGCAGAAACTGCGTAACAGCCATTTTGTTTCTATTTCCAAAAGCATCAATAATTAGGGACTCCTCATGCGTCGTCCAAAATATCGAAAAATACGCCCATGTTAGAATAAATTATGGTATATGTAGGTAAATTGTAGGGTTCTAAAGAACTGGCTCTGTTGTCGAAATTCAATTCATCCAGGAAAGGTGACAATCGATGGTATTTGTAGCATGTGTTTGTGGATAAAATGGCGTAAAATGGCATGTTACAATATATTGGGCTGTTTACGTGCGGGAAATATTGCAACGGCTAGCACACACAGGCGGATGTGTCACTGTACATTACCGAGATTGAAGCCTCTGAGTGTGATAGCGCCCTCTATTTGCGAGTTACCTCACGCGTTTCATGTGCCCTTTCGTGTTGTCAATGATAGCGTTGTCAAGATAGCGCCCTCCTTTTACAAGTCACATTTTGCGTACTCACGCACATAGATGCCCATCCCTGGTGGACTTTAAATCGGAAACGATGCGTCTCAGTCTTAGTCTCAGTTCGCCTAAAATAAATATCGTCAATTCCTTCGTTTTCGAGTAATTTTCAACAGGCAGATTTATTCCTGGATTGCGAGCGTAACTGAAACTGTGAATGGCCGGGGAAACGGTAAGTGTTTGTCTTTTAATAACTTTCATGACTTTATTATAACTTGAAGTTGAAGTTGAAAATGTGTAAAATTAATATGAATGATAAAATAAGCTTTTTTATTTATTTAGTTTAAGTTTTGGTTGCGATTGACATTTGACATGTTGAATTGAATAGGGCTTGATAAAGTGTAGCTCTGAATCCTAGCTCTATCTCATCTAGACTTATAATAGTAGTGATGGTCAATAAATCATGAAATTAATAACGGGTGATTGCGATTTTTTGATGATATTTCTTTTCATTTACAATTTACAATGTTAACTTTTTTAGTAGTTCAACAGCCTAAAAAAGGGCATTCAAATTCAATCCAGTAAAGTAGGCCTATTTCTTGGAATAAGTAAAAATATCAGTGACATGACAGTGACTGACGTTGATGAGATATATAAACCAAGGTATACAGGCTATATCTTGCTAGCTAGACGTCCCGTACGGAAAATTAAAAGACTGACATGATTGTATTATTTATTTTTTATGCATTAACATTTTTAAATTAATCAATTGCAAGCCCGGGACTAGCGGGGACTATATAAATCATAACAATGAATTTTATTCCAGTCACGCCAGCGTTCATACAAATGTTGAATTTGCAGCATGAAGAGCCTTGACAACCACGCCACAACGCGATCATACGTGACATGAATAAACATGAACTTACATAATTGTCCAATCATGCAGCGTGGGGCATGGGGTCTTGTTGATTGGGGCCGCGATCGGACAATTACCTAGATTTACTGCGCCCTTGTCACACGATTGACACGGTCACACACAGTCAATACGTACGCCCTGGCAGTCGCATGGGACACTGAAGAAAAGTATACGATTTGATCGAGAATTCTTTGTTTTGATATACATTTGTACGGGTCGTACAAATTGCAAATATGACGTCCCGGGACATTCATGTACGGACGGTCCTTGCAGAGCAAGGCACCAGTCCCGGCCAGGACATATGCCCCGGCTCACAGTCTGTGGGTCTGTTTATAATTTCTTTCTGCAAACATAACGGGATGGATTTCTACTTGTTCCCTATGTGTTATTTAGGCTTATTCCATCAATTCAAGCACATCACTTGCTCAGGGATGGAACTTCAGATTTTTTCAACTAGCCAGTCGGGCAGGTAACTCACAGAATCTACCTGCCCGACAAAAATTCTACCAGCCCAAGGTTTTTTCATAACATTTTGCAGCAAACAATGCAATACTACTTTCAAACTACATTTACATGTTTTTGTCTTTATTGTACGATGTTCCATTGTAAACCTAGCCCGTAACAGCTCCTCGTATTCATCATGTTCATCAATCCAATACTCTCTTTAATCTCCTATCAACCTGATCTCCATTATCATCATGACACACGATCATCTGATGATGAAATTACCCTGAACTGTTACTTATACACTTTGAGCTTCAAAAATGTTTTAATTACCTGCCAGTCGGACGGGTACCTTTGAATCTTCACCCGCCCGACACGAAAGTTACCCGCTATGGGCGGGCGGACGGGTCTTATTTCCATCCCTGCACTTGCTCTAGTAGCTTATTTATATCATCTACAATGTATACGTCCGGGGTGGGGTGTACATCTGTGTACCCTAGCGTACGCCCCGGCTGCAAATTTATTAAACGTAAAGAACATTTGGCCAAACACTGTAGGCCTATACTAAGCAAAAAATCACGTATAAAGTGGGGAAGACTTCAAATATAAATCCAAATCAGCACATAAGGCCAAATAAAATTTTAAAAAGTTTCTCGTCCCCGCCCGCTTCCTTTTTGCCGGCCGGCTCCTTTTTTTATTTTAAAAAGTTGGTTTTTTTAACCCCCAAAACACTTTTTAACCACAAAAGGTATCGTTTTTTTCAATGTTAAGTCAAATAAATGTATAAACACATGTAGGCCCTATTTTGTTTTTCCTTTTGTTTTCAACAAAGTTGTAGCCAATACAAGTCTGAAAACGGTGTTAGAAAAGGTGGCTGTCATTTAAGAAACAACAGCAACTGGAAAAAAGGTCGAAAGCGGATTTTTTTTATTTTTTAAAAATCAGTCCGCCATTTTGGATCCGCTATTTTGAGGAAAAAAAGAAAACAAAAAAGGGGCCTCCTTCCTTGTTTCAAAAAGCCCGGACGAGAAACTGGTATTTTTATTTGGCCTAAATCACAGTTGAAACAGGACAAACAGATGACAACTGCAGAGACAATGTGGCAGGCATTCTGTCAGAGCAGGAGCAACTAGGCCTATACAAATACAATGGACATGTATGATGTATCAGTCTCATCATGTACATGTATGCCTATACTATACTATACGCTTTTATATTCCGTCAATGTATCAAATGTTGTAAATGGTAACTAATATCGCGCCCCGGCTAGGGGGACACAGTTTGTACGTCCTGTACACTCCCGCGCATAGCCGGGCACCGGTATATTAGCGATGTACATTCGCCAGGTCCCAGGTCCCCAAGAGCCGGGCTTACAACAAGTGCATTTTAACAATATTTTATTTTTTTATGTTCACTTTTACAAGGATTTCAATATTTTATTTATCCTTTTTTTTTTTTTAAACTGTTTAAAAAATCGCATTCCACATTAGGGTTTTGAAAAAAACCTGAAGAGCTTTGAGACAACAGATTTTTTTAAATTATAGCCTTACGGGACGTGTAGCAAGACAGCACTGGCGTCAGGAATAGCACTGGATCAAAAATGTGAGAAGTCCCATGACATTTTTAGGACCCCGTAGGACTTCAAAAAAACAAATTTAAGGGGTCCCGAAGTTTAGGTATTTGAACAATTTACTTTTTTATGGACATGGACAGTTTTGATGAAATTATATTGTGAGCAAAGGATTGATATGTAATTTACAGAATTTCTTAAGGTTTCCATTTCCATTCATCGTCAAATTTAATTTAATGGGTCCCTTCAATTTTGATCGGGACCCGCAAGTCTTTCCTATTTGAAACCTGATGCGTCACTATAAGAAAGTGAGAGGTCTAGGATGCGCAGACGCGTCAGAATGCGACCCCTGACCGGGGTACATATTATTTGATCATTAAACATGAATCATGATAATCTGAAGCAAAATTTTGACTAATTTTATTCAGAAAGGTTGAAAAATATTGATAGATGAAACACCGCCTACATGTAGATGTAGACAGTCGGTGTCGTAAATTTACTGTAGCAGGAACAAATAGAGGGATCCTACAAAAATGTAATTCAAGACAGCTATGTTGGAAATAGAATACTTTTGAGATATTCAACCAAGACACTCATTCTTAGCAAATAGTTTGACTAATTTTATTCAGAAAAGTGAAAAAATGTAAAAAATGAAAAAATGTTGATTGAAATATTACGTCCACTAGTTAGTTACAGTAACAGGTTACTCAGTACTTTGAATCAGTAGTTTGATAAAGGTCGAGTGTTAATGACATGAAATTTCACAGATCCTCTTATTTACTAGGATTAACGCCAAGTCAGATTCTTTTATTTCATACATGTAGCTCTCAGCACAGACGTTGCATCCAAAGGTTAAACATGGCCTTGTCTAAACTACGAAAACTAACATGTTACAGTTGGCTTCATAAAATTAGTAATTCATAATTATATACTACAATGTAGTGGGAATAAGGCGATCAAAATTCAAGTCAGCTTTCTTGGAATTTGAAATAGGTTGAGCTATTTTACACATGATATCTTAAGCAAAAGTTTGACTAATTTTATTTTGAAAATTGGACAATATTGATGAAAAGTATCTGATGGGCAATTCCACGGTAACAGCATGACGGTTTGGAAGATATTTTCACACTTCATATGCAAATAACATACTAGTCGAGTGGATATGTATAATATTATGGTGTGACCGTGAAGTAGGGTACTAACGCAATTTTATTGCTGATTATGAAAGCTGAGGTGTTCTAGATTCAGAATCAGGTGGATGCCAAAATGGCACCCTTGAGAATTAATTAATATTTGCGTCAGAAGCCACGCCCCTTTTTTAATTATGTCATAATTATGAAAATGGGGGTTTGTAGTATAAACATATCGTGTTTGGTATCAAAATAAAGAGATTTTCATTAGGAATGTATATATGTGGTCATCAAAGGTAATTAAGAATGTTTTAGACATCATAAGCCACGCCCTTTTAATTATTACGCAATATTTACGAGAAAAATGCAATTTGTCGTAAAACATATCATGTTTGGTATCAAATTAAAGCTATTGACATATGGAATATAGTTATATACATGGTAAATGCAAATAAGATCAATGCTCATCATTATTTAAAGTGTTTAGTACATATTGATGCAGATCATGACGTGCGTTGGATAGTAGAAGTTGTAGAGAGCACTTATGGACCAAATCCCAAACCAGAATGGTCTGGGGCAATGGCAAAATCAGCTCAAGAAAAAGGTAACACACTAGGTGTTGCCACACAATTTGTCTTCGCCCGCTAATTGATTCCCCTCCTGCCCATCTTGATACAGTGCTGACTACACTTATCTACATCGAGGAGTTTATGAAGCAACACAATATGCAGTACATCCATTTATCTACCGACATGCAGCTATATAAAGTGATACTACAAATTAAATGGTCTATCCAACTCGATGGAACAACTTGGTAGTAAGACCAGGAGGAATGCATACACTGATGTCGTTTATAGGCTGTATTGGATCTTTGATGAATGGCAGTGGACTAAAAGAACTGCTCAGTGTATCATTCATGGGGGTCAGCCATATGTTAAATGGAAAAGCATGGCCCAAGGCAATAAGAGGTTTGCGCATGGTAGGGTGTGCGATTCTAGAACCTCTTATCTTATCTGGTAAGACAACAGTGCACCAATAAGAGCTTCAGAAAGTTCGCCAATCAAGAACTGGTCGCCTCTGGGTAGACTGCCTGATCACTCCAGTATTGATCATACATTTGTATCTCCGTGCGGAAAGGGAAGGTGATTGGCTCCTCCACATATATGCCTTGAAGAGGATGATTCCATACTTCTTTGCTGCTAATCACTGGAACTATGATAGATACATGTCTTGGCATGTATTAGAAATGTCTACGTCTCTACCAGATGCTATGTTATCTGCATTCCTTCGAGGTGAGCATGTTGTTCGACATTGTGACGGGCTTTGGAATTCTGTCTTTCTAGACCAGTTTGGAGAACAAACATATATTCGCTATGGGAAGTCAAAAGGGGTCTTAGTTGGAAAATCCCTTTCCTCAGAACAAATGTCAGAGTGGATTCTGTCCCATCACCTCTGTAACACACTGTCCCTACTAATAGACAGTGTCTTTGACTGTCCGACAGATGATGATAATGATGATGTCAACGTAAGTGGACACAAGCAAGACTCTGCAAATCGGAGAAAACTAGACGCTGCAGACCGAAATATAATCATAGACGAACTGAGGAAACATACCAATCCACTGACAGAAGAGCCTGAAGACCAATTAACCCACATAATTAGTGGAAGAATAGCCCCCGATGAAGTGCATGTAGATGATGCCCTTGCGATTGGTCGTACATCAGCATGTCAATTTCAGGATAATCTCCCACAGGGCTTCAATACTCCTCTGAAGAAGGCGGTGGTCACAATGGAAGCAATGAAGAAACGGATCAAGGTTTTAGACAATTGTGCAAGTATATATGACATGGAAAAACTCTATGCTCGTTTGCTTGTGATTTCACAGAGCAGAAACATCAAACTATCAGAAGTATTCCAGCATGAGCTTTCCCCTGTTCCGTCTTCTCTTTTTGATGATTATGGTGATACATGTATGAGAAAAGGAAGCAAGGCTATCCTCATTCATAAGTTAACAGTGTTCACTATGACTCCACTAGATCCAGTAGATGCTGAATTAGTTGATGGCAATGAAGCTATTTACCATACCTTGTGGCCTCAAAACACAACCTTGAAGACATTTGCTGACAACTTAGTCTCTTCATTTCAACGATCTCATGACACATACATCATATTTGATCGGTATGATGCGCATTCTATCAAATCTCATGAACGACAGAGACGAATGAAAGGAGCAACACCACGAGAGTATGTCTTGAACAGTAACACCATACTTCCATCCAAAGATGTCATCATGAAAAGTGATGATAACAAAACAGCACTCATTAAGTGTCTGTGCAACACTGACAGCACCAACCCTAATGCAGTTAATAGGAGAGGAGACCATGTATAAACATGAAGAGGCTGACGTTAAAATCATCAGCTATATCTCCTGGAGCTACTACCCCAAAAGAACCACATTCAAATACTGGCAGATGATACAGATATTTTTGTACTCCTGGTATTTTTCTTTTGGCTTTACAGAGGGGAGCACAGTGCGAAGGTTTCCATGAGGAAATACAATGGTCAAGTAATTGATATCAATGCTAGTCTGCCCTCAAGCTTGGGAATAAGTGTTTGGACCTGCTTGCTGCTCATGCCATATATGGTTGTGATACCGTCTCATATCCCTTTGGAAAAGGGAAAACAACAGCCATCAACTTAGTCCTCAAGAAAGATCTTAATCTTCAACCATTTTCAAATCCAGAAGCTTCCGAACAGGAATGGATGGAAGTTGGAATGAACTTTCTCTCCTCTCTATATTGTGGAGGGTTATAAGAATCACTCAGCAGCTTGAGGTTCTCTTTGTTTAGCAAGAAGAAAGAGCCACCAAAAATAAAATCACTGCCACCTACCAATGAGTCTGCAGCTGCAATAGCAAACGTGCACGTCTTCAAGTTCTCATCTGGAGAGCGGCTGACCAGGCTAACCCTCCAGCAGCCGACCTCACAAAATTTGGATGGAAACTAGATGATAACATCCCTATGCCAGTATATGCCGAGATTGCCCCCAAAACAATATTGGAGCTTGTTGCCTGTGGGTGCAGTTCATCCACACCCTGTTCAAGAAACACTTGTAGTTGTACTGTCGGTGTAAAGGAGAAGAGCAGCGTGGAAATGTGCACACAAAGAGTACAGATCCAGAGGTATCAGATGCAGAGGAAGAAGGAAAAAAAATGAGTGAAGAGGAGGCTGACGGACCGACAGCTGAATAGCATATCGGACATAATTGTTTCAGAACTTATGAAAAGAGAGTACATGAAAAGCAGTCAACATCATAATACGTAGACTTTATATTGAGTCAAAAAATGTAAGAGAAAGTAAACTTGCCACGTACGGACGATGTAAGCCCATTTTATTACAAATTATCCATAAGGTTAAATGTTTATTACATTTAATATACATGCATTCCTTGGGAAAATTGCTTTAATTTGATACCAAACATGATATGTTTTACGACAAATTGCATTTTTCTCGTAAATATTGCGTAATAATGAAAAGGGGCGTGGCTTATGACATCAACAACATTCTCAATTACTTTTGACATACACATATATACATTCCTTATGAAAATCTCTTTATTTTGATACCAAACACGATATGTTTATACTACAAACCCCCATTTTCATAATTATGACATAATTAAAAAAGGGGCGTGGCTTCTGACGTAAATATTAATTAATGCTCAAGGGTGCCATTTTGGCATCCACCTGATTCTGAATCTAGAACACCTCAGCTATCATAATCAGCGATAAAATTGCATTAGTACCCTACTTCACGGTCATGATGAGGTTCCTTCTGACTATACACACTTGAATTATTCAGAACATTTTTTATTGCACTAGTACAACCTACACATAGAAAGAAAAGAAGAAAAAAATCATTCACATTTATGAAATATGAATATTAATGAGTGCGGTAACCGTAACAGCATGGTGACGCTAAAATAAAAAGGACATAGGGGTCATTCCGTGTCAAATCAACCAATTTTCTAAAAAGTTCCCAGGTGACCCTCTCAGATTTTGATGAAACTTCATCAGATTAATGGACTATGGCAAAAATTAACACATGCAAAAAAGTAAAATCATACTCCATGTCATTTTCCAGATATGGCCCGTTGAAATATGGTCGAGAACGTGTTTTCTCGCGTTCAAGATTCGCGGAAAGTCATATTTGTAATATCGTTTGACTTTGGAAGCTTATATTTCAGTCTTCGTACTAGGTAGAAAGCTGAAAGTTGGTATTCTAACTTACTTTTGGCCATATTTCAAGAATCTGACCTCAAATCAACTGTATCTCCTTTACTTTTATGATATTGCCCCCCAAAGTAGCCACTTCATTCAGCCGGAAGTGTTTTTTTGGGATTTTGGGGGTCATGCTGTGACCCCATGGGGGGTCACATGAATCCCATATTGCATATTTCTTGGCTCACAAAAGTCTTGTTGGTTCATTTTCATTTCTCACCCCCCCCCCCCCCCCCCCCCCCCCCCCCCCAATATAAATAGCCTACCTATGTCACGGCTATTCAAACTTAACAACAAAGAAATTTTGGCTATATGTTAACCCTAACCCCGGTTTAGGATTTTTGACCGGGATCACAATTTTCGAGGAAAAAACACCAACTAAATCTCCAGGAACCTGCCGGGATTCGATCCAGGGACCCTCCGTTCTCAAGCCTCACCTTCCCACCACTAAGCCACGGTCCTCAGCTACACATTCGTGCAGTATACTGCACTCATTATAGATCGGTTGACTACGTCATTGAAAACCGACGGCGCATGCGTTTGGAGAGGGACTTTGGATTAGCATTTTTTAGCACTCAGGGAGGGTTAGGGTTAATAACCAACCCACATAATTATTGCCTTCCTAACTTCCGATAAAGTGAAAATATTTTCTCAGGGAATAATATAAATTTGTCAGGGAAAAATCAGGGAAAACTCAGGGAATTTTCGGTCTTGTGAAATGCTGGGAACCCTGTATGCAAAAGATCAAACATTGACGATATAATGATCTCCAAAACCTACACATAGTGATTGTTGATTTTAATTAAATTAAATCACATTATAGTGTTCTTTGTTAGTTTAAAATAGATAAAATACCATATTAAATACAATATTAAGTTAATCAAATTATCCAATTAAAACACATAAACTTAAAAATTGTATTGGAACTCACTGTATAATTAAATGAGGGTCACACTGTTACCGTCACGCTGTTACCAAAAAAGTAACAGCGTGACATATTGCTAATTGAAATAATTAATTAACAAAAAGTAGTACTGCATTTTGAAGCATGTATGTTATAGGTCTATGGGAGTGTGATTTGCATTGCAAGTATTATTTAATTTGTATATATGCAGAAAATTTAAAAAACCTTAAAAACATTCATTTTTTCGGTAACAGCGTGACATTTTGGTGAAATCTTAATAAAAATTGATCGTTGAGTCGCAACGCAGAGTGTGTTTTTTGTTTTGTTTTAATTTAAAGAATAATCTAAGTATGTAACTTGTAAGAGCTCACAACTGATAAAATAATTTTAAAGTGATTATTTTCAGTTTATAAATATGAATAGCATTATGGGTCATTCCATGAAGTTGGGTACACTTTGTAAATTATCTTTTTTGGTTAAACCAGTATAGGTTTTTGAATTATTATGATTTGTAATTGTAGAGTATTGAGATAGCTTTCAAATGATACCAAACTTAAATGAATGGGATAAAGTGTTCACAGTCATTTTGAGCAAAAACAAGCAAAAAATATCACGTTTTTGGGTAAAATTGTGTGACATTTTGAAGGGAGTCATGGAAAGTGCTGTGGACATTTTCTGAACACTTGACTAATTGTTTAGAGCCTAATCATGAATATTTTAAATACATTTTGTATATTTTTTGGTCTTAGCCCATCGTGAACTGAATGCCAAAAAAAGGTTTCACATGTAACATTTGGTGTCCGCAAAATTGCGTTACTATGAAACCCCAAGAACTGATGATAAAACCCATAATAGATGTTACCTGGTTTTGGTTCAAATTATTTTTGCAAGACTTCTTGACATAGAAAAGAATTAAAGTCCAAGTTGAATTGAAATTCCAAAATTCAAATTTTTATAATAATTTCAAAGTATGGCACAAAATTTGGTGTCCGCCAAATATGTTACAGTGTGATAGTTTTATAGTTGAATCCTTGCTATATTTGAAACACCATCTTCACCAAATCACTATTACTTAATGCTTTTCATGGGTAGATAACATGCATAACAAAAAGTTTTGAATCCCACTTTCAATTTTGGAAATATGGGGCAAATTATGTTTTGGTGTCCGAGGGACATCGTTACACGTGAAACCTTAATTTTACCCCAAAATAGCATGAGAAATTTCAAATAATGGATAGGTGGTAGTGTTATAAACAAAAATAGAAAGTTAATACCATGTTGGTTAGATTAAAGAGCATTTGAGGATACACACAATTAAATATAACCAAATGTATTGGAATTTAATATTTTGTTGTCCGTGTACATTTGTTACACATGAAACCTTAGTTCATGTATAATCACATTTTACATCTTACAACCATATTTTGCCTAGAAAATAACAATTTAAGTTGTGCATTGTCAATAAAATCATTATTAAATTAACATCTGACTAAAACATGTATTTTCATTGGCCATAAATATGGTACTGAACATATTTATGTTCCACACTGTAACTGGACACCAAAGAATTTGGTGTCCAGTTACATGTGAAACTTGGGCAAATATAGCCCATTAACGCTATCTCACATACAAACCACCATATATTTTTATATCAACTTGACCCAAGGTGTGGGATATAACAATTGAAGACTGTTTTCTTTAAATTGGATTAAAATTCAGCCTAATTAACAATGTTTTTATTATAAAAAGGGTTCATCATAAAAAAGACATCATTTAGACAGTATTGGTTACAAAGTATGTTATGATTTAACAAAAATTGTCCACAGGTTTCATTTTGAAATTTCAATAGTTGTTTATAGATACAAATTACCTGTTTAATAAGATATGTAAGTGAACCATATCATCTTTTTACTGCGTAACTGGGTGAATTACAGTTTTGAGTTTGGTGTCCATGTTACATGTGAAACGAAATAGACATTCTAATGGAAAATGTACTGTGGCATTAAAAATGGTCAACATTCATGAATTTCTTTTACTATTTGGGGAATGGGACATATTATAGCACTTGAAAATGTTACTTGAATTCTAATAAAATGAATTTCAAATGTTGACCCCCATGTCACACTTTGTGTACCCAACTTCATGGAATGACCCATATACATGTAACTAACAGATTTTACAACAAAATTAATAAAATTAGTAGATTATGCTAATTAAAACAGGGGGGAAAACACGAAATATGTAAAAAAAATGAAAATAAAGTTCATATCTGGAAAATTTAGACTTTTAGTTTTAATTTGATACTATGTTAGGATATGAATAACTTAAAAATTAGTGGTCATGTCCACCTTTGCATGGAATTGCCCTGATGCTGATGCTTTAATTTCATAGCTCTGAGACAGCTATCATCATGATTCATAGCCAGGGTTGTAGCTAGCCACATGTTAGTGCCTGCTAAAATCTCACACATTTATCGCCACTCTCTGGCATTCTGAACATTTTGTGGTATTTGATGTACATGTGGTTAAAAAAATACTTTGAACTTTGGTCAACTTTTTTTTGAATTACCCGGTATAGGTCTTCTTATCAAATATTTTGTTGTGCCATCTTTCTTTTTAATTTGTATTTGTGGTTCATCTTACTTTTATTCCCAAGAAACAATGTTTGGCATGTAAACGACGTAAAGCGGAGACCAAAGCTACATTGTACATTATTCAAATTCTGAAAGAAGTGTTTTATTCAGTACTCAATGGACTCATACCCTACTCAAGCTATAAAATGATGTTGAATTAAGAACTAATTGAGTTCATGAAAAACTCTCAAATTAATCACAAAGTCTGTTTCGCATATTTGGGAAATACA